>OZ005659.1:51384155-51869155 GCA_963930645.1 Salticus scenicus
CTCCAAACTATATAAAATGAATTTTCACAGTTGGTAAATTTATGAATAAAATTTCTAAATGTTTTTTATGTTGGCAAAATTTAGAATTGCAATGTTACTGATGAATGGTTTATTTGGCCTAGTAATTTGGCCAAAAATACTGACTATATTCCTAAAATACTTACCAATCTGAAAAATACTGACTTTTACTGCCCAACTTTCATCCCTGCAGTAGTTCCTGAGATATGATATACATCTCCCTTAAATTGTGAAAATCGCTACATAGCAGCACTATCTATTGAGCAGTTAACATTAAAAATATACAAGCGCTAACATATGTCAAGACACATCTACACATAAATTTATATGCATTTTTGTGCAGTAGTTCCTGAGATATAGCATTTTCTTAAATTGAGGAAATCACTGCATAGTAGCATTACCTATTGAGCAATGACACCAAAAGTTGATAGGCACTAACTCATATCAAGTTTCATCTATATATGAATTCATATGTATTTTTGTGCAGTAGTTCCAGAGATATAGCCTTCCCTTAAATTGTGGAAATTGTTACATAGCAACATCACCTGTTGAGAGGTTGACACCAAAAGCTGATAGGCACTAATTTAAGTCAAGGTGCATCTACCTATAAAATTATATGCAATCCTCTGAAAACATGTAAATACACTGAAAACTAGAAGTCGAAAGTTTTTACGAATCCAATACTTTCTTCTATCAGACATGGTTACAAGCTTACAGAAAAAAAAGGCTGAACTTTTGCCGACCCCCCCCCCCTCTCAAAAGTAGTATCAGGCAACTGACACAATATAAATTTTTCAATAATAAAAATGTTAAATCTGATTCCATACATGTACACACAATAAACAAATTCAGAACAATAAATCTTATATTGAATATCATATTAATTAAAATTAAAATAGTTGCAAGTGCTTAAAAAACAGACAAACTTATTACACATACTCGAAAATAAGTTTATTCTATAGAAGCACTGTTTGCTGGGGCAATTAATTAGCAAAATAATGTAGTTGAAGTTCATTTGGAAAATGCAGGTGAAATGCTATTTCTTTTTTTCACTTTCTCCAAGTTTGAATTTGACATTTCTTGAAAGCCAATCACATAGAAATTACTAATAATATATTGCACAAATTCAGGCTGACTCCCTCCCCCCTACACATGTCCAAAAAGTTTTAATGCGGATTTGCATTGATCCCAAGAATAATAATTTTCAAGCTTAAAAAGGCTGAAAAGTAACATGTCTGTTCTATTGAATATAGAAGAAAGTAAAAAAATATCACTGGATACCCTTATATCAAAATGCATGAAATTACATATTGCAGCAATCAGTAATACATATGCTTCTTGTATATGGAAAAAAAAGGAACATGACTGGATACTCCTATCACAAAATGCATGAAATTACATATTGCAGCCATCACCAACACATGTATGAATGCTTCGTGCACATAAAAATAATTATTGTTCCTCTCTCTTCACTAATCCTAATCAAAAAACACAAATTATAAAAATGCTAATAGGAATATAAATACTACGTAGATAAAAGAACTTAATTCTCGTTATTTATAATTTAAACATGTAATTTTTAACTTTTCATAATCATCCAATTTCAAGTGATTACTGTTTAAAATAAATATAATAGACTTGCATACATAAATAAAAATACACTTCTGTTACATATCTAATATTTACTTAAGATAAATATTTATTTCCTAAAATATGATTAAATACACTAGCAAATCCATACAAACACTTCTTAAAGAACTTGACATTTTGTATAATATTAATAGCCAGATATTTATTTAACATAAGAATTAATTATGACAGTTTTGTACATGATTTGTAAGATAAGACTTTCTTGTATAACCTTGGCCACAAATTGTGCATTGATATGGTTTTTTACCAGTATGTATGTTCATGTGACATTTTAGATGATGCTTGAGCTTAAAAGCTTTTTTACACAACATGCATTTATATAATCTTTCAGTTTCATGAACACTATAAGTAATTAATTCAGAATCAATATTTTTGGTTACATTCATAGAGTTATTTGCCACTTGATTAAGGATGTTACTCTGAATGTCAAAATAACCTATAAATAAGAATATAATGTAAATGATTGCTTCAAAAGACTGGCATTTTACAAAAATTATACAAATAATTGCGACATATACATAAAAATCAATATTTTAAATTAATAAACTATAGAAGTATATATACACAGTTAAATCAGTATCACATGTATTTCAACACTGTAACATAATGATATAAAAAGCGTTATACATTTATATATAAAGCGTATTGTGAAAGAAAATTTCTTAAAAAAATAGCTTAAGCCAGTTGTTAAAATACATAAATAAAGTACAATAAAAAATAAATAAATTTTTTTATCTAGAACTTCTGAATAATTCTTGTAAATTCCAGAGATAATTTCAAGAAAAAATCTATCTGAAAGAAAAAGTGCGATAAACAAGAATAATTATAATACAAAAAATACATATTAACATTATGTTCATAATTAATTTTACTTATATAGTTTTCTTCATTTCATTTCCTAATCTAATAAGTTTTAAAAATACAGTTATTAAATGAATGAATAATGAATTTTCCGCTGTATCAAAACCACAAACAAAATGTCAAAATAAAATCTGATTTTTTTTTTTTTTTTCTCTTCCATCTTCCATGACCGGGCTTGATTGATTGATTGATTAAAGAAGTCAGAAGCATCGGGACCGGAAACCGGATTCATTGATCAAAGCATACATAGGGTTACATACAAAAGTAACGCTTACAATTTCGATGACGTAAATTTTGCAAGTTTTTTGCAAATACAATCAGCAGCAAAAGTAACAGAGCACTAGCGAAAATTCCTATGTAAAAAAAGTACACTTAATGCAGATTTGTTAAATAAATCCTTGTCGAATCCTGTTCTCAATCAGTTTAAGAACATGATTCGACAAGGATTTATTTAACAAAACAGTGTTAAGTGTGCTTTTTTCAGATAGGAATTTTTGCTAGTGCTCGGATACTTTTGCTGCCGACTGCAATCATAGATTTGGAACGCTTGCAAACGGCTTTGCAACTGGAAGTGTTTCATTTGTATGTACCCCATAGTATGGATAAACACCAGCATCAGTTCGCACTTTTATCGCCCAGATGAAATAGAAAACCAACAAGGCAGAAAAACAAATATAAACATATTAAATCTCATTTTATAAAAGCAAAATACAGTCATATTTTTTTTTATTAATAATGATAAATCTGACAGAACATGAACATCTCATCTCTAAAGGTAAAAGATGTTTATTTACTTCCGGTGAGGAAGTCTGTGTTTTTTAATATGAACTTTTAAAAAAAGACAAATAGTAAAAAAATATACCATAAACGCAGTTATAATGATATGATAACCTGAACTATGCCAAATCCGAAATAATAAATGAATAATGAATTTATTATCTAAGAAATATGTAAGTTGTTTTAACTGTTTTCATTCCATTTTTTAACCCTTGCTTTCCCAAGATGGGGTCATTTTGACCCCATTTTGTAGTTGAAATTTAGTTAAGCGCGCCTCTTCAAAAAATGCGCTAACTCGCCGGAGATAGCAAACGTAACCAGTGGAATGTTGCGCGACGATTTGTTCTAAACGATACAAAAATGTGCGTTGCTGATGATTTTCGCCAAGCGGCACCTGAAAGCAATTTTTCTGCAGTAACACCTTGATCGTGGGAAAGCGAGGGTTAAACGACAATTGAACGCTATCGTGCTTAAAATTAAATTTCTATGCTATAAAAATATGTATGTTGTTAAAGAGTCATATTTGATTGCTCTGTAATATCCTTATAAAAAAAGCACCATAGAACTGACGTTTAAAAGTAATAAGTACAAAGCTTCGAATAAACACCATAAAATGCAAGAACTCGCAACTGTTGTTTCGGGTCGACAGAGAATACAACTCTTCATTAGACGAACAAACAGGCACGAGTGTTGCAAACAAACTGCAGGTCTAGTCAAGAATGAGTGACGGTTGCCAAATAGCATGCCTTATAGAGTAGTCCTTTCCTCGCCAAATCGCATACGAGGAAAACAATACGATGTCCTGTTGGCATCGTTGAAATCTGAAATTGCACCTAGACCGTCACTAATTCTTGACTAGGAACCCAAACTGCGAGTGTGTTGACCGTTTGCCACGTTGTTTGCTGCACCCGTGCCTGCTAGACGAAGGGTCCAATCCACACACCAAAAATAATCTTTCTGGGGGTAATTTAGAGTAAAGTTACATTTGAAACTTCTTTTTTATACCCCATGATTTGTGGTTTACTTTCTTGGCTTTTTCTTTCTCCTGAAATTGACTGAGAGGAACTCTAGTTTTATTTTCAGATATCCACATAAAAGGAAATATGATCACAATATAAACATCACTATAAATGTAGTTTTAAATTGTCTTACAGTTTGAAAAAAAGAAATTGCTGTTGTCTCAGTAACATAAAAAAATTTTGTCTGTGGGTGAATATGCTTTAACCCACTGCTTGGCGTCTTGTTTTCAATTAGCGATAAAGATGCAAAATTTGGCAACTTGAATGGTTTTCAGTCGTTTAACAATTAGTCTACGAAATGTGGCAACCTAACCTTGATATTTTGAAACTGTGTTATTTTCACACATCTGATTGTTGCCAAACGAAATTTTATGAGTTATTGTATTAAGATTCGTGGAGATTGTAGGAGGGCTATTCAGTGATTTTCTTTTTGGTTTTCATGTACGTGAAGCATACAGATGCACATATTATTGATTGCTGTGAAACATAATTTCATGCATTTTAAAGATTCATGGAGATTGTGGGAGGGGTATGCAGTGACTTTTTTTTTTAGTTTTTATGTATGGAAGCATACAGATGTACATATTACTGATTGCTGCAATGCAAAATTTTATTTCTTTTTTGAGATTCTTGCACTTTAAGATAAGGGTATTCAGTGATGGTTTTCTTTTTGGTTTTAATGTACACGAAGTGTACAGACATACGTATTACAGATTGTTGCGTTTGCAATGAATGTTTTATTTTCTGTCTTCAAGGTTTGCTTTTTAGTTTTTAAAAATAGCAACAATAATTTATTTTTGAATTGTAAGTTCAATTCATTTGTTAGTCGCTATGTTTTATGTAAAAAGTTTGTTAATTAATCATTTTTAGAAATCAATTTTTATATAAATATATTTATAAATACTTTTGAATTGTATTTTAAATATACTTAATCGTGTAGTGTAGATGGTGCTCATTTGTGTAGTTTTTATGAACGAGTAAGCCTGTGTTTTTTTTTTTTTTTGATAAACCGAGTTGAATAGTAGGTATTTTCTCTTAGATTTTAAAAATGGGTAAGTCGGTAAACATATTTTTTTATTAATATATTTTTGTTTTGCTTAGAAAATTAAGTGTACTTTTTAGAGTATTTCTGTTTTTTTTTTTTTTTTTTTACTTTTCTAACGTTACATATTTTGTTACATTTTCTGTATGAAATTGTGCTAAATAAGTGTTTTTCTTGGAACAGCTTTACTATACGGCACCCATTGCATATTGCCGTTGCCGATGTTTTGATCACGTGGCATGATGGTGTTTTGATTCGATTTGTGAGTCGGTACTGCGAATCGTTTCACAACGTCGTGAATCGAATCAAAATGTCATGAAACAATAGTTTTCATTATTATGAAAAAATTTTTTTATGTTTCACTATGTTTTCTGCTGTTTGCTCGCTTCGCGAGCATTGAAACCAAAGAAAACATCACTGGACGCCCCTAATTCGTGGAGCATGAATCAGTAAAAGCATGAAAATTCATGGAGCAGCGGACACTTATGTTTTCTGCTGTTTGCTCGCTTCGTGAGCATTAAAACCAAAACAAAAACATCACTGGACGCCCCTAATTCGTGGAGCATGAATCAGTAAAAGCATGAAAATTCATGGAGCAGCGGTCACTATGTTTTCTGCTGTTTGCTCGCTTCGCGAGCATTAAAAAAAAAAAAAAAAAAACATCACTGGACGCCCCTAATTCGTGGAGCATGAATCAGTAAAAGCATGAAAATTCATGGAGCCTCGGTCACTATGTTTTCTGCTGTTTGCTCGCTTCGCGAGCATTAAAACAAACAAAAAAACATCACTGGATACCCCTAATTAGCGATGCATGAATCAGTAAATGTAACGTTTTGTTATGTTTCGATACAACAGAAAAAAGTATCGATACTCTGATTCGGGTCTCGAATCACCATCATATCACGCGATCAAAACATCGGCAACGGCAATAAGCAATGGGTGCCGTATAGTAAAGCTTAGCCTTTTTCTTTAGTTGCTTTTTTGTTTACGTTTCTGTGAAGTCAGTGTGTTAGGTTATAATTTTGCAAAATTGGTAATTTCAGAAAATCGCCAAATAGTGGTGCAGAAACATGCCAAATTGGCGATTTCCGGAAAAGTTGCCAAGCAATGGGCCAAAACACATTTTCACCGTTTTCCAACCAGTTTAAAATTTAATATTTTCAAAATGAGCTAAACCCTTAAATTTACAAAGTCTGATTTTTGCCTGAAGAGAATTTAATTTTGAATTTTCCGCTTTGAATATCTGGTACATGATAGCGCCAAATAACTGGGTATTTAGTTATAAATATTCAGAATTCTTGTCAGATGTGTAAAATACTGTTGGTTACCAGTTTGTTATATATCATAAAGCCATTCTATATTTCATTCCTATTTTTAATGCCAGAATGTAAAAAATAACTACTGCTTAATAATAATAAATATTCCTGGTATGTACAAGTTCTACTATTGTTTCTTTTTTCTGAATCTGTAGCTTATTGTCTTAAATTACTTATACTACATTTTAATTTTAATGTTTATTTTGTTATGTAGATGTCTATATGTTTAATGAAGACAACTAGTGGATCTAAAGATCAAGAGCTCAATGTCTCATGTTCAGTGTACTCATTGCTGAGTAGATCATTTTTATTAATTTCATATTTTATATCTATATATATATTATATACAGAGATCAACCTAAGTTTTTGAAAATGGTATCTTATTTGTGAATTTTATGTAAAGGATTTGTGAAAAATAAAAATGCTCTCGGAGCAATTAACGGAAATGTACAAAGCTATTTATTCAGTTTTGAAATACCTTTAAATGGTGATAAAACAGAGCAATTATAAAATAACTATAGTTGTGGGTTGAGTAAATACCTAAATTAAAGATTTTCAAATCACTGTGTATTATGATAATCAGGGCTTGCGCTGACCTTTTAGAAAGTGGGGTCCTAAGACCCCATCACTATGAAAAATGTGGGTCAAGTTTTCGAAAAATGGGGACACCTTTTTTTACCCCTCAAAAAAACTTTTTTTTTTTTTGGGGGGGGGGGGGGGGGAGAGATTTGTAACTACTAAGATTTTTCACAATCACAAAAAGATTTTCACAATTCCTTTTTACATTTTGAAACATTGCATTTAAAAAATAAATAAATAAATAAAAACTTTCTAAATTATTTTTTATCATATGAAATCAGCATTTACCTTTCTTAAACTTGCATTTAATCATCTAGTTAAAACAGCACATTACTAAATTAAATTAATAAAAAGTGCAAAGAAAATTGTTTAATGCAATTGAAAGAGGTTTTAAAGAAGTAAAAATTATGATTATTTTGACAATAGCAATAGACTTCAAACAAGATTAATAAAAATAATCTTGAAAAAAAAAAAGAAAGAAAGAAAGAAACTTACATTTAGAAGGTTAAAAAAAAAAGTATAGGACCCATTATCTGGGACCAGCAGAATTGGAAATATTCAGGATTTTGGAATTTTCCAGATTTTGGGTTTTTTATTTTCATTTTTATTATTATTAATTTTCCTTGAATTATAAAGCACAACTCACGACAGAATATATATAAAGAAAAACTTTGTGCATGTTATTTAGCTGAAGAATCTAAAAATTCTTTTCCTAATTTTTTTTTTTTTATAATAATAAAAGTTAATACTTTAGATGCATTATTTAATATTCATTTCAACTCTATCATTAAATAAGAGTAATTTGTATTTTTAATTAATATCGTTCAGGATATTTCATACATAAGCTCTCTCTCTCTTTTTTTTTCTCTCTCTTTAAGTAGTAGTGGTGGTATTGTTTCTGAAAAAGTTCCTGAATCCAATACTCGATTACGGGTCCTAGGGACCCGCAATTAAAAAAATTCTGCGTCCCTTTCATTAAAATTCTGGACAATGGTGCGCTATAGCGCACCAACGCGAGCACTGGATAATAGTAAAATTAAACTAATTATTTACGATTTTAAACATATAAAGCTACAAATTTAATTAAATAAACAAAAAAACCTTACTTTAGCTTTACTGATGTGACACTTTTTGGTGAAGTACTTTCTTATTAGGGGGCCCCCCCTCATCGTCATCGTCGGTCACTCCATTCTGTGCGCTTCTGAAGATTTTCTGCAGGTGTTTTAACTTCTTTTCACCTTTCTCAGGATATGGCGCCAGGTGGCGTCTATACTTGTTGTTGGTTGGTCCAGGTTGCATGCGTTCGGTTGGGTGATAATTTCAATGGTTTCTCGAAAAAGTGCATAGTTGTGACTGTTATAGTTCGCAATTTTTTCGATATTTTTAAAATCTATTTCGATATTTTCATTTTTATATGTTTGTGCTAGTGCGGTGCCGTATTTGCCAAATTTTATATTGTTAGTATGTTCCTTAATTCTTGTGTTAATTTTTCTCTTAGTCATTCCTACATAGCAACCGTTGTTATTGTTTGGATATTTAAAAGGGATCTTGTAAATGCTGGCGGATTCGAGGGGGGGAATGTTATCTTTATCGTTTCTGATTATTTGATAGATATTCAATGGTTTCTCGAAAAAGTGCATAGTTGTGACTGTTATAGTTCGCGATTTTTTCGGTATTTTTAAAATCTATTTTGATATTTTCATTTTTATATGTTTGTGCTAGCGCGGTGCCGTATTTGCCAAATTTTATATCGTTAGTATGTTCCTTAATTCTTGTGTTAATTTTTCTCTTAGTCATTCCTACATAGTAACCGTTGTTATTGTTTGGATATTTAAAAGGGATCTTGTAAATGCCGGCGGATTCGAGGGGGGGAATGTTATCTTTATCGTTTCTGATTATTTGATAGATATTTACTGATGTGACACTTTTTGGCGAAATACTTTCTTATTAGGGCCCCCCCCCCCCTCATTGTCATCATCGGTCACTCCATTCTGTGCGCTTCTGAAGATTTTCTGCTGGTGTTTTAACTTCTTTTCTCCTTTCTCAGGATATGGCGCCAGGTGGCATCTATATAGGTGGCGTCGAGCAACCCATAAACATAAAAGATAGCATAGCCAAAATAGAAACTGCCATTAACGAAATTCCAACTCATAATCAAAACATAATAAGAAACACTGCTCAAAAAGAAATAACAAACCTGATGAAAAATAAAAACATTAACAGACACGACCTAAAAGCTTTAAAATCTTTGAAAAATAATAAAGAAATAACCTGCACAATGACAGATAAAACAGGCAAAATTGCAATTTTAGACCGAGATGATTACATCAATAAAATGAACGAAACCATCCGCAAAATCAATGCCATAGAAACAAAAAAGGATCCAAATAAAAAACTCAACGAAAAAGTTAACGAACTAATAAAAAATGGCCATTGGCCCAATAACCAACCTCCAAAAATAGACAATCACGCACCAAACACCCCTAGACTTTTTGGAAAATACAAAGACCATAACCCCCCCCCCCCCCCCCCCCAAAATCAGACCCATAGTTAACAAACGCGAAAGCCCAACCTATAATCTAGAAAAATATATGACAAATATTTACAAGAAAATTCTCCCCCCATCACAATATAGCTTAAACTCAACTGAGGATTTCATCAGAAGAATAAAAAACTTTGAAATTCAACCAAATCACAAATTTATTAGTTTTGATATAATTAACCTTTATCACTCTATTGACACCGATGAAATTATTAATACAATTAACAACGAAATAGAAAGAAATTATAGTCCACTAATAGCCCAAACTTTAAAGTCTACAACCAATTTAATTTTAAAAGAAAGTTTTTTCAAATTTAATCAAAAGGTATACCAACAGATCAAAGAAGTCCCAATGGGATCCCCTATATCAGGGATTGTAGCAGAGTTTAAATTAAGAAAATTAGAGGATACTATATTAGAAAAATTAAAACAGAAAATAATATACTGGAATAGATATGTAGATGATATTTTTGTCATAATCCATGAACAACAAAACACAACCGAACTCCTAAATGATTTAAACAGCTTAGATAAAAATATTCAATTCACTAACGAAATAGAATTAAACAATGAAATTAATTTCCTCGATGTCAAAATCAAAAGAATGAAATGAATGAACAATACAATCAACACAACTGTCTACAGAAAACCTACCTCCAGTACAGAAATTATTAATTACAATAGTAAAACCCCTTATAGATATAAATTAAACGCCATTCAATCCTATATTAATCGCGCAATACTTATATGTACAGAACCAGAAGACCGTAAAAACGAAATCAACTACATCAGAAACCTAACAATAAAAGCAAACTACCCTAAAAACCTTGTAGATAAACTTTATAAAAAACGTATAAAGAAAATCGATAATATCCCTAGCTACCAAAAACCAAATAAAAAATACACTAGTGCAATACCTTACGATCGCGGAGCCGCAGTGAAAATTCAAAATATCGCAAGCAAACTAGATGTAAACATTCCAATTAAACCAAACCCAAATATCTATCAAATAATCAGAAACGATAAAGATAACATTCCCCCCCTCGAATCCGCCGGCATTTACAAGATCCCTTTTAAATATCCAAACAATAACAACGGTTGCTATGTAGGAATGACTAAGAGAAAAATTAACACAAGAATTAAGGAACATACTAACGATATAAAATTTGGCAAATACGGCACTGCGCTAGCACAAACATATAAAAATGAAAATATCGAAATAGATTTTAAAAATACCGAAAAAATCGCGAACTATAACAGTCACAACTATGCACTTTTTCGAGAAACCATTGAAATTATCACCCAACCAACAACAAGTATAGACGCCACCTGGCGCCATATCCTGAGAAAGAAGAAAAGAAGTTAAAACACCTGCAGAAAATCTTCAGAAGCGCACAGAATGGCGTGACCGACGATGACGATGAGGGGGGGCCCCCTAATAAGAAAGTACTTCGCCAAAAAGTGTCACATCAGTAAAGCTAAAGTAAGGTGTTTTTGTTTATTTAATTAAACTAATTAATTAGAAGCCCACCAGCAGAAACAGTGCAGCATGGCAGTGAGCGCTGCTAATTAAAATCTAAAAAAAAAAAAAAAAATGTCAGATATAAAAATAATACTAATGAAATTTCAATTATGTTTTTAGATTACTATATTTTTTTCAAACTTATATTTTCTTTTCTTTGTAGATGCAAATTTTACATATTTTATGAATTGCTATACATCTTGTGATACTATGTAAATATGATCCAGTATTCCTGTGTCACAAATAAATTTTGTTTTAATGCAAATAAGTACAGAAAATTCTGTTATTGGGGCTGGGAGTAACCCAGATTATCACACAAGTTAGAATTGTGAAATATCAAGGTAATCAAAATTTGCTTTAAAAAAATTAGATAACTATTTTGATAGCTGTTTTTTTTAGTACAGTGAACTCTCGTTAAAACGGACAATCAAGGACCGACAGTTTTTGTCCATTATAACAGGAGTTCATGAACTGAAGTTCTATATGAACTCTAAAATTACTATTATGTACACATACACAGTATAATACAAATGAATTTTTTTTTCCTCAAACCCTTTTATTCACTGAATATATAAATGCAAGAAAAACGATACTTACTTACAAAATTGCTTTTCTTCATGCAGTACAATATAGTACAACATGATGTAGTACATAAAGAAACTAGTATGATGTGGCCACCACATGACTTTCTTTTATATAATTTTACACAAAATTCATCCAATACAAATTATTTTAAATTATAAATGCAGACGATTTTTATATGACAGAATTATATCACTAAATACTGAAAGTTAATATTTTGCAATTATCTGAAGAAATGATTCTTTTTTTCATTAAAAAATAAAAATATCAATAACTTTGTTTTAAATTATCACAGATCTATAGTTCTACCATTTGTTTTAAAGGTATTGATGAGATCTTTTGATAGATACCCATATTGAAAATTTACTCCCCCCAGGGTTGTATTTCCTTCCCCAGAGGGGGAAGGGACGCTCCCTCATGCACAAAAATTTTTTCCTAGTTTACTACTACTATTATCAATTTCAATAATTCATATTAATTTTACAATCGCACATTGAAAATAACTCTCATTATGTACATTTATACGAAATTTTGTCTTATACTGCCATGTTAAAAATTTAGAAAAAATGCAATGACAGCACCACCTGTTGAGCAATTGATCCCCAAATTTATTCAGCATCTGTTTATGTCAGGGTCCAACTAAATATCAAATTTGGTTAAATTTCGTTCATTGGTTTGAGAGATACAGTGTCCAAAAATTTTGTGATACACACTGACAGACAGACATTTTCTAAAAGCAGTCAAATCATGTTCAGGATATCCCAAAACATGTAAATCCATCGAAAACTGGAGTTCGAAAATTTTCACGAATCAAATACTTTATATATACTCATAGAAGAAAGTAAAAAGGGTGATAGTGCATAATAGTTATTTAGTCTATCTTAAAAAAAGAAGTTATCTTGCTTTATATTTTCAGAGTAAATGATGTTCTTTCACCGATGTTCTCACGGTGTAATAGCGCAGAGTGAACGAGATTGACCCTTTTATTATTGCACCTTTTCATGTTTCAAAAAACTTGAATTTGAAAATATTTTGGGAACTGACTCTTTTTCGAAAAAAGTAAGCTTTGAGGCAAAAAAATGTCCATCTTAACGAATGAATTATACGTATAAAGGAATGTTCATTACATGCAATTCCTATAGGTATGCCTTATCCGGGGATTCTGTTTTTGTACGTAATAACGAGAAATCCATCTTAAACGGGGCTGTCTTAATGAGAGTTCACTATATTTTAAATAATCAATTAAAGCTGCATATTGGAAAACCCCTTTTGAAGTCGCCGATGGTTTAGATATAATGTCTATTATCAGGGGTGGGGAATTTTTTAGAAATTTTTACCAGCCAAGGATTTTTTTTTTTTTTTTTAAACCAGCCAGCAATATACAATACATAGTTAATAACCTTTAGAACAAAATTTATACAATTATAAGATGAATTGGCCATTTAGTAGAATTATTTCAAGTTCTTAAAGCATCATTTCTTAAAATGTAGTGTTCTTTATAGAATATTAATAGCTTAAAAAGTAATAAAATATAAAATAGTTGCCTATTCCAACACTGTTCATATTCTGAGGAAAACTTTTTTGGTTGTTTTACTACATTGAATATTGGCAACGGACTGTTGGCAAATAACTGCCCAACTTGCCATGTCCTAAAATTTACTCACCAGTGGCAAGTAAATAAAGCATTTCCCCACCTGTCTATTAAATATTGAGGACTTTAAAAAGGTAATAATTTCAAATTGTAGTTTTTACTTTTCTGCTTTTTTCTCGAAAAGAGGAAAAAACAAATCTGCATAAATTTTTATGTCAAAAATGAGGTCTTTTGACGTTATGATATGAGCAAGTTATGTTAGGATTGAAATAATTAAAGACTGAGCAGAACAAATATTTTTGACATTATAAGCAAGTTGACACCAGGGTTTAAACTGCCATTAGTTTTTTTAGCATTTTGCTAAAAGGTATCATATTTTGCTAAAACATGTTGGTCAGAATTTCGCTAAAAAGCTAAAACTGGATAACTATATAAAATATCTCTATATAAGAACTCAGATTTTTTTTTTTGTAATATTTGCAGGCAAAAACTACGAAAGAACTGAAATTTTTGGGAATCATGATTTATATAGTAATTTGGATTTATTATTAAATGTTAATGATTGAATTTAAATGCAAAAATATTTAAAAGTATGTCAGAATTCAGAATTTGCTTCATAGAAGCATTCTTAGCACTAGTATTTCACGATTACCTACCACTACACTTTATTTAATTTTTAAATTGCTTTTTCATTTTACACGTATGATATAAGTACCTCTTTTTCTATTGTTAAAATCAAAATATAGTTTCCCTGATTCATATTTTTAAAGTCACAAATATGGATGCTTGGTTAAAATCATCAATGAACAAAAGGAATAGAAAACAAAACTGAGGATAACAAAGCTAACAAGGAACATCGTGTCCGGCTGCGATTTTAATGAAACTTTCATTTCTGATAGAGGGCATGTACCAAATATTTTTGATCATAGAAATTTTTGCTATCGTCCATGTTTTCTTTTTTTATTGAATTTTTAAAATGTTAAAAACTACATCAGCCACATATCAACAGTAAGCTCCGCCTTTGGGTGTGACTTAAAAATACTAAATGATTTAAGAAAATGATTTTGCGCTTTCATGTTTAAGTTACAAATGAAAATTTATAGTAGTACTGAAAATTATTTCAACTGAATTATTCATTTGAGTATTCACTTGCTGTATAAATACAAATATTTCGCATATTTTTGAGTAAAATTTGATAGCATATCAAATATGAAAGAAATGCCTATCTCTCATTGAAATCCGAGCCGGACACTTGGGTGATGTTCCTTGTAAGTAAAAGAAATCAATGGTATCCAAAGAATTAATTAACTTTCGAAAAAGCTAAAATGCTAAAGTAATTTTTTTGCCAGGTTAAACCCTGGTTGACACTATAACAAAGTTCATCTGTAAATCTATAATATATAAACTTATCAACAAATACAGTACTTTTTATTTTGAAAATAAGGAAAGTTTAACGGCAAGCAACGAAGTCAGTAAAGGTTTTTTCATGTAAGGTAAAGACCATCACAACAGACCAAGTCACACACAGAGGAGGCCGTCTGACGAGAACCGGGAACCCGGTGGAAAAGTTTAACGGCAAGCAACGAAGTCAGTAAAGGTTTTTTCATGTATTTAGTTTAATAAGGAATCTATTTTACATTTTATTGTTTATTTTAATGATTTTGTGATGCTTTTTCTTATTTATTTACTAGTTACCTTTAGTGATGAACTGCTTTACAATCCCTGAAAATTCTGATTGTAGCAAACTTTTGCTGGAAGGTGCCTGAACTCAATATGTTGCTTCAAATAATTCTGAGTGTGTCAAGCATTGCAGGCTGTTCACAGTTTTAAACATCCTGATTGTGGTAAACTCATGCACACAGGCACTTGCAAGTGTGTGTATTTCTTGCAGTGTTAAAACTTTTAAGTGAGAATATGAGATAGTCTCACGCTCTCAATCTAATGGGAACCCTGTATGAAAATACACGCATATTCAAACATATCTACTGAGATTGGCAGTAACATGGTGTCTTCATATGGTCACTAATGATTTTGCAAAAAGTATGGTAGAAAAGTATTAATAAGTAAATAAACTAATTGTCAAAAACTAGATTCGAAAACTGGCATACAAACAATAGAAAGATATTAAAACTTCTTCACACACCATAAATTTTAAGTCAGCACAACCGGTTTCGAAAGGACGTAGCCTTTCTTCATCAGGTGCAAACATGTGCTACTGCCTTGGAGGCAAAAACACGTGTTTGCACCTGATGAAGAAAGGATACATCCTTTCGAAACCGGTTGTGCTGACTTAAAATTTATGGTGTGTGAAGAAGTTTTAATATCTTTCTAAACTAATAGTTTTTTTTTTTTTTTTTCAAGCAAACAAAGGATAAAAGTTACTAAGTCCATCGCTGCATTGTTGAGAGAAATGTGCACTGGCTGTCTCATTAGTTTAATACTTTGTTAAAGTTTTCTTTAAAATGATCTGGAAGTCTCAAGGATTTTTTTTTTTTTTTTAATTGAATATGAACTCTGAATATACCTGCTTAATTCTGAATACCATTGAAACTTGTATTTTGAAAATCTCCCCCCCCCCCCTCTAAAAAAAAAAAATAAAATAAAATAAAATCCACAAAATTTTAAAATCCAGTCTCTGGTTTAAGTTGTGCAAATTTCTAGAATCGTGCTGTATGTTTTAATAAAATTGTGCAATGTTAAATTTTTATTGTTAAAAATGGGAAAATGATGCTTGATTAAGCTGGACTGTAGATAAAATTGTCTTATTTTTATTCATTTATTTATTTTTATTATTATTGTTTATTATATTGAAACACGTTTTTATAATTTTTTTTTTCCCTACGTAAAATCTTGATAGCATGTTTTCATCACAGGTTTGAAATTTAATTTGTGACAATGATTTAAAATTTCTATATATTTGTATGTTTTATATAAAAAAAGCAACTCAGTTATCTAATTCTTATGAGAGCAGGAATGTGTTTAATTACTGAAGTGGATATGAATAATTGTGAAACCTTGTTATCACTTGCATTTTTAAATATAGAAGCAATAATTGATTATTAAAGATAGTATTGTAAATAAAATAAATATTGAATAATAATACAAACAAAATATATTATGAAAAAATCAATAAATAAAAAACTTGTAATTTCATTAAAATTTAAATATAGACCTGCATACCTTATTTAATAGACTTTTGCTCTTCTGGATTAACCATTTATAGTTAACACAAATCTAATGGCCCGATATGCATTACTGTGTGAAACGATGGAAGTGTTGACAAATGGTGACGTTTGCAACCAATCTGTTTAATTTTCATTAATCCCAGATAGCGGGACATGTTGGAATCTAAAAGAGCAAAGGGCAGTCGACAAATAATTTTACAGATCAACACACCAACTGAGGAAGCCCCGGTGCTTGGTGGTGAAAGGGCTATTAAATAAAGTATGTAGGTCTATATTTAAATTTTAATGAAAATAATTTAATTTTAAAAATTAAATTATTACTACATTAATTACATATTGCCTCTGTATTACCTCTGCATCAATTGTAATTGCACAAAATGAGAGAAAAGGTGATTCCATTTCTTATTAGGAATATAAATGTCATATTGTATCTTATGTATTACAGTTTTTCTATATCTAAAAAATTATTTGCCTGTATCATCTTGTAAAATGTCAGTTGTTGAAAATGCATCATATAGTAGATCAAATGAAGTCAAATTATTTATAAGGTTTAAACACAAATAAAATTATTAACTTGCACTTTTATTTTTTCTTATTTAAGAAATTTTTATTTTTGCACTTTAAAAAATCTTGTTTCTGGATATCTCTTATTTTTTCTGAAACATTTTCTTTCAGATGAGCTGTTTCCTTTATCAAATAAACAAGAAGATAAATACCAGTGTTATGTTTGCCCATATTCTACTGATTTTAAAAGTACTTTTACAAGGCATCTAGCCATGCATTTAGAGTTGAAACAACATCATTGTGCTGTATGCAACAAAGTTTTTACCTTGAAACAGCATCTAGTAAGACATGTAAAAACAAAAACTCACTTAGACAACTTAAGGAAAAACTCTACTTCTGTAGAAGCGGAAATAGAAGAAATTTCTTCTTGAAATTTTTGTAGCTACCTTGATTTTAGTTATACAGTAGACTTCCAGAAATCCACTATCACAACTGATGTAAACAGTGAAATTTATAATGAAGTTTTCAAGTAAAAAAATTAAACAAAATATTACTGATATTAACAATAATTCTTTAGAGACTTATGAAATAAGGAAAGTTAATATTACGCAAGATCCATATTTTTTTTGGAGATAAAGTATAGTATCATATACATTATCCAGAAAGTTTGGGACCTGGGGTATTCTGGATAAGGAGATTTTTTCTGTAGAAGACTTTACTATAAGTATAAAAAAATGTACAAAATACTTTCATAATAGCAATGATAAATATGAATAATATATATTTAAATACATTACTTATAGACTTATTCATTTAATATATTATTTACACAAAAATAAAAAGCATTCTTCTAAATTATAATTTAAATTACAAGTAATAGTAATAGTAAAAAATAAGTAAACATACATATATAAAATTTAATTTTAAGAGTTGGGAACAAAATCCTTTGATTTAAATTTTGCAAACATTTTTATGATCATTTTCTGATTACAGCATGTCTATTATGCTAATTGTTCATAAATGTTTCAAATATTTTTAGCATATAATGCTAAATGTTTCATAAAGTAAATTAAAAAAATAATGAAAATTAATGAAAAATTATTTAATTTTTTTTATAACCACTGGGACTTTCTGCATGCGACCTGGGTTCAAGAATAAAATTTGTCTGCTTGTGGGCACTCTATGGAGTATGTGTTATTAATGTTTATCTGATAAAAAATACCATAAAAATTCATTTTGTAATCTAAATTTATAAATTATCAAGTAATTATTTGGACAGTTTTCTGCTTTCCATATTTCTCCTGAATAAAACTGTAGCATTGAAGAAGTAGGTCACAAAAATATAATTCTCTCCTCTGCTATTGTTTTTTTTTTTTTTTTTTTTCCCCTGTTCAATTTTGCTACAATTAAAAATTTTGGTTAACGTTTTGCATTCTGATATTCAGAGTATTCCAGAGAGTGGATCATACTGTACCTAAATTTTTTAATGCAACAGTATTTGAGGAGCAAACATTCAAACCGTGTTTTCTCCAAAAATAAAAAAAAATGAGTTAGTGATTTTTCTGTGAACTCAACATTAAATAGCACAAAATTATACGATTATTTTAAACCAAAATAATTTTTATCACATTATAAATGCTCTTAGAAAGTTAGGGTTTCAATCAAACAGTGTTTCCTCCAGAGCCTGTTTTCAGTCAAACTGTGATTTCTCCAGCCAACCAGTCAGTACTGCTCTTTCTGGTCGCGTGACTCGTACATGTACCAGCTTTTTATGTTTGTTTTTTCGTTAGTTCTATCTTGTTTTCTTCATTTTAGAGGAGTGTACTGTATTATTATTATTTTTTTTTTCAAATGGAAGAATTAATAAATGCTGTATTAGATACTAATTATGGAACTAGAAAAATACAGAGAATTGGTGGAAAAAGAAAAGAAGCGAAAAAGAAACGATATTCAGCACCTTTAGATAACAACATTTATGCTCCATGCAAACATTCTATTAATAAATACTTTTTCATGCACTAATAAACCCCCCCCCCCCCCCCAAAAAAAAAAAAAAAAAAAAAAAAAAAAAAAAAATCGCAATCATCTGGCTTAGAGCATGCATTTTCTGCTTCTTATTTTATTACTAGTAGCAGTGGTAGGAGAATTCCTGTGTGTAAAAACAATTTCATGGCTGTAACTAAAATAGGTCGTACAATGCTAGCCAATATTGTTACTAAGGTACATGCTGGTGAACCTATTGAGGAAAAGAGAGCAGGGGATAGAAAAAGCCACTTAAGCATTAATAATTAAAAAAAAAAATAAAAAAAAAAGAAGGTAAGAGAATTCATCTCAAACTTAAAGGCATCAGGATGACATAGACAAACTTTTACAATTGATGTATGGTGAAGAGTGAAAAAATCAGCCTGCTTTTAAATGGTATAAAGATCTCATTACTAATAACTTTCATGTAGAATATGAAGAAACAGATGAAGCATGAAATTGCTTAAGTGAAGATATTGGTTTAAAAATTTAAATTTCAAATTGGCTTAAAAATTTTAGTTCTTCCCTACAATTTGCATGATGATTTTTCACGCGTAAATATTTAATTTAACTTTATAATTACATAACAAAATCTGTTCTGTTAATTACATTAAGAATGTTATTTCATGAATATTTGAGCTACATACTTTTTCATTCAAAAAATGTTTTGTCCACATTGGAAACATTCAAAACATGTTTTCTCCTCTGTGTTTCGGTCAAAACATGCTTTCTTCACATTGGAAACATTCAGAACATGTTTTCTCCTCTGTGTTTCGGTCAAAACATGCTTTCTCCAAATTTCAAATACATTTTTCTAATTAACTCTAAGTTTATGAGGTAAAGTAGGCCTACAGATCTTCCTAGTAACCAATAATACAACTAAACAAATGATAATTAGGGTCTAAGAAGGGTTATTTTTTAATTTATCAGTTTTTTGTGTTTTCTGAAAAATTGCATTCGAAGGAGAAAACACGGTTTGAATGTTTGCTCCTCATTTCTGTTTGAGTAAAAAAAAAAAAAAAAATGATTATTCATAAGAATGAAACAAAAAATCCTAGGGGGGGGGGGGGGGGAATAGAGTCAGTCTTAACTATATTTCTAAACAGTAATGTTATTCTAAATTTATAAAGAGTGATTGTTTGTAAGTTTTTTTTTTTTTTCTCCTAATTTCTGGAATTTTCGTTCTGTATATTTCCTGTTTTTTTTTTTTTTTTTTTCAAATTATTTTTCATTGGCTGTTAAGAGAAGATCTGTTGTATAAAGGAATATGTTTTATAATTTACTATTAATATTTATTTTAGATTTTCAAAATTTCTCCGTGTATTTTATTGATTGTATTCATTAAAAAAAAAAAAAAAATTGGCTTTCTTTTGTTTTTGTGTATTTTCAAAATTTTTAAAGTAGGTTATAATCAGTCTTGATTTATAATAAAAGTTTATATTGTATCAGATTTTTATATATTTTGTATTTTGCTTTATGGGACAAATTTCAATTTATTAATTAAACACACGCACAAATACAGTAAGTGTTCAAATTATTAGATTTTTTTTTTTTTTTTTTTTTCTAAAAGAACACTACACAAAATGGCCAGAAACTTCAAGCATGCAAAGGATATTTAAAAACTCACATTTTCCACTGTCTATTTAGTCCCGAAGGCAATTAGGGGACCAACCACAAATTGAAGAAGAGCGAAAATACTTTGGATCACCCTCTTTCACAAAATGATACAAATGACTTGTAACTTTAATATGTTGTTGTACATACTATGTACAATATTTGTATGTTTTGGTTCAGCAATTGCACAATTATTTAGGCAGATATGATTTTTTTTTCAAAAATTACTAATTTTTATATGACAAGTTTTTTGTTTATAACTGGAACAGATTTCCATAAAATTTTACAAAACTTGCTGAAAACTTGAAAAAAAAGTAGAGAAACATTATTCTGGAACATACAATTCACACGTGTAATATTCGTTGAGATATGAGTATTTTTAATAAATAATACTTTACTGCACATGCGCAAAAAATAGGAAAGGTTTTATTGCCAAAAGTTCATTTGAATAGAGTAAAAATTAAGCAAATTGGCAGCAAAAGGACGACCTAGATTTTAGGTATTTTCCAGAGTTGAAATTTCATAAGGGGTTTTTCACGTGCTACGTACATAATTTGAAGATCCAATCATTTCAACCACATTGCAAAAGTTTTTTATTGTGAAAAAAACCCTTATAGACTTGTAATTATAACATATTTTTATTTATTTACTAAGATTTAAGACTTCATAAGGGTTTTTTCACAAAAAGGATCTTTTGGAACGTGATTAAAATAATTGGATCTTCAAATTAATTACGCGGCATGTGAAAAACCCGTAATGAAATTTTAACTCTAGAAAATGCCTAAAATCTGGGTTGTTCTTTTGTCGACAATTTGCTTAATTTTTACTCTATTCAAATGAACTTTTGACAAAAGTTGCTCAATATATTTAGCTTTCAACCTATGCAATAAAAATTTTCCTATATTTCGTACATGCGCAGTAAAGTATTATTTACTAAAAATGCTCATATCTCAATGAATATTACACGTGTGAATTTTATGTTTCAGAATAATGTTTCGCTAATGTTTTGTCAGTTTTTCAGTTTTGTAAAATTTTACAGAAATCCCTTCTAGTTATAAGCAAAAAACTTGTCATAAAAATTAGCAATTTTTGAAAAAAAATTAAATTATATCTGCCTAAATAATTGCGCTATTGACGAACCAAAACACTCAAACATTGTAAATAGTATGTGCAACAATGTATTAAAGTTACAAGTCATTTGTAGCATTTTGTGATACAGGATAATCCAAAGTATGTGCACACTTCTTCAATTTGTGGTTGGTCCCCTAATTGTACTCTGGACTAAATCGATAGTGGAAATATGAGTTTTTAAACTTTCTTTGCATGTATGAAGTTTCAAGCCCTTTCGTATAGTATTTTTTTAGAAAATCAAAAAATTGTCAAAATAAAAAAAAATTCTAATAATTTGAACACCCACTGTATATATATATATAGACCAATAAGAATGAATATTTTTCAAGTAGGAGAAGCTCAGAAAGGTGAAAAAAATTCCTCAGGGGACACTTTTTTCACCCTTGAGAGCCAATGTATGATTTTGTTCGCTAGTGGCTATAATAGTAAATCACAAGCGGGCTCCCTATCATACATGAAAATAATTGAAGTGGAATAATCGGCTAAGTGCACACTAACAGAAAGTCTAACAGAAAACAACCATAATAAACAAACAGTACTCTCAGGATGATACATTAGGAGTCACATGGATTAAAAAAAAAAAAAAAAAAATTCAAGGGTTTAGTTGTTTATTGAGTAAAACAAGCAAAGTTCAAGGTTTGTTGGTTCATAGCTGATAAAGAATAATGAAACTATACAGCAACATAGATATTTATTGATTGATTATTGTGTGTGTAAGATTATGATTACATTTTTAACAATAGTTGACATCTCAACAATTAAGAAATTGAATATTTAAAGGAAAAAGAAAGAATGCATATTAATACAAGGTAAATGCAACATGCCTTCTGTTTTTTTTTTTTTACATTTATGTAATTTTATATTCCTACCCAACCAGCCAGTCAAACAGCACCACCCAACCTCCATAATCAAACGTCTGCCCACCCAACCGTTACTTTTTTTTATTGTTTTATAATTTTTTTGGTTAAGGTACACAAAAGTGCACTCTCCTTTTTTTACTTTCTCTGACCCATAGGGTCAAGAAAGTATTGCTTTAGGGTCAAATTTTCGAACGTGAGTTTTTGTTATATTTACATGTTCTGAGGTCCCCTGAATCCGAAAATCATGTTTTTAGCGAATGGTCTGTGTGTGTGTTATTAGCATATCTCAAGAACAAATAGTAGCAGGAACTCGGTATACTATATGAATTTCAAACTCGGTATGCTAAATGTTTATCATATAGGGATGCTACACTAAACTTTTCGTTGATATGAAACAAATGGTTTGTGTACAGGGACACTCAAAGAGTAACTTAAAAACAAATAAATTTGTATTTTGAAGTTAATATAAGTTTGTTACTGGAAAAGTTTGTTCAAGATTGATAAGTTTCAATGTATGTTGCGTGTGAAAATTCTCTGTATAATTTAAAGTAAACTTTTAATTTTAATAACAGAATTAAATTCTATATGAATGTAGGTGCATTAATGAAACAGGGGTTTGAGGGGGGCTACCGCCCCCCTCACACAGAGCTAATTATCATGTAAAACTCTTACAAAGCCTAATTTGAATTGTTTAACATAGGTTTCATAACAGTAATCGTTATTTTGCCTCTTAATCTCCAACCTGTATTTACAGTATTAAATTTCAGGGTAAGAGAAAGTTGTGTGAGTGACACACCAGATTATTATCTTTTTTTTTTTTTTTTTTTTAATAAATGTACCGACAGAGACATGGTTATGGATATAAAATAGAAAATACAAAGTTTTTAGGAAAACCTATTTTAGCAGTGGCTGTGATCAGTTTATTAATATTCTTGTTTTTATACTTCGGAGAGCATAAATTATTTATTTCAAATAAATGGTTATTGATGATGTTTCTAAATACCGAAATATGCAGACAGGGATTAAAATGTGTAAATAAATTTACTTTAAAACTAAAATTTTGCCTTTGGTCATGGATAGCTGTGTAAATTTTATTACCATTAAAGATTATTTCTAGATCTAAAAAGTTAATCAATTGATTATTTAGAGTATTTTGAGTTAGCTTTAGGTTAGATGGATAATTAAATGAAAAGGTATTTTGTGATTTCTTATTAAGATAAAATACAATAATTTCATCTATGTAACGATAAAGCTTGGCATCATCATAACAAAATTGCTTTTCATAATAATAAAGGTATAAATCTTCCAAAATACTGGAGCTACTTCCCCCTTATGGAATTCCTACTTGTTGCAAACATTGTTGTTGTGGGAGATATTATTATTATGGATAACAAAGTTAAGAAGTGTTTTGAAATTTTCTACTTTAAAATTCCGAGGAAGATTAATTTTAGTTTTATATCTGTTAAAAAGACTGTAAATGGTGTTACTAAGATCTAATAACTCAATATTATTCAAAAGATCTTGAAAGTCAAAAGTCATAATATTTTCGATTGCATCGAGCGAATTAATGTATTGAATTAATTGAAAGCTATTTTTAAGGCAGTGTAAATTATCAACTTTGCAAGTATAATTGTAAATTTGTTTAAGAATATCTAGTACAGTTTTATTAGCATTGTTGTTATAAGTGTTACATCCAATAGTGACAGTGCAAAATTTAATTGGAGATTTGTGTATATATTAATGCATTTATTACCTTTTAATTGTCTTAAAAAAGAAAACTTTTTACGTAATTGGTTTTATCATATCACTATCATTTTTAATCATTATAACATTAAAATTCTAAATAGAAATCTAAAAAAACAAACACAAAAATAATAAAAATAAAATAAAATCTGCACTGTGTCTGGTCAAAGCCGTTCAAATTTCTGGAAGTGTGCTGTATATCTTAATAAAATTTTGGAGTGTTAAATGTTTATTGTTATGGTAAATGATGCTTTATCAAGCTGTGTTGTAGATAAAACTATCTTTTTTTTTTTTTTTTTTTTTGGTATTGTTCATTATATTGAAATATGTTTTATAATTTTCATGTGTTTTTCTAGTATTGTTTTCAAAATTGTATTTTGATGTAAAATATGTCTTTTAATAAATATATATATATGTATATTGTTTTATGCATTGTAATATTTATTAAATTTATCTTCTCTCTAGGAATATAAATGGAATCGAATGCTCAGCTTTTAACTTGTGTGCATCAGAAAATATCCCCCCCCCCCCCCCCCAGAATTTTGTGCACTGTAGCAGTTTATTATTTTGTTTTTTCCTATTAACTTTAAGAAAATAGTAGTTTTTCATATATAATTCTAATAATGTTTTAATATTAAGGTATGCCATTAAAAAATTCTTTGTTTTGTATATATTTGCAAACTTTATCTTTCTCTGAAAATAGAAGTTGAATCGAACTCCTCTTTTTTGACTGGTGTGTCGCAGCAAATATTTATCCTCAGTAGAATGAACATTGTAGTATAAAACCACCTTGCATATTTTAAGAATAGTTGTAAATGCTTGTCTAGATTAACAAAATAATATTAAGAAGTTATAATTTTTTTTAAATATTTTCAGGGTATACTAATGAAGCTGATAATGTTCCCTTTGCATCTTCATTAATAGTCTCATATCCTCCTGAGCAAAATGATGGAAAAAGGAAATCATTCCCGTGTCCCAAGGCCACTTGTAATAAAATTTTTAATGAACATCACCATCTTCAAAATCATCTGCTTAGACATCCAGGAGAAAAGCCTTTTACCTGTAGAAAATGTGGCCAATCATTTTGCAGGAAATGGACTCTTAAGAGACACATGACACTTGCATGCCGATTACAGTTGTAAATGTTCTTAAAATTTAACATTTAGAAAATTCATTTTTACTTTCTCTTATCCACCCTTCGTAGAGTGAATAGTGTTTTTTGAGTCGAATTTTTGAAGCTGAGATTTTGAGATATTTATTTAAATTCGGAAAATCATATTTTTAGCATATGGTCTGTGTATATGTTTGTTATCAGCGAAACTGAGGAACAAATATCAGTAGGAAGTGCAAACTCAATGTTCTAGATGTGTATCATATGGGGATTTTTATTAAAATAAGACAAATGGTTCAGATACAGGGAATTCAAAAGTATTCAATGCATTGCATTTACATAGGTACCAAGTTATTACGATTGACCGTAACTTTAATACCGGAGTTTTTATGTAGTATTCTGTAATAATTACCTGCAATTACATGAGAGGAAATTTACTATTTCTTAATTGTGCTATAAAAATGATTTTTCGTCTGGATGAAATTTCTGGTAAGTATAATTTAACATTTATAAACTGCACTAAACAAAATTAAATTAACATACATCCTTTAATTGTGTAAAAGCATCTTTCATATAAAATCTGGTATGAAAAATATTTATTCTTTGTTTACAGGGCCACACACACACAGAAAGAAAAAAAAAAGTCCTTTGGGTTATATTAGTGCTATGTTTAGAAATGTTTGTAAGTGCATTTTAAATTGTCATTATTATATACATATTGTGCTGTGCTGTGCTAAATTTAAGTACATTGTTTTGTACACAGTATATAATTCATAGATAATATACAGTGTTATTAAAAATTAGTCAAATTGCAGACAGTGGCTTAGGTGACAGTTCTCTGTATAATTTGAAATAAATGTTAAGTTTTTAAATAAAAACCTTAAATGTTTTATCAATATTCAACTGGGCAGTTGAAGGAGGCAGTGGCAGGTGCGATTGTGTTCAGGTAATTTACTGATTTCAGTTATTTATTTCATTTTCAATACCAGTTTTCTAGTTTTTCTGATAATTAAATTTATAAAGTAAGACTAAAA
Organism: Salticus scenicus; assembly: GCA_963930645.1. Lineage (NCBI taxonomy): Eukaryota > Metazoa > Arthropoda > Arachnida > Araneae > Salticidae > Salticus > Salticus scenicus. Next base: position 51,410,859 of record OZ005659.1, read on the forward strand.
TATGAAGTTCATATGACAGCTCAACCTAATTAAAATTAATATTTTTCAACATGAGAGGACTGGACGTCCTTGCGATAAATTATGTGTTTTCTTTCCATAAAAAAATTTTTTCTCACTAAAATTTCATGTATTTTTTCATTAATTCACAATTGTCCCTAAGCAGTACTACCCACCCCTCACATTGAAATATTTTTAAAAAATAAAACCTTTTTTTTTTTTTTTTTTTTTTTTTTTAACTATTTGAAATTGTTTAAAATGCACTATATAAAGTACCTCATATGTTACACCATAAATATGTTTATCGTAATATAGGGTAAGAGAAAGTTGTGTGAGTGTCCCTCCATGTTAGTTTTAAAGAAAATCGTTATTTTATGCTTTGAATTCAAGTAAGTATGGTATAAAAAGAAAGGAATGTGATAAAAGTATTTTGTATGTAAATTATAAAAATTATATATAATTTTTAGATTTAGATAAATAAAATTTATGTTCAGTAATATTTGTTTGTAATTTTTGTCTGTGTATTATTATTATTTTGAACATCCCAGCTTTTAAATAGTTGTGAAATTTGTTAAAACATATGCCACACTTCTGATATTTTGTAATGAAGTGTTGTGAGTGAAAAATAATAATGTAAATGTGAGGGAATCATGCTACTAACAATATAGCAGTTTGTTAGCTCAAGTGAATTACTTGTACAGTAAATTTTGTTGTGTAAGGAATCTTGTAATATGTTTTTCATTTTACATGTTTTTGAAATATTAATGGGATAAATAAAGGAATTTTTTTAATGTCTCAGAATTGTAGGAATTCTTTATTAAGATTACGTCCCAGGAAGTTTTTTTATTTATTTATTTGTATAATCTCTCTATGTCTCTCTATATAATATGTATTCAGAAGGTGTAATTAAAACAAAAGGTTTTAAATATATAAACAAATGTATAGTATAAGTAAATTTCTTTGTTATTAATTATGCAGAATATATACTGGTTGATCAATTAATTTTTTTTTTTTTTTTTTTTTTTTTTCATCATTCACATTCTTAATGTATGCAGCAAGACTTTTTACACCATAATTCATTAAATATATGTCTTATTAAATGTGCAGGTATTGTTTCTTTTTCCATACATACTAAAAGCAAAAACTCATTCTTTAAGCATTATTCACGTAAATATCACTATAAATTTTAAATATGATTCTGCTTATATGAGTAAATCGTCTGTTTTTTTCCTTCAAAAGTATTTTTTGCATTTGAAATTGAAGAAAGAATTGAAAGTTAATGAGTTTTGGCATTTAGAAACAGAAACTAACGATACCTTCATATTAAACAGATTATTAAATAAGTTATCGTGTTTAAAGTCTTGTTCCATACATTAGAGATTGGGTGATAATAATAAAAATACAGTAGAACCTCGATTAACCGAAACTCACCTTGATTAACCGAAACTCTCCGTTAACCGAAGTCGGTTTCGTCTTCACTTTTTTTTTCACTTTCTAATATCATACAAAATTTTCTCTTAACAAACATGTATTTTTAAAGTTTTTTTTTTTTTTTTTTTTTTTTTTCCACATTCCTTTTGTATGCAAGCCATCCTTTCCAAACTACGAGTGCTGATAAATATTTTAGATGATTATTGATGAATTCTCGATTATCCGAAAATTTCGATTATCCGAAGTAAGTGATAACTTTGGTTATCTTTTGGTCCTCACATCTAATGTAAAAACATTCCTTAATTTATCTTTATATACGTATACTTAAATATCTTATAACTTAAAATATCTTTTACTTACTTATTTTCAAATTTAATTTATCCTTTTAAATCCTTTACTTACTCCATGCTATTTCGCGGCAAACATCGCAGTTTGTTTACTTTTTAGCTGTTGCCATTCTCTGCACTGTTAAAATAACTTTTTCTCCTTGTTGCCATCGTATCTTAATTCATTAAATTAATTATGAAATGTTTCAACTTTGGCCATAAGGTGGCGTCATCGTTATTTTTTACTGTTTTGGTTTTGACCACACGGTGGCGTTATTATCGATGTTTTTCTGATCGTTTTATGCAAATATTGTATTCTTTAATCATATAAAAGTTCGATTCGATCGTAGTACGGAGCAATAGCAGCAGTGCAGCAACAAGATGCATTAGTGTGTTTTCCAGTGAGCTGGTCTCCTGTTTAGCTAAGATGTTTGCTGGTTTGGAGTTAAAAGTTTTATTTAATTAAAAGTTTAAGCATGTGAATTTTTTTATACGAAGTTAAGTTTTAATATGTTAAAAGTTGATGCTGGTTTACCATGAAGTTAAAAATAATTAATAATTAAATTCTAAATGAAGTTAAAGTTTTTTGGAACTCTTGTCTTTGTTCCTTATCGTTTTTTTTAAAAGATGATAAATTTCTTCTGTTATAAACTTTAAAGACTTTTCGTTGTTATATCCTAGTGGTCAACAAGGCGACCCTAGGGATGTTAATATCTTCATAATTATTTCCCCGATGGTCAACTTGGCGACCATCTATCTACAATTTTTCGTTTGCTTTAAATTATATCTTCTTTTGTTCGATCGTTATCTACAGTGATAATGTTTTCCTTGGAGTAACGTTTATTTGCTTAGTGGTCAACCAGGCGACCCTAAGGGATGTTAATTTCGTTCCTTGATTATTCCCCCGATGGTCAACTTGGCGACCATCTATCTGCAATCGTCGTTTGCTCTAAGTTGCATTATTTTTTTTTGATATCATCTTACGTTTATCAATGGTCAACTTGGCGACCTTGATTTGTGTTAAATAGTATTGTGTTTGAAAGGGGACTGTGGGACAAGATGTTTTCTTTCTTCAGAATTGTTGTGTAAAGAGCTAAATGCATTTGTATTTCTTCAAGCTAATGTTTTACAAGGTAATTATCCAGCTTATATTGTTACCTTATGTTAATGTTTTATGTTAATTGTTTTTTTTTTATTAAAAGTTTGTTATATATATTTACATATGTTTTTTGATATAAATAAATTTTGTTAAGTTTTTAAATTTTCCTTGTTTTTACTGAGGTCAAGTTTTCTAGTCACTAGTCATTTTACACTTTTAAAAGCTTAAAGTTCAAACGTTTCTATTGTGCAAAAACTTTGCTTAATATTAAATTCTAATAGACAGACCACTTTTAATGGTCTTCAACATTTGGGTTATGGGCACAGAAATTTTTGGATAAGTTTTTGTATGTATAGAATTCTTTAATTGTTTGACTAGTGTTTTTGACTCAGTGAAAGTTGGGAAAATGGCGTTTAATTTGACTCCCCAGATTGAAAAGCTTGGTTCTACAAACTATGCTGGTTGGAAAAATGACGTTAAATTTTTGCTAATGGAAAGGAATGCATACGAAATTGTTACTGGGGTAGAAAAATTACCTGATAAAGAGGCATCTGAGGAGGTAGTTAATGATTTTAAAAGGAGACAAAATTCTGCTATGTCTTTACTTTACTTAAATATAGAACCAGAATTTCGTGGTTTAATAAGTGAGTGTTCTGACCCCTCAGAGGCTTGGAAAGTTTTAAAAGTCAATTTCCAACCAGATAGTAGGAGTCACCACATGAAACTGTTTTCAGAGTTAATGACATGTTTTCTTCAACCTGGTGAATCTATTGGTCTCTTTGCAGCTAGAATTTCAAAAATTATAGATCAGTTAAAAGCTATTGGGAAACCAATAAGTGACGAATATGTTTGTTTTCAAATTTTGAGATACTTAGCTGATAAATTCGATCAAATAGTTCAACAGATTTTAAGATGGCCTGATAAAGAGTTTTCGTATAAAAATATTGTAGTTGAACTTTGTTCTGAAGAAACACGACTCCAACTACACACTTTTGATAAAAGTAAAGTTGAATGTACAATTGAGGTTCAAAGTGCTAAATTTAAGAGAAAATCTGTAATTGTTTGTTGGAGGTGTGGTAAAAAAGGCCATGGTATTAAGGACTGTCGGGTTAAGCTTGAAAATAATTCTTCTGCTGCAAAAGAGAAACCACTTAAAAGTAATTTTGTTAAGAAGGCTGGCTCCAGTCAACAGTCTCGACGTGATAAAACTCCCCCACGTAAAACTCAAAATTTTATTGCTGAAGCAAACCTTAGCAGTTTTGATCGAGAGGGATGCTGGGCTTTTGATACAGCTGCCTCTCATCATTTTTGTAAAGATAAGGCCCTTTTTAGTAATTTTGTTGAAGTGTCTGGTGATGAGTTACACGTGGCTGTTGACGGGGTTACCTTTCCTATTACTGGTAAAGGCGAGGTAGAACTGAACTTTAATGGTGTTGAAATAAAATTATGGAATGTGTTGTTTTCACCTAATCTAAGGAAAAATCTTTTGAGTGGTTCTAGATTCGACCAGGGTGGTGCTAAATTCATTGGTAAGTCTGGCAAGTTGAATGTGATCAATAAGTTTGGCAAATTTCTTTTTTCTGCAAAACTCTATGACGGGATATATTACACTTTTCCAAAAGTTATTAGGAGCAGGCATGGTGTTAAGGTGAATGGGGGGCAAGATGTAGATGAAATTGCTAATTCTGAAGTTTCAGCTTCACCTACATATGAGTCCGTCAATATTAAAGATTTGGACACATGGCATCTGCGTTTCGATCACATCAGCCCTGAACTCATTCTTAACACTAATCGTAATTCTGCTGTTAAAGGTCTGCCTCTTTTAAAGTCTATAGATAATTTTTTTTGTGATCCTTGTCATTTGAGTAAGCAAAATCGTGTTTCCTTTAAATCTATAGGTCATTCTTTTTCTAAAAAGCCATTAGAAAGGCTGTTTCTTGACACTTAGGGACCTATTAAAATAAATGGGAAAAGAGGCGAACGTTTCTTTTTGTCCATAATAGATGACTTTTCTGGTAAATCTGCGGTTTACCCCCTTCAAGAGAAGTCCATGGTCTTTGAAATTTTTAAAAGACATGTTTTAAGGGCTGAAAGGTTTTTGGGTACCAAGTTGAAGGCTATACGCACCGATAATGGTAGTGAGTTTGAGAATGACCATTTTAGATCTTTTTGTAATGAAACAGGTATAATCCATGAGCTGACAAATACTTTTACTCCAGAACAAAATGGTACATGCGAACGTTTTAATCAGACCATTATGAATTGTGTTCGGGCAATGCTGAGATCCAGCGGGTTGTCTGCCGATTTTTGGCCTGAAGCGTGTATGCATTTTACTTACACTTGGAATAGAATCTGTCATGGGAAAAATATGAAGACTCCTCTTGAACTCTATTCAGGTAATAAACCGTCTGTTCGTCATTTAAGACCTTTTGGTACTGTAGCTTATGTCGGTGTTCCTAAGGCTAGGCGTAAACATAAATTGGATTCGAAGGCAAAAAAAGGTGTCCTTGTTGGATACGCTTTGCGTACTCGTGGATATAGGGTTTGGTTAGATGACGATAAGAAGGTTGTTGAAACCATTAATGTTTCGTTCGTTGAGAGTAAAAACTTTCCGAGCAGTGGAGCGGTGATGGGCGACTCCTCCTTCGAGTTGGTGTATGTCCCAGAGGATCAGCCACGGCCCGTTGATCAGTTTCATCTTCCTGATCCGGAGCCTGGCACTTCTGGTGTCGTGCCCAATGAGACTGAGGATATCGTCCCAGCCATTCCTCATACAAGTTCTACACCTTCTCAAGTTTTGTCATCCCCAAGCTGGATATCTAATCCAATCTGGTACAGGAAAGTTGTTCCCAGGCCTAAAGGAGATAAAATTGACATCTACTATTATCCTGATGGAGAGGGTAAGAGGCTCCCTCAAAGATCTCCAAAAGATATTGAAAAGTTTTGTTTAGCTAATGGTATTAATTACAACCCTGCCAACTTTGATTTTTCAAAATTTAATACTTTTTCTGGTGTAGTTAATTCTGACGTTATACCTTCTGCGTCCAGTACCTTAAGTTGACTAGAGGTGGTGGTCCCTAGAACGTATAAACAAGCCCTGAAATCTGCCCAGGCGGATAAATGGCATGAGGCTATGTTGGAAGAATTAGAATGTATGGCTGCAAGAAAAGTTTGGCATTTAGTAAAACTCCCTGAAAACAAGTCTGTGTTAGGAAACCGCTGGGTTTATACAGTTAAGCGCGATGAGTCTGGTGCCATAGTAAGGTACAAAGCAAGATTGGTTGCGCAAGGTTTCAGCCAGGTACAGGGTGAGTCTTACGACGAAACTTTTTCGCCAGTTATAAATTTTTCAGTAGTCAGGTTCTTCTTTGCCCTATTAGTTTCATGTTGTGACTGGGTTAACGTACAATGCGACGTAAAATGTGCATATTTATATGCCCCGTTAAAGGATGAAATTTATATGAAACAACCAACTGGGTTTGCTGAAAAAGGCAAAGAGAGTTGGGTTTGTAGATTAGACAGAGCATTGTACGGGTTACACCAATCTGGCAGATTATGGTTTTATGAATTAAATAAAGTGTTGTTGGAACTTGGTTTTAATAAATTTGAAAATTGTAATTGTGCATATTCATATCTTGATTTTTCAGTTCTGTTGGTGTACGTGGATGATATCGTCATTTTTGCTAGAACACAGTCACAAACTAAAACCATTTTAAAACTTTTGGAATCTAAATTTGATTTGAAGGTTTTAGGTATCACTCGCAAATTATTAGGCGTAGAATTTGAATATACAGATGCAGGTGTGTTAATTCACCAAAACCAGTATATTGGTGAAATAGGTGAAAGGTTTAGAAACCACCGTGTTCCTGTTTCTTCTTTGCCAATAGTTAAAGGTGTTCAATTTTCTAAAAGTGACTGTCCAGTTGTTCAGGCAGATATAGATGAGGCATCAAGTTTACCTTACAGAAATTTATTGGGTTGTATTTCATTTCTTGCAAATCGCACCAGACCTGACATTGCATATGCCACTAATATTTTTTCACAGTTCCAACAGAATCCAGGAGTTAAACATTGGCAGGGCTTACTTAAATTATTAGGTTATATCAAATTTACCAATCATTATAAACTTTCTCTAAATTGTAAAAGCATTAAATTACTTTCATACTCTGATGCAGATTTTGCAGCTAATAGGGACGATTATGTCTCTATGGGTGGTCAATTAGTACTTCTGGATAATGCTGCCGTTTCGTGGCGCTCACATAAACAGAAGGGTGTGACCATTTCTACAATGGAGTCGGAGTTTATTTCAATGTGCGATTGTGTTAGGGAACAAGATTGGTTTTATAACATACTATTAGAATGTCAGAGTTTAAAAATTATTAAAGAGAAATTTGATGTACCAACACTTTTTGCTGATAACCAGGCTGCCATTAGGTTCACTAAATCTAGAATTGAAAATTTTCACACGCGCCATGTAAATATAAAATTGTTTTTCATTAGGGACTGGTTTGATGAAGGGAAATTTAACCTTCAGTATGTTTCTTCTAAGTCCAATCTTTCCGATCCATTCACGAAGCCACTTGCCAAAAATGAATTGTTAAAATTTATAAATATAGTTTTCTTTCAAAATTCTAGTAATTAAAACTCTTCTTCTCCACTTTGCGGATATTTTTTTGTATATATGTATATAATTGTTGGTATGTATGTGAGTCACAAGCGCTTGTGCATATGTGTTGTATATAGTGTATATAAGTATTTCATCTATTTCATCATTTATAGTAATTTAATATTGTATATTAGAATTGTGTTTTGCATTGGTCTTGTACATATTGTATATAAATTATATTATCTCTTATTGCATATTTAGAATATAGGTCATATACATAATCATATAAATTGTATTGAGTATTTATAATGTATTTTTCTGCATAGTATCTGCATTGTGGGGAATTTGCGTTTGATTATCTTTATAATGAAAAAGGGGGGAAATTAATTGTAAAATGAAATTTAAATTTAATCTAAAATTACTTTCATGTGCTGTTTCGTAGTACATGTTTAAAATTTTTTATGTACTATCTTTGAAGTACATTTTTCTTACTTTTGTCAGGTTGTGTGCCGTTTAGTGGTACAGTTTTTTTTATGGACTCTGAAATTTTCTTGGGTGGCATGTATATGCACACTTAACTCTTGTTGCTAATTCGTCTTATTGCACTTTTTGCTAGCTGTTAACTTGTTTTTACTAGATTGTTAAGTTTTTGTTGTTAGTTGTTAAATAGTTTTTACTAATGAAATTGTTGCATATAAATTGTTTATACTAATTATTAAGATGGTTAATATTTGAATGTTTTTTTCTTATATGTTGCGGTGGGGGGCTTTGATAACTTTGGTTATCTTTTGGTCCTCACATCTAATGTAAAAACATTCCTTAATTTATCTTTATATACGTATACTTAAATATCTTATAACTTAAAATATCTTTTACTTACTTATTTTCAAATTTAATTTATCCTTTTAAATCCTTTACTTACTCCATGCTATTTCGCGGCAAACATCGCAGTTTGTTTACTTTTTAGCTGTTGCCATTCTCTGCACTGTTAAAATAACTTTTTCTCCTTGTTGCCATCGTATCTTAATTCATTAAATTAATTATGAAATGTTTCAACTTTGGCCATAAGGTGGCGTCATCGTTATTTTTTACTGTTTTGGTTTTGACCACACGGTGGCGTTATTATCGATGTTTTTCTGATCGTTTTATGCAAATATTGTATTCTTTAATCATATAAAAGTTCGATTCGATCGTAGTACGGAGCAGTAGCAGCAGTGCAGCAACAAGATGCATTAGTGTGTTTTCCAGTGAGCTGGTCTCCTGTTTAGCTAAGATGTTTGCTGGTTTGGAGTTAAAAGTTTTATTTAATTAAAAGTTTAAGCATGTGAATTTTTTTATACGAAGTTAAGTTTTAATATGTTAAAAGTTGATGCTGGTTTACCATGAAGTTAAAAATAATTAATAATTAAATTCTAAATGAAGTTAAAGTTTTTTGGAACTCTTGTCCTTGTTCCTTATCGTTTTTTTTAAAAGATGATAAATTTCTTCTGTTATAAACTTTAAAGACTTTTCGTTGTTATATCCTAGTGGTCAACAAGGCGACCCTAGGGATGTTAATATCTTCATAATTATTTCCCCGATGGTCAACTTGGCGACCATCTATCTACAATTTTTCGTTTGCTTTAAATTATATCTTCTTTTGTTCGATCGTTATCTACAGTGATAATGTTTTCCTTGGAGTAACGTTTATTTGCTTAGTGGTCAACCGGGCGACCCTAAGGGATGTTAATTTCGTTCCTTGATTATTCCCCCGATGGTCAACTTGGCGACCATCTATCTGCAATCGTCGTTTGCTCTAAGTTGCATTATTTTTTTTTTATATCATCTTACGTTTATCAATGGTCAACTTGGCGACCTTGATTTGTGTTAAATAGTATTGTGTTTGAAAGGGGACTGTGGGACAAGATGTTTTCTTTCTTCAGAATTGTTGTGTAAAGAGCTAAATGCATTTGTATTTCTTCAAGCTAATGTTTTACAAGGTAATTATCCAGCTTATATTGTTACCTTATGTTAATGTTTTATGTTAATTGTTTTTTTTTGATTAAAAGTTTGTTATATATATTTACATATGTTTTTTGATATAAATAAATTTTGTTAAGTTTTTAAATTTTCCTTGTTTTTACTGAGGTCAAGTTTTCTAGTCACTAGTCATTTTACACTTTTAAAAGCTTAAAGTTCAAACGTTTCTATTGTGCAAAAACTTTGCTTAATATTAAATTCTAATAGACAGACCACTTTTAATGGTCTTCAACAGTAAGTTCGCTCCCAATTACTTCGGATAATCGAGGTTCTACTGTAAATGAATCTATGTACTACTCTTTTAAATTGATCTTCCTTATTGTATTTTCTATCTGGTATTTGATAAAATAGCAAAAAGTTATTTCATTTTATAATATAGTCTCACATCTTTACAATAAATTAACAACTTCTCCGGGAGTTTGACTTTATGCATCAGATACTATAGTTTTTTTTTTTTTTGTGTGTGTGTCTTTACTTTGATAAACCTTTCCAATTTACTTTAATACATGATAATGACAAAAGTAAAAAGCAGTATTAAAGAATACTGCAATAATATTTTATAAACAATAAAGTGTGCATCTTCATAGTAATCATAGCATCTTCATAAAGTGTCCGTCTTCAGTGCATCCTTTTTGCACTGAAGACGGTACGCTTTAGGCTACTGAAACAGCTGTATGCATTTCCAGTATTTTTCTTTGGCGTTTCTGACGTAGTTGTTTATTCGGGTTTTAATATTCCAACACCAAGTCTCCTGTTATTATTAATAACTATAGCCTCGACAAAATACACAAAAACAAGAATATGGATTTTTAATGTTACAGAAACTAGCTGAATATAATAACTTCCATTCTCCATACAGCACAGAATGCTTCAACTATGTTGCAAACAAACTTAAAACTAAATGCAAACTGAGTGGTTCAAAACATTTCAGCAATATTTACAGTGTTTCAATGTTATGTGATAGTTACGCAGGGATGAAACTTTTCAGGGGCTACCCCTGAATTCAGGGTTTTTAAAATTTTTGCTGTCACTTAATTTCATGTTAAATCATTTTGTTTTTATGGAAATTTCTCATTTTGAATGTTTAATTTGCTTTATAATGTATCATGAACTCTATTAATGAAACTTATCAATGATATATCACATTGCAACCTATTATAAATCTTCCCAATCTGCATGCAAGTAACAGTTTTCAGGGTTTTTGTATGTCAGGTAGTTTCACCCCTGGTTACGTTTCTGAAACATTTTGTGCTGTTAGAGTACATTATTACTCATGATACAGTAGAAATTTTGGCTAATCCAATTGCATGTAATGGTTCAGAGACATAAAAGATCAATGTAAGATGGTGTTACATGCTCGGTGAAACAAAAAAGAGAAGTGAAGCAAGTCGGCCCTGTTCAAGGGAAAACCTTGAATAAGATTGGGTCCCATTCGAAAGGTCTTACCTAAAGATTAAAAGGTACTTTATTGATTTTAATACTTCAGGGATGTTAAATTAAACTGTAATTCATGTCAAATTGTTTTGAAACATTTTAACACATATTGCAAACGTTTCTTGATTTCAGCATCATAATTGTTTCAATATATAAACTTTAAAACTTCTTCACACACCATACAATTAAAGATTTAATTTTATGGTGTGTGAAGGAGTTTTAAAGTTTATATATTGAGCATACACCAGATTTTTATTTTGTTTATAATTGTTTCAGTTTTCCTTTTTATCTCAATATCTTGCTCTACTCTTTACTTTTCATCCTGTACAAAATATTAGATTCTTTTTGTATTTTCGAGATCTCAATTTCAAAATATTTCTTAGAAAATACGGTGTTAGTTCATAAAATGTATTGATATATATATTAAAAAAAAAACTAGAATATATTAATTTAATAAATTACCTTACATAAATCCTTACTATGGTCGAGTTTCATATATATATTTCGGTCACCTAACGGTGCCATTATCAGTTCACTCGGCAAAAAATGATTCTAAGGCGCTAAGACTGGACAGCTTGTTTATTTGTTTCCTTCTTGACCTCTTCACTTCTCTTGTCTTCTTTAAACAGCTGTTGCCACTCGGGAGGAATTATGCTATGTTCGATATCATTGACATTGTTATTATTGGTTAGTATTTCGATAGATTCTCTTTTGAGGGCATAATGGTGAGAGTTGTACGGGGCTATTTTTTGAAAGTTAATAGAATCAATGTTAATTGGGTTAGTATTGTTAGTTCTTGAGAATGCTGTGGAATGTCTATTGTATTTTAAGTCGGTAATATGTTCTGAAATACGGTCTTTTATTTTTCTCTTCGTCATTCCTATATATGAGGCTTTATTTTTATTTTTATTTTGGTATTGGAAGTCTATTTTATAAATGCCGGCTGTATGTTTAAAATCTATTGAGTCTTTTTCATTTCGAATACATTGGTAAATATTTTTGTTCGGTTTTATTGGTATGTTTATATTGTTTTTGGCGGCTTCATTTTTAATTTTTATGGCGGCTCCTTTGCAGTATGGGATCGCGGGGGTGAAGAGTTTTTTAGATTTTTGGGCATTCGGAATATTGTTAAGAGCTTTAATACGTTTTTTATAGAATTTATCAACTATGGAGGGATTGTAATTGGCTTTCTTGGCGATATCTTTAATTATTTTTATTTCGGAGTTTAGATATTTTTTGTTTGAGCATATTAGAATAGCGCGATTAATGTAGGATCGAATGGCGGCATATTTGTAAGTGAGGGGTGTGTGACATTTATTATTTATAATTTCGTTATTACTAGTGGGTTTTCGGAAGACGGTGGTGTCTATGGAGTTATTTTTGTTTTTGATAATGGTTACGTCTAGGAAATTTAAGGAATGGTTAGTTTCAGTTTTGTGTGTTAGTTTGATGTTCGGATCGATATCATTAAGTTTTTCAAGAATGCTTCCAGGATTTATTGTAGGAGGGGTGACGGAAAAGATATCATCAACATAGCGAGTCCAGATTTTACATTTACTGATCAAGTTACTTGCAGAATTTTCGAACATTCGCATTTTAAGTTTGGCGATGACCCCTGATATGGGGGACCCCATAGGCACGCCTTGGGTTTGTTGGTAATAGCATCCGTTGAAAAAGAAGTATGAGTAGTTAAGTAAAAGATTATTTGCACAAATTAAGGTGTCACTAATATTATTGTCGCCAAAATGATTTATTATAAGTTCGTTGATTTTTGGGTTAATTTCAGAGATATTGATTGAAGGATATAAGTCTTTAACATCGAAACTGCTGAGTGTGTCATTGTTGAGTGTTGAGTGTGACAATGACACACTCAGCAGTTTCGATGTTAAAGACTTATATCCTTCAATCAATATCTCTGAAATTAACCCCAATCAACGAACTTATAATAAATCATTTTGGCGACAATAATATTAGTGACACCTTAATTCGTGCAAATACAGGGGTCATCGCCGAACTTAAAATGCGAATGTTCGAAAATTCTGCAAGTAACTTGATCAGTAAATGTAAAATCTGGACTCGCTATGTTGATGATATCTTTTCCGTCACCCCTCCTACAATAAATCCTGGAAGCATTCTTGAAAAACTTAATGATATCGATCCGAACATCAAACTAACACACGAAACTGAAACTAACCATTCCTTAAATTTCCTAGACGTAACCATTATCAAAAACAAAAATAACTCCATAGACACCACCGTCTTCCGAAAACCCACTAGTAATAACGAAATCATAAATAATAAATGTCACACACCCCTCACTTACAAATATGCCGCCATTCAATCCTACGTTAATCGCGCTATTCTAATATGCTCAAACAAAAAATATCTAAACTCCGAAATAAAAATAATTAAAGATATCGCCAAGAAAGCCAATTACAATCCCTCCATAGTTGATAAATTCTATAAAAAACGTATTAAAGCTCTTAACAATATTCCGAATGCCAAAAATCTAAAAAATTCTTCACCCCCGCGATCCCATACTGCAAAGGAGCCGCCATAAAAATTAAAAATGAAGCCGCCAAAAACAATATAAACATACCAATAAAACCGAACAAAAATATTTACCAACGTATTCGAAATGAAAAAGACTCAATAGATTTTAAACATACAGCCGGCATTTATAAAATAGACTTCCAATACCAAAATAAAAATAAAAATAAAGCCTCATATATAGGAATGACGAAGAGAAAAATAAAAGACCGTATTTCAGAACATATTACCGACTTAAAATACAATAGACATTCCACAGCATTCTCAAGAACTAACAATACTAACCCAATTAACATTGATTCTATTAACTTTCAAAAAATAGCCCCGTACAACTCTCACCATTATGCCCTCAAAAGAGAATCTATCGAAATACTAACCAATAATAACAATGTCAATGATATCGAACATAGCATAATTCCTCCCGAGTGGCAACAGCTGTTTAAAGAAGACAAGTGAAGTGAAGAGGTCAAGAAGGAAACAAATAAACAAGCCGTCCAGTCTTAGCGCCTTAGAATCATTTTTTGCCGAGTGAACTGATGATGGCACCGTTAGGTGACCGAAATATATATATGAAACTCGACCATAGTAAGGATTTATGTAAGGTAATTTATTAAATTAATATATATTAGTAATCCTTTCTCCAACAATTGGAATGTAAAACTAGAATATTTTGAGAAGTCGAGAAAAATTTTAGGTTACAAGAAAAAAAAAAAAAATTATTAAATGGTGGATATATTTTATTATTTGGAGTTTATTTTAGAAGAAAATTATTCAAACAAGGTTGCTACGCCACCTGGAATATTTAGAGAATTCAAAAAATCTAGTAAAAGTTAGGGAGGTTGCAGTGAAACTGTAATTAAAAAAAAAAAAAAAACTGGAAAACACAGGGAGTTTTAATTCTTTAGCTTTTTACATCCTCAAAATATTCTCTTTAATCTGAGTGATTAATAAAATAAAATAAAGAAAATAAAAATAAAGGATTTTATTTTTTAATTCAATAAATTTTAGGAATAAATTACATTATTATTACCGAAAAACTGAAGTTTTCTTTTTTTTCTGTATTGATTTAAACTTAAGTGCATCAAATTAATGGTTAACATTCGTTTTATATATTTTTACTGATTTATATATATATGAAGGTCTAAGCATCGTAAGATTTTTTTTTTTTTTTTTTGTACTTTCTTCTATATTTTTTACTATGAAGTCTGCATAGTAGTAATATTATTTGAATGTCAATTCCTTTCCCTATTTATTCCTGGGGTAAAAACAATGGGCTATCATAATACAAGTATTATTTGTGTATGTCGTTAGGAGTATATCTCATTTATCTAAGGCTGACACACATATCTACAGGAAAAACACAAGGAATTTTTTTACACAGATTTGTGTATTAACTTTGTAAAACAAACTTACTTCCAAGAAAATTTTGTAAAAGGGAGAAATTTGCAAAATATAGGTTCATTCAATAGTGGTTTGCCTGTATATTCAAGCAAAGTAGTTTCAATCCAATTTCCAAGTCCCATGGAAAATTTTTGTGAAGCTAATAGCATAATTACAGTCATAAAAATTATAACACTGGATTATAATTTTTATAAATAGATTACAAAATAGATGGATTAAAATAGATCCAAAAGATGGATTACAAAATAGATTTTAAATAAAAATTCATAAAACTTAATAACTGCTTTGAAATTAAGTAATATTTTATAACACAAAAATATAACATATTTATCATTCCACTTACATGGAAGCCTTTTAAAATAATAGTTATATAGGATGATTTTTGAATTCATATATTTATACAGTCGAACCTCGTTAACGTGAATCTCAAGGGAAATAAAAAAATTGTTCATGTTATCAATAGTTCATGCTATCAATTAACTAATCTTCATTTTAACGGGGATTGCGGAAACAGTTCATGTTAAACATAATTTATGTTAAGCATATTCACGTTAGCAAGGTTCGACTGTATATATATTTGTATAAAAGGAGGATGGATAAAAAACTTGATTTTTCAAAAATATATTCAAGCAAAGTAGTTTCAATCCAATTTCCAAGTCCCATGGAAAATTTTTGTGAAGCTAATAGCATAATTACAGTCATAAAAATTATAACACTGGATTATAATTTTTATAAATAGATTACAAAATAGATGGATTAAAATAGATCCAAAAGATGGATTACAAAATAGATTTTAAATAAAAATTCATAAAACTTAATAACTGCTTTGAAATTAAGTAATATTTTATAACACAAAAATATAACATATTTATCATTCCACTTACATGGAAGCCTTTTAAAATAATAGTTATATAGGATGATTTTTGAATTCATATATTTATACAGTCGAACCTCGTTAACGTGAATCTCAAGGGAAATAAAAAAATTGTTCATGTTATCAATAGTTCATGCTATCAATTAACTAATCTTCATTTTAACGGGGATTGCGGAAACAGTTCATGTTAAACATAATTTATGTTAAGCATATTCACGTTAGCAAGGTTCGACTGTATATATATTTGTATAAAAGGAGGATGGATAAAAAACTTGATTTTTCAAAAATATAGAATCAAGTCTATCAAATTTTGTTGATTTAAACCAGATTATTCTCAACAACTCTTGTAAACTTTTTTTAACTAACCATGTTCTGTGATACAGATGTAATCAGCTTTTTATAAGAAAGGGCAATTCTTCTGTACACTTTTTATTTCAATACAATGAAAATATTGTGTGTTAGAATTTTTCTTATTAATTAGAATCACATTATGTACATTTTTGTGCACATGCAGCAGATGCCTGTGTGTGAATCAGGATCTGATTAAGATGTGTTTTTTCTCACTTTTATGATAAATACTATTCTAAAAGTCATTTTTTATATAACTACTACCATAAAATAATAAACTAACACTAACTTAAAGAAATTTTACTTTGTATGGATTTATTATTTTGCATTTGTATAGAATTAAATTTGTAAGAGTCAGAGTTGTTTGCTAAATATTTGAATGTATGTTCTTTCGTTCATTCATTTGTTTTATATCCATCCCTTGAGAGATGCATAAAAAGTGCTTTACTGTATGTATTCAATGTATATTTAATATTTGTGTATGTATACTCTTATATTTTTATGGCATTATCTTTTCAGTTAATGTGGCTTTCAAAAAACTGTGATTTAAGAATTTTTTGATTAAAGCAGCCTAACTTTATTGCTAATTTTAGATAATCATTGTAATTTTGAGATTTTAATTTAATAGAATATTTATTGAACTGTTTTAAAACTATTTTGTTTCTTAAAATATTTTTAATTGCAGTCTAAGAAGTAGCTGATTTTTGCACTGCATTTAACAAACAGAAAAAAATCTCTGGTTATTATATGTAATGTTTTGTGCTTTATTTTTCTCATCTTATATAGTCCTTTACAAGTACATTTGTAAAACATTTAAACTTTATTAAACACTCTTGATTTTCAAAGACTTGCAAATATTTTGAACTATTGATTATTTTCAGGTGCTGTGGAATTTTCCAATAATTATTCCTCCTCTCTGCAGATTCAAACATATCAAATTGGAATGGTGGCTAAGAAAAAATTTTGTTGTAATAATTGTTCATATTCTTCTGATGATAAGAGTAATTTTCAAAAACACTTATTAATACATACTGGAGTTAGACCATACAAATGTGCTGAATGCCTCATGTGTTTCAGATTGAAGCATCATTTAAAGAAGCATGTACGAAGACATGTGAATAATAAAAGGTTTCATGTAATGGGGCATAGTTCAGTTAATAATATTTAGCCTTTTTCTTCATGTAGAGGTAGATCCAGGTTTGAAGTTTTGGGACCCGTTTCTAAGAAAAACAAAATATTTTGGTGAAATTTTTATTCATTTATTTATTTGTTTTTGTGAGGAAAAATAAATATATTCTGTAAAATCGTCCACTTTAGTAGTAGTTTAATGTCAAGTTAAGAGGACTTGGCACGTTTGACGGCACAATTGAAGTAGGTTTTATATTAAAGCTTATATTTCCATATAATACTTATAAACTGAGCTATATTAAATTTGTTCAATAAAATATATATTCAGGCAACAATTCTTATGGTTTTTGTTATATCTTTTTACAGAATTGCGATCTTTAAATTCCTAAAATATTTTTAACAACTTTATTTTTAGGCTTTAACCTGAGAATTTTTGCTCGGAGGGGCCCCCGACATCCTCAGCCTATAAGTAAGGTTGTTAAAATGTTTTAGTATTTTAAAGGTGTTTTATTTATTAGTTTATATTTTTTAATTGGGTTTTCACAGTTTGCTTTTTTTCATGAATTCATGATGTTCAAAATGGCAAAACTCTTATAGCTATTTAAGGGAAGACTTTATATACATATATGTAATATATATATATTGGATGTTTAATAGAAACTTCTTAAAAGAATTAGGGAAAGGTTTTGCTATGTCTTTAAAAGAGAAAATATTAAAAATAAAAATATAACAAAAAGCATGTTTTTTTTTTCTTTTTTCCCCAAAATTTTCACCAACATAAGTACTTTTTAATTTTTTTTTTTTTTTCTCAAAAACGAATTTATAAATTAAAAAACCCATCCTTAATTCTTTTAAATAGGTTCCATTAAACATTAAAATAAAAATTTAAGTCTTTTCTTAAATATCTGTAGAAGTTTTAGCATTTTGAAGATCATGAAAAAAAAAAAAAAAAATACAAATTGAGAAAATTCAAAGATTTCAAATCTGTAAATGTATATATAAACTTTTATATGAAACCTACTTCAAATGTGCCAAGTCCCCTTAATATTACATTGAACCAAGTACAAGCAGTCATTTGAATTAATACTTGAAAACATAGGGAATATATATATATATAGTATCATTTTTATGAAATGAAGTTTTATGAAAAGCTCAATTTTGTGAAATGACTCATTTTATGGATTTTAATTTTGTGAAACAGACCTTTTTGTAAAGTAGAATTTCATAAATTGGGCAATTAAAGAGGGAGGGTCCTGATTTTTGCCTGAATCGACCTCTGACAACTTGTACATATAAATATTAATTATAGAATTTGTTAATATTATGATTTCCTATCTTATGTATTTGTACTTCTTCCTGCTGTATTTGAAGTGCATAAATGTGTAAAATATGTGCTCAATGAGAATAAAGTATGATTAAAACATTTACTGAAGATAAAATCATTTTTAAATTGAAGACATAAAAAGAAAGCTGATATGGGTTTGACATTATTCTGTAGTTAAAATAAATGTATATTTAATAGTATATAATATGATTAGATTAAGATGTATAATTAAGATAAATAATTTTATAAATAATATAATAAAATATTATCAGTATAATTTCATAGTAAATTATATTTTTATTAAAATTAGAATTTCAATTTTACTTTTTCCATATTCCAAGTTGAAATATTTCTCATTTCTTTTTTGTTTGGACTTTGCAAAAAAGTAATTATTGGCTTAAAAGTTATAGTTTCCTTAAAGGAGAAATTCTTGATTTTCTAATGGATATTAAAATTTTAAATATGCTTAGGAATTTTCAATCCATATATATATATATATAAACTATTTTACGAATATTATATATATAGTGTGGTGTTGCCATGTCATATAGCATCATATTTTATTACAAGAATTACACACAATATGTGGATTGTGACATGTTCCAAATAAGCTTGGTTACCATTTGTAAACATGTTTAACTTCCTGTGATTGTCATGTGCACTATTATAGACAGACTCTGATTCCTTATAGATTCAATTTAACTTGGGGAAAAAAAAAAAAAAAAAAAAAAATCATCTGAAGTGCTACAAAATATGCAAATAAAATGGACAAGTTATATATAAAGGTTAGTTTGATTAATCTTTTAATTTAGATTGATAGAAATAAAATTTTATCTGTATATTTCCATTAATGTTGATATAACTAATATATGAAAATTTTAACAATATTTCTAATTTTTAATGTTTTTTTGTAATGTACTTAGTAATTATTAAAACACCACTAAAGCTTCAAAGTTTTTTTTTTTTTTTTTTTTTTTTTTGGGGGGGGGGGGGGGGGGTTAAATGCTAAGCAGATACACATGAAACTAATATGTTGGTATTTGGTATTGTTGAAAGGAATCTTTCAGTAAATAACCAGTTTAATTTTTAAAAGTAATAATTACTCATCTATTTAAAATTTTATACAATCAGCATTTTTCTCCATATCAGTATTATTTCTTTAACTAAATCATGTAATTTTAATAATTTTACTTATAGCAGTCTTGCCAAGTCACCAGATTTTGACCAGAAACTCTGGATTTATTTTATTTTGTTCTGGGAATTTCTGGGAAAATCTCTGGCTTTTTTTTTAAATCTTGAATATGTGAGTTTTGTTTCCACCCAGCATCAGACAACGCACTTAAAGAACTGCTCCATTAAATGACATTGATCCGTTTCTACTATGTCATTGCATGTAGCCTGCATAATATTGGTCTTTTCTGCGTATGCAAAAGTAAAACTCAAGCAGAAATGAATGTAACCTTGTCATTTGGAGCAAAGCTAAACCAGTTCTGACCAGATTTAGTTTAGCCTTTTAAATGGAAAACAGAGTTACGGTAGAGATTTCTTCTATAGGATTGGCAATGCAATGCGAGCTCAGTTTGTGGTAGTGGTTGTATCACTTGCTACACATTTGTCTCATGTAAAAGCGCGCATCATCTAGTAGAGAGCATTTATCTTTTTTTTTTTAATTGTTATTATTATTTATTAAGTTTCTAGATGGAAGATAAAAAAAAAAAATTTGAAATTGAAACCTTAAACATTTAGTATGGTATTAAGGTAAGTTTGTTCCATCTATATTTTATTTATTTATTCTTTTTTTTTTTTTTTTTTTTTTTTTAATTCGTTTATTTATTTATTTATTATGTGTGATATTTATTAAATTTCTAAACGTATATGTTTAATTTTTGAGTGAAATTCTTTTTTTTTTTTTTTTTTAATTACAAAATGATATTTTTCTAATATAATTTTAATTAAAACTTCAATGTACTAAAAATGTTTTTACACTTCCCTCTTATTTATGTATATATTTAATCTCAGGTTCTAGTTTACATTTATAATTTCTTATGATGAAAATGTCTGATAATTAGGAATTTTCTTATGTTTTTCTTGTTTTCAAGTAATTTCTTATTAATCAGACATGTTACAGCTACATGAATGATATTCCACTATTATATTCAGGGGTGGGGAAATACTTGATTTACTCATTAATGTCGAGTAATTTTTCGGATGTGGTGAATGGATTTGAAGACAGGTTGTTTTGTTGCCAATATTCAGTGTATTGTTAAACAATTAAAAATCTATAAAACAGCTAAAAGGCCCTTCCCAAGTGCACAAGCAGTGTTTGAAGAGACAATTACTTTTAATTTTATTATCTTTTAAGTTATTATTTTATACTGAACACTATATTTTAAGTAATGATGCTTTGGGAACTTGAAAAAATTCAACTAAATGATTGATACCTCTTACAATTGTGTATATTTTGTTGTAAAGGTTGTATTGCATATTGCTGGCTTGTAAAAAAAAAAAAAAAAAACCTTAGCTGTTAAGAATTTTTAAAAATTCCCCACCTCTGATTATATTTATTTAAGAAAAACATTTGACTTCGATAATTTGCTTATTTTTAAATAATCACTTTATTATAGCACTCTGGCAGTATTTCAGTCTCAAATTGAAAAACATGGCTTAAACTTTTAGGAAAGGACAATTTCACATATATCTATCTATATATAAATACATATATCTACTTGCCAACTTTTCCGGTTTTCCCGGAAGACTTCGGGTTTTTTAACGTATCTTACGGACAGATGATGAAATCTTCCGTTTTTAAAAAAGTCGTGGATATTTCTCGTTTTAGAAAGAAACCCCAAATGTTCTACAAAAACTCCTGATTCCCAATCTTTCTCCATCCATAGCATAAATGTCAATATTCATTTCAAACTTGCTTTATGATATTTTAGAACATGTAAAGAAATAGAATTGATAAATATTTCTTGCTGATGTAATTATTTTTTGCTCCCCCCCCCCTCTTTATTTATCTCCAACTAGTGATCAGCAATCAAATGTTCTGCAGAAGTCTTTTGTTTCCAATCTTTATCCATCTGCAACATAAATGATAATATTAATTTTAAACTTCTTTCATTAAATTCTAGAAGTAGAGTTGAAAAAGTTTAATATTTCTTACTCTGTAATTACTTTTGTATCCCCCCCCCCCCCCCAACTTCTCCAGATTGTGATCAATGATCAATTCTAGAAACAATAAAGCAATAGAAGTGCTCAATATTTCTCACGTTTGTAATTATTTTTAGATCTTTATTGCTGAATTTAATGAATCTGTTTATTTTTCTTCAATTAAATTAAATATTTGTATGTCATATTTATACCAAATGTGTAAACATGGGGGAAAAAATGAATAATTTTTTCAGGTAGAAACATTTTTCCAAATCAATTTAAGAAAATTAATACTCAGTTGGTTTTATGCACATTTGAAACTGATAATTAGCTACTGCTCCTTTTTTTTTTTTTGTGTGTGTGTATGATTAATGTACATACACAAAAATCATATTCTATATTTGTTTAAAAAATTAGTTATACTTTAACTTAACTAAGTTTTTTTGTCTACTGTTAAATAAATTTCTTACAGATTCTGTTTTATAGATATTTATATGTTGAAGAGGAATAACTTCATTTAAAACTTTTATATATTTAGTATAATCAATCTGTAGTAAAACATTTTTATAGATTGCTTCAAAATATTAAAGCTGTACAACTATATTGTTTAACACGTCAAAGGAAAAAAAAATCTTCCCTTTTTTTATTAAAATTGGTTGGCAAGTCTGATATATATATTTATATATATATATATATAAACTTGTTTATATATATTTATATATATATGAACAGCCTACCAAATTTGAACAACTGTCGATTTCCCTATAGTAACCAGCTAATGCATTAGAAAGAATGTCTAAAGGGGAATTCACATAGAAAATTTGAAAAAAAATTATTAGAGTTGCTTTAGAGGTAAAACCCCACTTCTGCTTTTAATGTCCCATTTCGAATTGTACAATTTACACCAAAAGTTGGCAAACTCATTTAGACACTGGACGTATCTTATGTATAAAGTTTCGTTACTCTAGCTTTTTAATTTCTTTCATTTTGGAGATATAAAAATCAATAGATCCCCCCCCCCTTCCTACATACATATACTGATCAATTTTCAAAAAACAATTTTGCCTGAAATTCAGCAATCGTTAAGACATGTAAATCAGGTGAAAATTTATCAAAATTTTTAATAACAAATAATGCATACTTTCATTCGATTCTGAATACAGTACTTTCATTGCCTACAGTAGTCATGTAATGGAAGTAAAAATTTAGTTTTTAAAAAATTATAAAACAAACTCGACACTTAAAAAATTAATGAGTTAAAACAATGTTAAAATGTGAAACTATTAATAAATTCAGACATATTCATAACCGTTTTTTGTCATCGAAGGCAACTGAAGCTGTTCATAAATATAAATCTTATTGCATGTTTGCAGATATGAATTGAGTTTTGAGGACATAATTGTAGCACTTTTCATTTACCATACTGAGAATAATAACTATTCTTTACTTTCTGTTACCCATATACGTTACAGAAAGTATTATTTTGGGGTCAGATTTTTGAAATTGAGTTTTTGCTATATTTGCACGTTTTGAAGTCCTCTGAATTTGAAAAGTGGGTTTTTAGCAGTTACTCACTGTATTTGTGTTTGGGAGACTCATATAAGCATTATTCCAAAACAAAATTATCAAGTAATCATTTTTAATATTTATCATATGTGATGGTACCTTAAAATTTTTAGCGAAATCAAAAAAATGGTTCATGTGTAGGGATATGCAAAAGAATTCAATTATATTATGCTTAAATAGCAAAATTTCTCATTGATGTGTTTCGTACATCTTGTAGACTTTATTAAACAAAATGAAATTAAATTTACACTTTTTTAGAGGCATAAAAGCATGTTTCAGATAGAATATTATATAACATGGAAAGCATTTGTCTTTCATATACAGGGATATGCAAATGTATCCTATTTATTAGGACTATCGTTAGAAATGGCTCAAGGTGCTTTTCAGGCTGTGTTAATTTTTTTTTTTTTTTTAAATATAGGGTAAGAGGAAGTAGTGTGAGTGCCATGCCAAATTATTATAATAACTTATCAAGATTTTCTTTGCTTATAGTTCATTGAAATAAAATTGAGCTCAGTTACAGGATTTTAAGGATGAACTGTAACTTTTAAGTCATTCTGTAATCATAAGTTTCTTTTTTGTTTGAGGGGTGTTCAAATGAAAAGGTATAGAACGTCTTAACAACGAAACTGATTGACATTTGAATATGCCACTTTGGGAAACCTAGTGAGGCATCTAGAGAGCAAGTGTAGTGTTCAAGTGTAGCTGTGTGCATGTGCAGGTGCCTGCACATGATGCAGGATAGAAGTAGGTTGTTGTGTGTTGACACAGCAGAGCATGTAAGAACATCAGGATGTTCACATTGCAAAATTCAACAATTGAGGAGCAGTGATGTGTTATCCAATTTCTGACTGTGGAAGGGTTTAAACCAGCCGATGTTTATCACCGTATGGTGACCGTATGAGTGGGAGACTGTGCGTCTGACAAATCAGTAAGAAAGTAGAGTGCCCATTTTCATGAAGGCCATTTTCTTGAAGGAGTATTTGAATGATGACTCGAGGCCTTGCCAGTCTAAAGGAAATCCCCCAAAAGAAGCACTTCAACTCAGATGATGAATTCAAGAACACAGTGGAGGACTGACTCTTGTCACTGCAATAGGATTTCTGGGAACAAGGAATCCTTTGGCAAATGAAACAGTTGGATAATTGTGCTCTGGTGATTACTTTTAAATAAAAACTTCAATTATGTCTACAGCATCGTTTTGTACCTTTTAATTTGAACACCCTTCGTATTAATAACTTGTATGCTTTTATGCTTATCTTCATATATTTATTGTTTCCAGGAGGAATAGATGCTTATGTTAATAGCTGTATTTCAAGAAAAAGAACTAATGAGCATTCGTCCTTCAGTAAAATAGAAAAAAGACACCAATGTCCAAAGTGTTCATATTCTTCTAATCAATACGGTAACTTGTATACACATATGGTAAAACATTCTGGAGAAAAACGCTTTCAGTGCTCGGCCTGTCAAAGAAGATTTACACTTAAACAACACTTGCAAGTGCATTTTCGTTTACATACTGGTGAAAAACCATTTCAATGTCAAATATGCAGCCTTTCATTCAGAACTAAATCGCAACTTTTAAACCATGGATTATCAAATCATTAAAACTTTTTCTATAACTAGAATGCATTTAGCTATTGACTATAAAAGAAAATTGAAAGATAAACTGGAGAAAATGCTGATATAAAAGTTTTCTTACATCATCCTATTTGATGCATAGTCAATGTACCGAATGTGATAAAATATATAATATCTATATTAATTCAATAAATTACCTTACATAAATCCTTACTATGGTCGAGCTTCATATATATATTTCGGTCACCTAACGGTGCCATCATCAGTTCACTCGGCAAAAAATGATTCTAAGGCGCTAAGACTGGACGGTTTGTTTACTTGTTTCTTTCTTAACCTCTTCACTTCTCTTGTCTTCTTTAAACAGCTGTTGCCACTCGGGAGGAATTATGCTATGTTCGATATCATTGACATTGTTATTATTGGTTAGTATTTCGATAGATTCTCTTTTGAGGGCATGAAGACAGCAAAAAGATTAAAGCTGAAGACAGCAAAAAGATTAAAATTATCATTAAAAACTTAATAAAGGATAAAATATTAAAAATTAGTGTATCAAAAGAAAAGTCCCCCCTAAATAAACTAATAGATAAAACTAAATCCATCATAAAAACTGGAACATGGCCTAATAACACCCCCCCCTATATATAATAACCATGCCCCAATTATTCCCCGTCTTTTTGGCAAATATAAAGATCACAAAAACCCTCCTACACTGCGCCCTATTGTTAATAAATCCGAAGGCCCGACATACTGTTTAGAATGTTACATGAAAGATATCTATAAAACTCTCCTTCCCCCCTCAAACTTATCAATAAACTCAACCGAATCCTTTATTCAAAAAATCCGCGACATTAATATTTCATACAACGACACACTGAACAGTTTTGATGTTAAAGACTTATATCCTTCAATCAATATCTCTGAAATTAACCCCAAAATCAACGAACTTATAATAAATCATTTTGGCGACAATAATATTAGTGACACCTTAATTCGTGCAAATAATCTTTTACTTAACCACTCATACTTCTTTTTCAATGGTTGCTATCACCAACAAACCCAAGGCGTGCCTATGGGGTCCCCCATATCAGGGGTCATCGCCGAACTTAAAATGCGAATGTTCGAAAACTCTGTAAATAACTTGATCAGCAAATGTAAAATCTGGACTCGCTATGTTGATGATATCTTTTCCGTCACCCCTCCTACAATAAATCCTGGAAGCATTCTTGAAAAACTTAATGATACCGATCCGAACATCAAACTAACACACAAAATTGAAACTAACCATTCCTTAAATTTCCTAGACGTAACCATTATCAAAAACAAAAATAACTCCATAGACACCACCGTTTTCCGAAAACCCACTAGTAATAACGAAATCATAAATAATAAATGTCACACACCCCTCACTTACAAATATGACGCCATTCGATCCTACGTTAATCGCGCTATTCTAATATGCTCAAACAAAAAATATCTAAACTCCGAAATAAAAATAATTAAAGATATCGCCAAGAAAGCCAATTACAATCCCTCCATAGTAGATAAATTCTATAAAAAACGTATTAAAGCTCTTAACAATATTCCGAATGCCCAAAAATCTAAAAAACTCTTCACCCCCGCAATCCCATACTGCAAAGGAGCCGCCATAAAAATTAAAAATGAAGCCGCCAAAAACAATATAAACATTCCAATAAAACCGAACAAAAATATTTACCAGCGTATTCGAAATGAAAAAGACTCAATAGATTTTAAACATACAGCCGGCATTTATAAAATAGACTTCCAATACCAAAATAAAAATAAAAATAAAGCCTCATATATAGGAATGACTAAGAGAAAAATAAAAGACCGTATTTCAGAACATATTACCGACTTAAAATACAATAGACATTCCACAGCTTTCTCAAGAACTAACAATACTAACCCAATTAATATTGATTCTATTAACTTTCAAAAAATAGCCCCGTACAACTCTCACCATTATGCCCTCAAAAGAGAATCTATCGAAATACTAACCAATAATAACAATGTCAATGATATCGAACATAGCATAATTCTTCCCGAGTGGCAACAGCTGTTTAAAGAAGACAAGAGAAGTGAAGAGGTTAAGAAAGAAACAAGTAAACAAACCGTCCAGTCTTAGCGCCTTAGAATCATTTTTTGCCGAGTGAACTGATGATGGCACCGTTAGGTGACCGAAATATATATATGAAGCTCGACCATAGTAAGGATTTATGTAAGGTAATTTATTGAATTAATATATATTAGTAATCCTTTCTCCAACAATTGGAATGTATATAATATCTATTTACATTTAATTATTCTTTAAGAAAAAGTGTTGGTTATATCAGGATGAAATTATCCAGCTTTTTGTATATTTATCTTTTCAGCATCTCCCTCCACCCCAGCTTTATTGTTTTTCTGTTGTGTATTTGTTAGATCAACTAATCAAATAAAATTTTTATCTGTTCGTGTCAATTATTGAATACTAAAGCATAATCTTTTTATTATTATTATTATTATTATAAATTGAAGATTCAAAAATATATTTACTACTATAATATATTTTGTCATCATAATTCTAATATTTCATTTAATGTCTTGCCTCTGTATATAGTTTAAATTTTTATTATAATTTTTCTAATCTCATCTCTGTTACAGTAAGATGAAATATTTGTTTTATAAATGTTTTGTTCTTAAATAACAATTGTTAATTTGCACATGCTCAAAAAATATTGTGTTCAGTACAGATACTTATGTATGTACAGTCAGCAAAGAAAAAAATGCTCTCCACACCCCCCGGCTAATTCAACCATAAATTATCATAGAAACATGCGGCTGGTACCGATCAATTTATAATAATGTCTAGTTTATAACGGTATAGTTAGATTTTGCTTAGGGGGTTATCTACATATTAAAACTGGCATCAACTTAATTTTTTTTTCAATAGTAACCCTCATTTTTTATAATCTTTTTTAATTATTTGGATCAAATCATCGCGTAAAATGGTATAGTTATATATTTCACTCAATTTTTGCTAGAGTTATAAGCTGTCAAATTATGGGGATTCTAATGTTAAATGAATATGACAAATATTAATTCATATCTTCTAGAAAACTTATTATATTAAAATTTTCTTTTTTTTTTTATATGTTAGAATAAAGTGACCCAAACATATTACACACATTTATTTGATTGAAAAACATTTTTTAAATTATGAAAATTATTAATAAATTCATATTCGAAAAAACTATGAATTATGACCTATATTAATTTTTGCACAAATAGAACAGGCATCATCAAAAAAATGGGTTTCCAAATTTACAGCTCGTTCCTAACATCATTTTTCGAGTTAGAGTGAGATTTAATTTTTTATTGTTGTTTGGGGGCTATCACTTGTTTCAGTTTGTATTATCTGTATATAATCTGATGGAAAACTATTTAAATTCACTTTTATGTTATTCTTATTGTTTTCTAAGCAATATTTCGATGTTTATTATACAAATTGGCTTATTTCTGTAAAATTACCACAACACAGGCGAGAGATTGTGAAAGAATTCTAAAATAAAACAAGTCCCGTCTATATAGTGCTCAAACAATATTAAGAAACTATTTTGCATATTCGTATTTGACTCAGTATGTGATGCTGGTATGCATACACCTTAATGGCATTTACTACATTGATTGCTGAAGACAAAACTTAAATGATGTAATTGCGAGTATGTAAAATTATTTTGTTTTATCATATAAAGTGTTAGAAAAATGTGTAAAAGTGTGGCTTACGTTACAAGATATCGGATATGTTATATTACATTATAACATATCCGATCCTGATACAATAATTCTTTCTTCTTAAATGTTAAATAACTTTTTCTAGTTTTTCACCACTAAAATTCTGTTTTAACCTTGTTGTCCTTCTTTTGTTTGAAGATTGTGAGGTTCGTACACCTGAAGTTAAAAATGTCACAGTTTAGAGAACACGGCTTATTGTTTGAAATAGAAATATGCATTCGATAATCGTTTATTATTATTATTATTTAGTAATTTTGTACAAGGTTTTTTACAAATTGTTTTAATCTTGTTATCACATTTTTACATTTGTTTACTGTACGTTTGTAAGCTTTATGTTATTTAAATTTTATTGCATGATGTAGCAATAAAATATTTCAATTTTTTTTTTTAATGTTTCTTAATACAGAATCAAATGTTGGAAAATTTTCTTTTTTTCTTTAATTTTTTTAGTGTATAAAATCTGTTATTGAAACAAAGCACAATATTGTTTGTTTGATTTTGATTAATTCTAATCACAGTGTAAAATTCACATTTATTATGGAAAAAGAATTTAAAACAAAGTAATATGTCTTATTACTTTTAAAGATATAAATACTGATCTTACACTTTTCAGGATTCAAGTACAGTGCACTCATGTACAATGCGGCAAATTTGTTCTGGGCAACATAAAATCGCGCTATGTGGGACATACATTATGGCACTGTTTACAACCTTCCTTAAAATCAACTCGCATTTCAAAGATGCTTTTTTTAATCCTCCTTTTTTTTTTTTTTTTTTTGTCTGTTTACAACTATCTATCTCGGAGTAAGGATGGAGACGGTGACAACCGGTTTTCAATGGGGAAAGAATGAAGTAATTGTAAGGTCCCTTTAACTCACAACCTAAAACATTCGCTTAAATTTTATTGTCGTTAGTTATAGATGTACGGAAAAATGGTAAATTTTGATTTATCTTTGAAAAACGTTGAAAAATGTTTTTTGTTTAGTGTATAAATCTTTTTTTTTTTTTTTTTTTTTTTTTAAACATTTTTATTACAATGAAATAAAGAAGAATTTTAGCATTAAATATTTCTCCACTTTTCTTTTTCCATTCTGCAAAATTACATAACGGCCAGGAATAATTTTCTTATTTAAAGCTGAAAAAGCTAAAAATTTATAATAAATATTCTTTAAGATTATCTCAAATATAAAATAAATTGGCAAGAGTTTCGATTGCTTTCTATTTAAAACTGTGAAGATGATAAAAACAATGATTTTTATTACTTTCTTCTATTCACAAGAAGAATGTATTAAATTCATGAAAATTTTTTACTTCTGGTTTTCGATGCATTTACATGTTTTGAAATGTCATGAAAACGGTTTGACCATTTTAAAAAATGCATGCCTGTATGTGTGTGGTGTATGGTTTATCAAAATTTTGTGGGTGCTGTATCTCATTAAATAATGGACGGAATTCCAAAAAACTTTATATTTAAATTTTTATATGAATTGATGCTGATTATATTTGGAGTAAATCGCCCAGCAGGTGGCACTACTACGCTGAAAATTACCCCCATATAGCTTAGCTATATTTCATCTTGTATTGTGCATAATTTCGCAAAATTTTACATTTCGTTGGACCTTAATAAGAATTTACACTAATAACACTTTGAAGTAAATCTCTCAGCAGGTGGTGCTGCTGCTGTGCTTTATTACTTGCTTGTAAAAAGAAGAGAAGATTTATAAGTGTCAAATGGCTTTTCAAAAGGTGAGAAAGTTGATAAATGTAATTTTGAAAAACTTTGTAACTTTGTCAAATGTCTTTTGAAAATTAACTATTTTCAAAAATGGTGCTGGTGTTTGGATTAAGATCAATTATCTACACCAGGGACTTGGGCCTAGGGGAGATACTCTCCTTAGGTAGTGGGGGGGAGGGGGATCTTTCTGAAGCGACATCCCTTTTAGGATAAATAAGATCAATATTTATGCTTTTAAATGTGAAAATTCCTATCAAAAAGACAAAAAAGATCAAACTCCTATGTTTAGTCATTTTATTTTATTTTTATTTTCTTCTATATAAATAAGAAAAAATATTATATGTAAGAAAAATTGTTGCATTGCATTATATTATTTTTATCTTATGGGTTTAATATGATGAGTAGAAAATCCACTGCTTACTGACCAGGCCCTAAAAAAATTAAATTTTTCACATATCTCCATCAGTGTCAAAGTGGTTCTTCACTCGAAGCTGGTGTGGCGGGATGTGCTGGGTTCGAACACAAGTACGTTCGTCAATTTAGCTGTTTGCAGTTTTACGTGATTTTCTCTGAAACTCATATAAATACGGAGTAGCACCTATTAGAAAGACCCCCCCATGAGGGCACATGGCCCATGGTTAGAACCCTTGTGTAGTCAATTGGCCTTAATCCTAATTTTAATACATGCGAAGGGTTTGGTTTCACTGCGAAACCAATGAACAGTAATGGGTTATATGTTATAAAACGTCAGGATACTTTTCTGATTTTTTTTTTTTTTTGAGTCGAATTTTAAGCTTAATTATCTAAATAAGATAAATATTTTTGTTTTATAAAATGTGAAAGTCCTAAGAAAACTTCATATTCAATTAGACCTTGAAATGAGTTGGTACTAATTACATTTTAGATAAATTTACCAACAGGTGCCACTGCTAAGCTGTATTTTTCTCCATTTAAGGGAAGGCTCTATTGCAGCTTCTATTTGTATAATTTATTGTTGGATCTTGATGTTAATTTGTAATTCTATTTCGGAGTGAATCATCCAGCATGTGGCACTGCTATGCTGCCTTTCCCGCATCAATTATGTATTTAATATACTTCACATTAAAAGGAAATAAGTAAAGGAAAACTCACTGTACCATCGAAAAATAGTCCTTCAGAGAGGTGGCTTTTTAATAGAGGTTCAGAAAATATTGAATAAAACAACAAATTCTACCAATTACATATAATTTTTCAGATCTACATTTGTCTATATAGCTTTTTAACACTTATCAATATTTGTTTAAATTTTAAAAACTTCTTAGCAATAATTTTGTTTTCCAAGAAATTTTTATAAACTTCAACGAGCTGTTTAGCTTAGCATCATTTCTGCAAAGGAAGAAAAAAGAAAAAAACTCAGTTCATCTATAAATTTCCATTAGTTTCTTTCCAGGAAACGCTAATTTCAGCTTTTAATTTTGAATATGGGCTTGGTTTAAATACATTTATTTTGACGTTTAAAGTCAAGAATACCATTTAGAAGCTACTGCATTTAAATTTATTAAAATAATGACAGTAATTATAAAATAAATAAATAAAAGCTCATTCAATATTTCAGTCCATTTCATAGAAGTAAGAAAATCTGACTTTTCTACTACCACCTGAGGCTTTCAATCCATTGGTGCAGCGCTACAATAGAGTTCTTGTTTTTACATTCAAAAGGAATTGTGGGTAAAAGACGGATAACTCCTCTTTGATCCTAATGCGAAGAAAAGTTGTTTCTGACCCTAGTATCAATCCCTTTTTTGAGGAATTGGTTCAAATGGGGAGAATTTGGGGAATTGAACTACATTAAAACTGAGGTTGTGAACGGAGGCTATCAGACCAATGAATTTATATAAGTTCAGTCCAATTTGAAAAATTTTATTTATTTTATTATTTTGTTTTCTAAGAAAGGTTTTGATGTTTACAATACAAATTAACCTAATTTTGTAAAATTAACGTATTGCAGATGGGAAATTTTGATGGCATTCCAAAAGAATAATAAATCCCATCATCTGACTTCTTCTGAAACAATACTTTGCTTTAAAAAAACGTTTCTTTTTTTTCTTAATTTTATTTTGTTTAAGTCTTTATAGGACACTCATGTATATAAACAAATGAAATTTACTGTTTTGATTGTTGATGACAAAATTTCAGATATTTAACCATGAATTTGTTAAATAGTTTAATGTTTTAGAGAAATGTATAAAGATGGGACTTTTTTCTCAAAATAGGAATGCTTTTGAACAGTACCTCTTTTTTCTTGAATATTAAATATCCTTTCCCAGAGTTTTACCATTAATTTTTTGTTTAAATCTTGTTATCTGTATTTTGTATATTGTATATTTGTATGCCTCAAATTAAATGTAACACTTTATAGAAACACTTTCATGTGGGGTTTACTGTACAAAATAAAAATATACCCAACAGAAATCAATAAATTCTTTTTTCTTAAATATTGAATATTTTTCTTAGTTTTTACTGATATTATTATTATTATTATTACTATTATTTTATCTTGCTATCTACATTTTTGTAACTAGGCATTTCAGGGTTCATATGATTCAATCTATTTAAATTTTTACGCATTAAGTGACAAAATAAACTATTTCATTTTTATTAAAAATAAACTATTAAAAAATTTTTAATTCATACACTGTATTTAAGAAGAAAAAATATAAGTGATTTATGCCTTAAAAGAATCGAAAATTTGATTAACAGAGTAAAAATGTTAAATTGACATTTTATTGTGCTGTATGAGTACTAGTCACAATTTTTTATATGGGTGTCAACTGTAGTTTTTCAGATAAATTTAGATACAAACACAATACCTTTTGTAGATTACCTTTGTTTTATTTCATAATTAATATTGTTGTACTTTTTTTCCGGTATGAATCTTAATAATGTGTCCTTTGTATAGTAGATCATAATTTATTTTTTCTAAATATATAGACGGATCCCTAATACATTTTTGCTGGTAACTCTATCAAAAATTACTTTAAAGTATATGAATAGGACTTTTTCCAAACCACCTTGATCTCAGAAATTTTAATATGAGGTCAAAAGTAGGGGTTGTCATTGAAAAAAAAAAAAAAAAGTTGTTGTTGCCTGTTTTAATATGTAGATGACCTCTTAAGCAAAATCTAACTATACCGCTATAAACTAGATGTTACTAATCAAATGACACCAGCCGCATATTTATAGGACAATTTGCATCAAAATTAGTTGGGGGAGGTGGCAGTTTTTTTTTTTTTTTTTTTTCTTTATGTTTACTTTTGAAGAGTGTTGATAATGAGAGAAAATTTTATTATTGGGAAAGAACTAATATGTTTTTTTTTACTAATGAATAAATCAATCCTTTTAAATTTAAATTTGCTATGTATCTTTTTATTATTATATTTAGATTCTTATTAACTATTTGATATATTAACCTTTTATTTATTGCAATATAAAACAGACAAAAAATGTATTTGAAATTAAGTTTTTTAGTTAATAGTAATAATTAGTTAATAGTAATTAGTTAATAGTAAATAATGGTAATTTTTAAAGATGTAAGCAATAAAAAATATATCACCTCATCATAGTAATTAATGAGAGTTTGGTGAGGTGGCACTTTCATGTACCATTGGTACACAGAGGTTAAAAAAGAGATAAAAACATTAAAATATTTATATACTTTTTATTTGTTCAAAGATTGATAGTAGATTCTTGAAGTGATATATAAATTAATTATATGACCATGAAAAATGCCAATCAAAAACAGCAACAGTGCTCTGTAAATTCCGTTCTTAAACAAAAACGGCTACATGTAGCATCTAGTGCCATGTATGAAATTAAAGTAAGATATATATGTTCTGTTCTTATAAGTAGCTTTGACATTCCTTAAATCAATTTGATTTTATACGCTTTTTAATCTAACAGTGCTTTTAAGTATTGCCAGTAAATAGAGAGTTAAGTGTAATTTTAAATTAATGATTTGTTCACTAACAATAATTTTTATTTTGTATACTGCAATTATTATATGTGTACAATTATAGATCATTTTGTAAAAGGAGGATTTAACGATTAGAATATCTGAGTTCAGTTAATAAATACAAGCAAGTTTATTAATTTTCTTTGTTACCAGAAACAATGAAGCTACTTATAAAAATAGATCTTTAATAAAAAGTGAATTATCAAATTAAATAAAAACCTAAAAATATACTTCTAATATTTTCGGTTGTCCGTCATCATGGCATTGAGTGAACTGATCTCTGTTCTTATCTTTGTCTCTTATTCTCTTCCTCTTCTGAGTATGACAAGCCACCTTGTGTCAATTTCAGATGGCTCTTTGTCATTGCATGTGTTGTGGTGTGCATGGGCCTCGGCACATGGCACTTGCCCCCTCCTAGAAAATTCTAATAAGTAAAAAGTTATTGAAAAAAAAATTACATTTAAAGCTCTAAAATTATGTCATTAGATTTGAAATGATTGGCCAAATAAAATTTGTCACAGTGCCATTTAGAGTTAAACCAACCCGACTTGCATTTATAGGTTATGAAATTTAGATATATATATATATTCTAAAATTTTGCACTTTTAAGTTTGCCCCCTCCTGAAAAATTTTCTAGCGACGCCGCTGGTGGTGTGATGTGCTAAAATCACAAGTGCTTTATGTTTTATAGTGTAAAATGCGATAGCAGTCCATGCTTAGAAGAGGAAGAAAATAAGAGATGAAGTAGAGGTCAGTTCATCCAATGGCATGGTAGAAGGTTGCATGAGTGCAGCCAAAAACATTAACAAAGTAAATTTTTAGGTTTTTAAATTTTAACTAATTTTTTAACTTATTGTATGATTACAGATATTTTTTGTCAGCTTAGTTTTTGTCATTTGTCAAAGATTTAAGATTTTCATAGTTAGTATTTTTTTAAATTTGTTATACTTTTTATTAATATCATTATTTCTTAACGTTCTTATTGTTTATTGTTTTCTGAAGTAAAAATTGAGCTCAATCGCCTCAATTTAAGGATGAAATTTTATTATATTGTCAGCATAAGTTTCTTATTTGTAACAATTTTTTTACACTTATGTTTATTTTCATATGTTTATTGTTTCCAGGAGGATTAAATACTTATGCTAATAGCCATCCTTCAGGAAAAAGAGCTAATGAGAGTTCATTCTTCAGTAAAATAGAAAAAAGGCACCAATGTCCAATGTGTTCATATTCTTCTAATCAGTCTTGTAATTTGCGTACACATATGATAAAACATTCTGGAGAAAAGCGCTTTCAATGCTCTGTCTGTGAAAGAAGATTTACACTTAAACAACACTTGCAAGTGCATTTTCGTTTGCATACTGGTGAGAAACCATTTCAATGTCAAGTATGCAGCATTTCATTCAGAACTAAATCACAACTTTTAAACCATGGATTTTCACATCATTGAAACTTTTTCTATAACTAGAATGCATTTAGCTATTGACTACAAAAGAAAATTAAAAGATAAACTGGAGAAAATGCTGATATAAAAGTTTTCTTACGTCATCCTATTTGATGTATAGTCAATGTACCGAATGTGACAAAATGTAGAATATTTATTTATTATTAACTCTTTAAGAAAAGGTGTTCGATATAATAGGATGAAATTATCCAGCTTTTTCTATATTTATTTTTTCAGTTTATTTTTATTTTATTTTTTAAGCTTTATTGTTTCTCTGTTGTGTATTTGTTAGATCAGCTAATCAAATAAAATTTTTATCTGTTCATGTCAGTTATTGAATACTAAAGCATAATCTTTTTATTTTTATTGTTATTATTATTATAAATTGAAGATTCAAAAATATATTTACTACTGTAATATATTTTGTCATCATATTTCAATGTCTTGCTTTTGCATATACAGTAAAACCTCGGTCGTTCGTTTTTCACGGGACTCAAGAAAAAAACGATGCAAGCGGGATCAACGTTTTTTCTGTAAAGTTACAAAAAATTTGTAATGCAGTAAAAGCACGTTACTTTTAAAGTTATAATAAATAGCTATAGTGATCAATATCTTTGTAAAAAGAAATATAAAAGTCATAAACGATTAGTTTTGTATGTTTAATAAATACTAATACTGGTAAATTGTACAATTACATACATACTTATAATTAAATTAAGAAATTTTTCTTAAATTTATCCATTCATCCTTTTCTTAAATCTATCCATCAAGCCATTAGATGCTGAAAAGTCTATTTTTATGTGCTGAGCTATTTTTCGAGTTTTTCTATGATTATTACACTATTAACAGGAATTTTGGCTGCTCGGCCATCTGTGTACCATTTCAATAAAACATTTTCTATTTCTTCATACGACGATGTCTTCAAAGTTTTTCTTTTTCTTTTTTTTGGCAGATTTACTCAGATCATTGCATGACTTTTGAATAGTCTCTCTCTTTTTAAAAATGTATTGCAGTGTTGTTACAGGAATTTAAAATTTTTTTGCTAATTCTACTTTGCTTCCATGAAAGCTATCCGATTCTTTTAGAATAGCTAATTTTTCACTCAACGTAAGAAAATTTCTTTTTTTACCGCTTGTGGAAGCCATCTGTTGAATAATCGGGGCTCAAAAGTGCAAGTAAGAAAGACACTCACTTCTTTAACAATTTAACTAGCTTCGATCGGAGCACAATACAATTTCTCTGTAGTTTTCACAGTTAACAGAGTTCTAATGAAATAGTCCAATCACATGGTGAGGCGCATTTTAGCAGTCTCCTCCCCTTTCTCTCCAGATTGTCTGGCTATGTTAGCTGTCTCCAACCACCGTCCTACGAGTGATTAAAAAAAAATTAACTGATCATAAGCGAATTTGTTACGAACTATGCGGGAAAGCGAAAAAGTAATAGGATGAAATATACGGGATTTTTTAACATTATGGTAATAAGGAACTTCAAGGGACCAAGTTTAAAAAACGACATATGCGAGAAATGCGAAGTAAGCGGGGATGAACGAAAGAGGTTCCACTGTAGTTTCAGTTTTCAGTGTCATTTTTCCTATCTCATATCTGATACAGTAAAGTGAAATATTGTTTTATAAATCTTTTGTTCTTAAATAATAATTTTTAATTTGCACATGCTTAAAAAAGAATTGTATTCAGTACAGATACTTATGTGTGTGCAATTGTGTTCATTATACATGTGCAGAGTGATGATAATGAAAGAAAATTTTATTTGGGGAAAACTAATATTAAAACAATGTTTTTTTTTACTAATGAATAAATTAATCCTTTTAAATTTAAGTTTGTTATGTATTTTTTTTTATTATTATATTTAGATTCTTATTAACTATTTGATATATCAACCTTTTATTTATTGCAATATAAAACAGATAAAAAATGTGTATTTGAAATTAAGTTTTTTTTTAGTTAATAGTAATTTTTAAAGATGTAAGCAATACACATTATATCACATCATCATAGTAATTAATGAGAGTTTGGTGAGGTGTCACTTTAGTGTACCATTGGTACATAGAGGTTAAAAAAGAAATCAAAACCTTAAAATATTTATGTAATTTTTATGTCCTTTATATTTGTTCTAAGATTGATAGCAGATTCTTGAAGTGATTTATAAATTAATTATACGTGAAGATCATGAAAAATGCCAATCAAAAACAGCAACAACACTTTGTAAATTCCATTCTTAAACAAAAATGACTACATATAGCGTCTAGTGCCATCTAACGAGATTAAAATGAGATATATATGTTCTGTCTTTTAAATACCTTTAACGTTTCTGAAATCAGTTTGATTTTATACTTTTTTATTCTAATGGTACTTTTAAGTATTGCCAGTAAACAAGGACGTTCCCAGGATTTTATTTCGGGAGGGGGTCCAGAGCTAGGGTTTCATTAAATCACGTAGGTGCAAGACTGTGATGTTTTCAGGGCCCCTTAACTACTATTATAAAAACGTTTTAAACTGAACATCCTTTTGCCCCTCTCGTAGAAGCCTCCTGCTACCTATAGTTGAAACCATTACTTATGTAAAATTTAAGCTTTTCCTAGAATTTGAGTTTAAGCTTAATATTTTAAATATGCCAAAATTTAAAATTCCAATTCATACTGAATTCACACATACTGAATCTATACGAAAAAATGAAACATTGTTCTAAGTATTTTTCACATATTTAAAACATCATTTGATTCCTTAACACTTGAATAGTAACTTCAACGAATTTTGTGTATTTTTGTCTACAAATGGCTCTGGAAGTATCATAAGATTTCTCTTTACCGTGAAGAGGGCTAGTTGTAATTGTTGGGTTAAAGCTGATTGACTATGCTAGTGTTCTAGGCTTATGGGTGGAATTTCCATCATGGGAAGCTCTTTCTAAGAGGTCTTAGACTGGGTCGACGAATGCAGTATGGGATCGAACCTGCAGTTTCCTGTCTACCAGTTTTGAGCACAGAAACGCTCGGCCACTGGTTTGCCACTGATAAAATTTAAAGTTGATCATGTATCAGAAATATCTATAGAAATCATAAGTTTTCCCAATAGATTTTACAAATGTCTCCAATGTGGGTGGCCATTGCTCCTCCCATCTCAAGAAAAACTGATCTGATCAAATGATGCGAGTAAAGAACTGATTAAAGAACATATTTTCTTTTTGAAGTTACACATGATATAAAACAATTTATAACTTCAGAAGGGCATATTTATTAAATTAACTTTTATTCAATTTTATTTCGGGAGGGGTCTGGACCCCATGGACCCCCTCCCTGGGTATGTCCTTGCCAGTAAATAAAGTGTTGAGCATAATTTTAAATTAATGATTTGTTCACAAATAATAATTTTTATTTTCTACATCCTTAAGAAAATATTTGGTGTATATTGCAGGTTTTATGTGTGAACAATTATAGATCATTTTCTAAACGGAGGATACATTGATTAAAATTTAAAATATCTGAATCAGTTTATAAATCAAGCAAGTTCATTAATGTTAGGTATTTGTTATAAAAAAAAAAAAAAAAAAAAAAAAGAAAATGAAGCTGCTAATAAAAAAAGATCTTTATTAAAAAGTAAATTATCAGATTAAAAGTTTAAAAACCGAAAAATTTACTTCACTAATGTTTTCGGTTGTTCTTCATCGTGGCATTGGGTGATCTCTGTTCTTGTCTTTGTCTCTTATTCTCTTCTTCTTCAGAGCATGGTATGCCACCTTGTGTTGATTTCAAATAGCTCGATGTCATTGCATGTGTTGTGATCTGCTAAAATCTCAAGTGCTTTATGTTTGATATGTAGTGTAAAATACAGTGGCATCCCATGCTTAGAAGAGGAAGAAAATAAGAGATGAAGATTAGAGTAGAGGCCAGTTCATCCAATGCTATGATGGAAGGTTGTGTGAGTGCAGCCAAAAACATTAGCAAAGTAAATTTTTAAGTTTTTAAATTTTATATAATATTTTTTTAACTTGCCATATGATTACAGATTTTTTTTTTTTTGTCAAATTAGTTTTTGTCATTTGTCAAAGATTTAAGATTTTCATCGTTATTAGTACTGTGATATTTTTTATTAATATCACTATTTCTTAACATTCTTATTGCTTATTGTTTTCTGAAGTAAAAATTCAGCTCAATTGCTGGAATTTAAGGATGAAATTTTATTATATTGTAAACATAAGTTTCTTATTTGTATAAATTTCTTTGCATTTATGTTTATTTTCATATATTTATTGTTTCTAGGAGGATTAAATGCTTATGCTAATAACCATCCTTCAGGGAAAAGAGCTAATGAGTGTTCATTCTTCAGTAAAATAGAAAAAAGACACCAATGTCCAAAGTGTTCATATTCTTCTAATCAGTCTTGTAATTTGCGTACACATATGGCAACACACGCTGAAGAAAAACGCTTTAAATGCCCTGTATGTCATCGAGGATTTACACTTAAACACCACTTACAACAGCATTTCCTAATACATACTGGTGAAAAACCTTTTAAATGTGAAGTATGCAGCCTTACATTCAGAAGAAAATCGCAACTTTTAAGCCATGAATTTTCGCATCATTAAAACTTTTTTGTAACTAAAATGTATTTAACTACTGATCACCCCTGTGGCAGAATCTAGGCGACACAGCAACACTGTTGCAGAAAAGAAATTGTCACTTGCAGAAAAATTTGCTCATAAAAATTAAAGATATTCTTCTTAATTTCACTAGAAAATAGGAATTCATGACTTATATTTAAGAATTCTTAAACGGTGTATTAATAATGTTGATATTTTTATAATTATATATTTTATGTAAATTAGAAAATATGTCAATATTGTTGTGCAGAAAAGGTTTGCCCAAACAAGTCTCCTCGCAGGAAGCATAAATATATTGTGTCACAAAGCTCATCGCAACAGAAAAGCAAA
Organism: Salticus scenicus; assembly: GCA_963930645.1. Taxonomy (NCBI): domain Eukaryota; kingdom Metazoa; phylum Arthropoda; class Arachnida; order Araneae; family Salticidae; genus Salticus; species Salticus scenicus. The sequence goes on from OZ005659.1 coordinate 51,451,599, forward strand.
ACATAAAAAAAGAGAAATAGCTGATATAAAAGTTTTTTCCTTACTTTAGCTTGTTAGATTTATAGTAAATTGTTAAAAATAAACATGTAATATAGATTATTTATTTATTTTTTGATTTATTTATTATGAACATATATTTATTACAAACTTTCTGGGGGAAAATATTCATTGTATTTAAATAGAAATATTGTTTTATAATTGCTTTGTTCTTAAATAATACTTTTTATCTTCCACATATTAAAGAAAATAGTTGTTGAACCATGCAGAGTGATAGAAAACTAAAAAAATAAAGGTTTAATAAAAACTTATTTAATATTTAAATGAGAATTTTTTTATTACTGTGGAATATTTATGATATTGTAACAATTTTTCACCCGTGAAAAAGTTCTATTGGAATTCATATTTATTATCTATATTTCATTATTACTTTCATGGAGATTTTTTCCCCTTCATTTATTTACTTTTCTTTTTCATATTTGGTATATTGAGCATAATTTTAAATTAATGTTTAAATTTATCATAGGGACTGCTACAGTACAAGTTAATGAGAGAAAACCTAAAAAAAAGTTTTTTATAATAAAGAAAAAGTCAATTATATGATTTTCCCTGACTGCAGTAATTTAACAAAAATTAATATACCCTTGATATATAATAACAGGAGACTTGGCGTTGGAATATTAAAACCCGAATAAACTAACCCGTCAGAAACGCCAAAGAAAAATATTTGAGATGCATACAGCTGTTTCGATAGCCTTAAGCGTAGCGTACCGTCTTCAGTGCAAAAGAATTCTAAAACTGGAGAAGTGCACGTATATATAGGAGAGGGACCGAATTTAGTTCAACCAATAGGATTACAGGAAAGGTGGGGAGTGTGACCAATTACGCTGCTAACATTCCTAAATTCCTATTGGCCACACTCCACACCTTTCCCATAATCCTATTGGTTGAACTAAATTCGGTCCCTCTCCTATATATACGTGCACTTCTCCAGTTTCAGAATTCTTTTTGCACTGAAGACGGTACGCTACGCTTAAGGCTACCAAAACAGCTGTATGCATCTCAAATATTTTTCTTTGGCGTTTCTGACGTAGTAGTTTATTCAGGTTTTAATACCCTTGATATGTTAAATTGACTTGTAAACATGTTATAGAATGGCCACTAGTCAGGGAATCATGGTAAAGCCAGGGAATTTAAGTGGGTCTAATTTTGTGGATATAAGTCATATTTGAAAGTTCGCTGTTATAAATTGTTAAATTGTTTGCTAATTTTGGGAGAAATAAACAGCGTAAGTCAGGGAAAATGGCAAAAAATAGTCATGAAAATACAGGGACTTTGGGAAAGTTCTGATGTTGGCCACTTTATATTAAATACTAATTCTGCATGATTGTGTGTCAACTATTACACTTTTAAAAGAGACATGGAATTTTTTTTTTCCCTTCTAGATTTGTGTAGCAACCCTAAAAATGTTGAACTATTATTTGTAATTTTGAATTACTTAGTCATTTTTATTAATCAAACTGCATCTTTTTAAACACTTGATTTTTAACCCATTGAGGGGCAATGTGATTGCCTTCCTTTAATATTGTAAACTCACCAGAATTTACAAAGAAAATTATAAAAGTAGAAATGATTTTTGAAGTTATAAAAGTAAATAAATAAATAAAAACTGTGGTGCATTTTTAGGTAAATATTAAAATCTAATAGTGTATAATATATACCACTCTTGAAAAGGTTAAAAAAGAAAAAGAAAAATTATTTTAAGAACTTCTCCATTATTGACAATGATTTACCAAAATACAAACATTAAATTTTCTGAACTCTAAGTTGTGTGTTCTTTTATTCAAAGTCATTATACCTTATTTCTGCTTTACTTTTGACTAGTAATAGTTGTTTTTTCATTTTGCTATGTCGTGCTTAGTATGTGTAGAAACATCTTAACAAGGGTTTTCCCTAAAGCCTTTAAGAAGGGTACTGACCCTGTGTGCCCTTTGAAATTCAATGAGCACCCTAGATGTCCTTAAAGCACAAAAATGCATCCTCTTTGCCCTCCAAAACATGTCCTTCATGCTCCCTTTTGGGGGACATGAAGGTATGCTTTTAGATATTCTGACATATTTCTACAACCTCCAGCAGTAACCAAGAAACTAAAAATTATTCATAAATGTATAAACAAATAATTGCTTAAGTACTGTATTTATAAACACAAAATTTTTGCAATCTTGGTGTCCTTTTTTGTAAAATTTTTCCCCTTTACTCCTCCATAAATGTGCCTTTTTTTTAGTATCACCTTGCACGATTTTTCTTTGGTAGTAGCTCCATGCCTATTTTTCAGATCTAGGGGAAATTCAATCTTAATTGTTTTTCTTGCTTCATGAAAACTAAATGTTTTTTTCCCCTTTATATTCATTAGTCTATTAAAATATTGTGCTATCTTTTTACAGTTTTTTTGAAAAGTGTCAATGCATTCTTTATATACAAACAAACACAGGCTGTATGTTTACAAATGTTATTCTAAACTAACATGTTTTGGCCATTTAAAATTTCCTAATATAAATTCACACAATTTAGATCAAAGTAGTCATCGCTGCCTTTCTCATTGTAAGAATGAGAAGAATAAAAGTCAAAAATAGCAAAAAGATTTTTGTTTATTCATTTTTGTTAAAAATTAAATTATAACTTTGTTTCAAATTATCATGTCAGCTTTTACATTAAAATATACTTTTTTCTGTTTTTAATTTGTGTCTTATTAGATTTTTGTCAAATAGTATTATAAAGATTACATAACTAGGTTATTTTCTGCCTACACAATGACTTCCTTGTCCTCCTCAAAAATAACACAATCTTGTATGTAAATGAAACAAATGCAAGAAGTTTTCAATAGCGTGATTTTTTGTCTATATCTGGCTTGTCCAGCCCAAAATACCTTCAGGAACTGCAATGCAAGTCATTTCATTTGGACAGGCTGCACTATGTGTATATATGTATATGCACTATGCGTATATTTATACACACATAGTGCAAACATATGTGTATATGTATATACATACACATATACATAGTGTATATACATATACATATGTGTATATGTATATACACTATGCACTATGAGTATATATATACATACACACACACAGTGTTAGAAATAAGAATTTTGAAACTAGGCATCAAAATGATGCCTGGATTAAATTTTTTGGGCGTCAAGATGAAAAATCTAGGTGCCATCTATAATTAAATATGTATATTAAAAAAACTAGTTGGCATAGGTGGACTCTGCTCAGTTCCCCATCATATTTATGTTCTCATAAATTTCTAGTGCGAGACATATTATAATCATGTTAAAAGAAATGAATTTGACCAAAGCTTGATATTATGACAGAATGAAATCCCCGCCTAATAGGCTATCCACCGTTCACTTCGATATATATATATCTTATTCTAATCTATTAATTTATTTTATCAGGGTCAATTCCGTTGTTTAGTTTTCATCCTACTATTTCCAATGCAATAATCCTCAAAATTCATATTTATATGAAAAATTTACAATTTCGCTATGTTCATAAAATCGTAAATTACGAATGATTTACGAAATTTTCCTATTAGAATATTTGTATTCAATCATGTTCAAACAAATATCATAAATGTAATTTTGAAGTTGTCTAATGTATTTACGATCCTCAAAATGGAAATTTATGCTCAATTTTGCCTTATTCTGACATGTTAAGTAAATCGTAAATTCCAAATAACTTACGAATTTTTTAAATTGGAAAAATCATAGTCTATGATATTCATGCCAGTATCCTAAATAATATTTCGAAAGTGGTTTGACATCTTTACGATGAAAATATCCCTCAAGATTGACGTTTATGTGAAATTTTGCTCTATTCAGCCATGTTAAGAAATTCGTAAATTTCCAATAACTTACGAAATCTTTATATTGGAAAATTCATAGTCATTAATAATCATGCCAGTGTCCTAAATAATATTTCAAAAGTAGTCTGACATCTTTACGATAAAAATATCTCTCAAAATTGACATTTATGTGAAATTTTGCTCTATACTGCCATGTTAAAAAATTCGTAAATTTCCAATAACTTGCAAAATTTCCAAAGTAGCATATTTATAGTTACTGATGTTCATTCCGGCATCAAAACTGATATTTTAAAACTGGTCTGACATTTTTACAGTAAAAAGTTTCCATTAAATGCACGTATAAGTGAATTTTTGTCCTATTCTCCCATGTTAAGAAAATCGTAAATTTCTAATAACTTACGAAGTTTTTAAATTCGAATGTTGCAAATGAATAGGGTTCTTGCCAGTGTCGAAAGTAATATTTTAAAACTGATCTGACCTCTCTGCGATCATTTGTTCGTGAGATATCGTGTTAACAGACTAACGGACTAACACACTAACGGACTGACATACAAACGGACTGACACACTAACAGACACCCTACAGACAGACACCATGAAATTTTGTCATTTTCGGATTCCTCACACCTGAAAAAGTGTAGAAAAGTCAAAAAACCGAGGTCGAAAATTTTCACGATTACCTTAGTTCCCCATACCTATAGTATGATGGGGAACTAAAATAATAATAAAGTATCAACTTGTAAATAATATATGCAAGATTATGTAAAAAAGATTTATGTAATGAATGTAATTGACAATATTAAACATACATATTTAAAATCGCGAATTCATTCTTCGCCCGGAAGATACATCATTCCATCACAATTTAATAGCATTTTCTGGGCAGAAATCTTCCAATTTAGGGCAGTTTAATGTAATCACTAACAAATCGTCAACTACCTTCATAGAGATATGATTTCTTAAATCAGTTTTTATTAGGTTCAATTGACTGAAATAGGCTTGATTGGGAAAATTATTAGGTATGATAAAAAAAAAAAGCCAGGCGTCAAATATGGCACCTGTGATTGGAATTCTAGGCATCAAAATGAAAAAACTGGTCGCAAAATGTGACTATCGACCGCTTATTTCTAACCCTGCACACACATATACATATTTTTATATATTTATATGCATACAAGGGTTTCACGGCCCTTAGTTTTGAATATGACTAATTTTAAGTAGAAAAGTTTGTCATAAAATAAGCATACATGTTTAAGAAGTTTATTTTTCAAGAACATTGAGGGAAGAATATTTTTTTAAAAAATGAGATAGTGAACCCTAATATATATATATATTATTTTCTCATATAGGAGCCAGCATGGATTTCTTAGCTTTTTGCTCTGTTAACAAAAGATAGAATGGTATAAATTTCCTGATTTCTGCTGTGGGCCGCACAACTTTACTCGTGTCATGTGCAACCCGGGGGCCATGGAATGGCCACACCTGGTCTATATCATTGGTTATCAAAGGGTGTGCTAGGGAACACTGATGTGCCTGGTGGTGTTCCAAAAAATTCTGAATTTTTTTTTTTTTTTAATAGTATCTAGATATAAAAATAAATATAGCTACTCTATTACACCAAGTCATTACAGATAAACTGCTCTTTATCAATTTATCATTATAACTGTGTTAAATAACAATGATTTTTCTTATAAAAAGCAGTAAATTATTTATGGAATATATTATTTATTTTGAATGTTTTGGAAGTGTATGTTATGTTTCATATTACTTATTTTTAGACAAAAGCATGCAATTAAAAGGTTCAAATTTCCTTAAAAATAGCGTTATATTGAATAATTCTATTTAATTTCTATTTAATATTTATATTTAACCCTTTCATCATTGTGTCTGTCTTTTTCCGTCTTATGTAGTTGAAATGAAAGGTTGCTGTGACTAAATTTTAAAATATATGTTGCTTATTTCTTAAAAAAAAAAAAAAAAAAAAAGATTAATAAAAATCTGTAGTATATAACATTGGAATTTCATACTTATACTGTACATGGTATTAATTTTATGAATTGTTAAAGAGATTTATGCTGAAAAACTGCTAATGCTGAAGGGGTTAATATTTATATTTAATATATTTATATTTAATGTATTCATATAGTAATGTAATTAACTGATTATATTTAATAATTATATTTAATATATTTATGTTTAATATATCTATATTTATATTTAATATATATTTATAATTATATTTAAGAATTATATTTAATGTATATTTATATTGAAACATTATATTAAAAGAAACATTATATATCCTGTTCTAGAAGTGAACAAAATTTGAGTGTTAGTAAAGAAAAAAAAATCACAGCCTACTCGGAAATATAATGAAAATCATATGTTAATTAAGATCATCTTCTACCCTTATCATAATTAACTGCAGAAAAAGATATATATACAGCCCTGAAAAAAAATGTTAAGGCCAAGCGGAAAACTTAATTTATTTCACAACCGCTGATATGAGTTTTATGCAAATTTAAATATAACAAAGGAAAAGGCCGTTTTAATTATAGCTATAAAAATTTTGCAAAAAATTAAATTATTTCTTATTTTCAACTGTATTTTCTTTTTTCGTATATGCAAAAAGCTGGAAAAATATTAAGGCCACAAAAGATATTTAAAAAACAGCTATTAATCAAAAAACTTTGCCTGATTTTCAGTTAGTTTAATCATTTTTGTGATTATAAAATTTTAAAAACTTTGAAGTCTGGTAATAAACATCAAAATATTTACAAAAAAATATTGAAATTTTATGCATTTTCAAACACATGGTAATGAATGATAGTTTTAAATAAATCTATAAAAATATTTCAAAAATTAAAATTACTTTTTATTTTACAATTCATTTTTTTCTTTAATACATGTAGAAAACTGGAAGAAATGATATACATAAGATTGTATTAAAAGAACTGCTAATAATCCAAAAATTTGCCCTTCTTTTCAATTAACAGAATCATTCTTAAGGTCATAATATCTTCAAAGTGTCTTTTGGTATACTTTTCTAGACTTTTCAATAGCCATTTTCAGCTCACCTATGATGTTGTAAGATTTCCCATTTCCATAAATGTCACCAACCAGAATGCCCCACAAATTTTCTATTAGCTTCAGGTTAGGGCTTCTTGATGACCATTCGAGCACTTCGACATGATTAGCTTGAAGCCAGAATTTTGCGGAGCTTGATGTGCTTATTGGTGCATTATCGTGCTGAAATATATAGTCTCCAGACGTTATGAGAGGCACCTCTGGCAACAAATTTTCAGCAAGAATATCTTGATAGGCTTCTGAGTTGATCTTTGGTTTTAAAAAAGAAATTAATTGGTGCTGTACCATTAGCGGCAAAAGCACCCCAAACCATCCATGGATCCACCCTTAAACTGAAACTATGAGAAACAATTTGGTTCTCGCTGTGGATCATGCCAGTAATACCTAAAATCGTCCAGCCCATCGAGATTAAGTTTTTTTCATCAGAAAAAATAACGTTTTCCCTTTTATCACCAAAAACAACATGCTTTCTTGCAAAAACTAGACATGCCATTTCATGCCTTTTACTTAGAGGTAGTTGATGCTTCATTTTACTAAATCTTACGTTTGGGTGTTTTGATAACACATTGCACACAATGTCGACTCATACAAGAAAGCTTTGAGTCCTTTACAATTTGTAAAGAGGAAAGTTTTTTTTTTTTTTTTTTTTTTTTTTTTGCGTTGCTCGACTATTAATAGCTCTCACTTGTCGAGGAGTCAATGCAAATGGCCTTCCTGTACCTTTCCATTGAGTATAATCATCGCTATTTTTTTAAAAGTTATTCACTGCAGCCTTGGATCTTTTTATTCTTTTAGCTATTTCTTGAGAAATTAAGCCACATTAGGATCTTACCTTGTTCAGTCATTGTTAATTTCATTCGTCTTACCATTTAGAAAAACTTCGGTTTCTCTCTAACATGAATGTTATTCTTTAAAGCAGCTCCTCAGACGACAATAACATACCACAGAAAATTAATAAAATTCGAAAATAGCTTAAAAATTGAGCTTGGCCTTAATATTTTTTCCAGGTTGTCACATGTATAAAAACAAAAATTAATTTAAATAAAAAATAACTGAATTTCCAGTAATATTTTTATATGTATAATTAAAACTATCATTTCTTGCATTGAATTTAAAATTACATAAAATTCAAGTAAAAAGTTGTGAAAATTATAAAGTTTTGTCTTGACCTTAACGTTTTTTCGAGGACTGTATATTGTACGTATTGACTTAATGACAAGTAAATGAGAGATTGCCTTACAAATTACATAATTACTTTAACCTCAAAATTTTGTATATAGTGCACTCTCACTTTCTTTAGCTACCATAATCGTTAAAAGGTATTTTCGCTTTGAAAAGTCAGAACAGATCTATTAATTTTTAATCTGTTAACCAAAGTTGTTGAATTTTAAATATTGTCAGTCTCTTCGCAGGCTGCAGAAAACTGCACGATGGGCCGCAGGGTTGGCCACCCCTGGTGTATGTAATGGGTTAAAAGATATTTTTTATAAATTTGGGATACTTAGACAGGGTTGTTATGCATTTGGAATTCAGGGAAATTTAAAAGGTCTATTTAAATAAACAGGGAAACTCACAGGAATCGAAAATGAGTTTAATCATTTTTTTTTTTTTTTTTTTTTCAGTGTTTTAAGGAATATTTTCTTTTTTTCTTTGTTTATAATTTTTTAAAATGAAGTATATTACTAATAAAATAGTTTAATTATCAAATGTTAATTATTCACTAAAATCATAATTAAAAAAATAATTTTAAAATTTCTAAAGTCTTTTTATGATTAAATTATAAGGAAAAATTTAAATAATTGTTCTTCTGCTTATCTGTCCTTTACAACAAAAGTCTTAATTTAAATAATTATTTAGTATTCTTTTACTAAACTTTTTGTATTCAATAGGTTTTTATCAAATTCACTGTTTAAGTTTTCATATATTTTTATAATTTGATTATTATTTATTTATATTTGACATTCCTTGTGTCCCACAGTTTTAATATTATTATTAATTTTCAAACAACTGTTTTTTCTAGTTTTTATTTGTTTATATGTTTTTTTCATTTTGTTTTGATGAGATGATTTTAAATCTTTTTTCAGGATTTTGTTCTATAGAGAATTTGAGCACCTCCTATGTTTTTGAAAATTCTTTGTCCATTTAAAGAAACAACGGAGACCTTACTTCAGCTTTATTCACGTAACTGAACAGTGGATTACTTTCTTTTAGCCCCCCCTCATCTTCAACACCAGTTACTCTGTGTTGTGCTGAGTCTGTGAAGGTTTTTCCTGAACTACTGGATCTTTTTCCCTCCTCCAGGAGGTGGCGCCAGCTTGGATCAATACCTTTCATTGATTCGTCCAGGTTGCATGCAGGGGATTGATCAATTATTTCTATTGTTTTGTAAAAGAGGGCATAATTGTGATTATTATAATTAGCAATTTTTTCAACATTTTAAAATTCTATTTGTATATTTTCATTTTTATAGGTCTGTGCTAGGGCTGTAATGTACTTTCCAAATTTAATATCGTTAATATGTTTCTTTTATGTGTGTATTAATTTTCCTTTTATTCATGCCTATATAACATCCATCGCTATTGTCTTGATATTTGAAGGGGATGATTTTCCCTGTAGGAGGGAAGAAGATCCAGTAGTTCAGGAAAAAACTTCACAGACTCAGCACAACACAGAGTAACTGGTGTTGAGGATGAGGGGGGGGGGGGCTCTAAAAGAAAGTACTCCACCGTTAAGTTACGTCAATAAAGCTGAAGTAAGGTCATCGTTTTTTCTTTAAATATATTTGTGGTTTTAGTAATAGTTATTAAAATTCTTTGTCCATGTTATAATTATGTATATTACATTTGTTTTATACTTATATGTTTATTAAAAATTAAAAGTGCAATTTTAAATAATGATTTTGAAAAAAAAAAAAAAATCAGCTTTTTTTTTTTTTTTTTTTTTTGAAAACTTAAGAAATTAAAAAATATATTGTAAAAACATATAAAATTCAGAGGACTTAAAAAGTTTTAAGAAGAACATGGGGGAGAGGAGGGGGGGGATCAAAAAGTTTTGATTTCAGTTTTTAATTTTAAATTGTCTAGTTTTATAATTTACAAAAAATCTTTTTTTAAATTTCAGTGCTTTATAATGAAGGAGAAAAAATAAGTCAATTTTATGATTTTTGCCAACTATAGTATGTTAGCATAGTTTAATATACCCTAGATAGTTCAACTGACTTGTAAATGTTTTAGATTCTCATGATTGTGTGTCATCTGTTTTTACTTTTAAAATGAGACAAGGAAAACTCAGGAATTTTTTTCCAGATTTTCATAGTAACTCATTGATTTTGTGTCATTATTCTGCATGTTCCTGCCTGTACTTGAACACAAATGTAGTTTCAAATGAAATAAAAAAATATATATATTTGTGACAGTGGTGGATCCAGAACTTGACTTTTGGGGAGGGCTAAGATTTTTCAAAGTGTTATTCTAGACCAATAAGAAATGTACAATTGCAATATTCAATTGTGAATGTTAGTTTTTTTTTTTTTTTTTTGGGGGGGGGGGGGGAATCTGCCACTGATTTGTGAGTAAGTCTGGGTGATGTAGCGATTCTATAAATCGATTTATCTACCATCTAATATCGCGATATAGAGATAAACCGTTTTAACACTAATTTAGAAAAAAAAAATCCTCCTCCCTATCCCTCTTACATATACAGGTCTTTTGATAAATAGTATACTGACTGAAAGGTAGCATTGCTATTACTCATTTTCTGTAATTTCCCATATGGCTATAACTCAGCATCTATTGCTTAAAATTACACCAAACTACATATGTAAAATTTTTATTAAGAAAAGTTATGTTGATTAAACATTTCTGAATGATTAACATTGGGGGGCGTTGTTATAAATATTGATATTAATGATCTGTGGCACAACAGTTTTTGCAGTGTGCGTTGCCACTTTGTTTGCAGCACTTGTGCGTACTTTGTTCGCTTGACGAAGGGTTGTGTTTTATTTTGACTTGAAACAATTGTTGCTAGATTTTTGCGTTTTATGGTGTTTATTTAAAGTTTTTAGCGAATTACTCTTCAACCCTAGACATCTGATGCATTTTCGTTATTGTTAGTTTTTGTAGGTTTTTTTTTTTTTTTAACTGCTTAGCCCCTTTTTTGTGTGTACCTGATATATGATGGAATATTGAACTTTGTATTTTGATTTATAAAATTTGTCTTTTACCACAGTCAGTTAATTAAATTTAAATAAATAAATAATTTTCAAGTTGATTGATGAATTCTACACGATATTTTTGAACCAACTGCCCAGTTAAGTAATGATTTAGCAAAAAATTTTTGAAAACTGATTCCCGATTTTTTTTTATCATTTTACTAAAAATTAACAAAATTTTTGCTTTTTTGTGCCATACTGCCAAAATACACTATATTCATATCCAATTTGCCTATAAATAAACCCACACATCATTCTGAAAAAAAAAAAAAAAAAAAATCATGACCAATTCATTCGTTAGATGAAATAGGTAGCAAAGTTTGAAAAAAAAAGAAATTTAATTTTAAATTACTAAAAAATTTTGAAAACTCTCTTTCTTTTTAATAGTATTTTTAAGTATAAACATTGTAGATTTATTAACTTCAGTAAAGTAATATTTGAAGCTTATTAATGGTATTATAAGCCGCCCAGACAGTGTAGTGATTAGCGTCTCTGACTCCTACACAGTTCGGCCTGGGTTCGAATCCTGGAGAAGGCATGGATGTGTTGTCCCTGTTAGGGGTAGCAGTGATCACTGATTGGGTGCCCCTTGACAAATGGTCGTCAATTCGGTGCCCCCCCCCTTCCCTGCTGCCTGAACAGGGGGACAGTCCCCGCTCATCGCTCTTGGAGCGATGTTGAGCGCTTCAGTGTCTCGGGCAACAAGTGTCCGAGACAGAGGGAACTGCTCCAAACGTTTATTCAGAATTCAACAAGCATTTACAAAATTCGCCAGGCATTGAGCCTCAACCGACAGAGGGCGATAATTTATTTATAGCAGGTGCGCCGGGATTAAACCCCACGCGACAGAGGGCACAAGGAGGAATAAAGCTTTGTTAAGACTTTGCAATGAGAATTTTAAAGTATGATTTCATTAGCTGAGTCCATAATTAAGTATTTCAGTTCATTCGTAATGCTTAGTCGCAAGTGCCACGCCATTGGAAATAAAAAATGGTATTATAAAGAGCCTAATAAAAAGTACGTAATAAGGAGCAAAATTAAAAGTTCTTGTATACATTCTTTAAAAATTCCCCCTCTTTCTTACAAAATACTAATAATAGAAATGTCTGACAATGCCAAATTATTGAATAAATAATAATAATGACAAACAGATATGTCATATTGTATTATGAAACTATTTTTATCGTGATTCACTGTATTCTTAAATATTGTAAAAAATAATTTATTTTCTATTTAATTTAATGACAAAAATCTATATATTTATGTTAATATGTATTACATCAATGCATACTGTAATTGGTGAAAATAATTACTTATTACAAAAAGAAAAAAAAAACTTTTCTTAGCAAACAAATTGGAGTCTCCATAAAACCACAAGAAGTTAAAAGTTTGGAACAGTTATGATTTATCTAAAATCATATTTTCTTTTCTCCCTGATTTAGCATAGCGCAAGCGCAGCACTTTGACTCTCCTTTGAAATAAGCAGAGCACACGACAGGCCGATTTAAGCGCTTCACCTCTCTATTATTTCCTTTGAAATGAAAAGCCGGCACTTAGCACAATTTATATTATGCTTAATCGTAAGACATCTTTTGCACTTATTGTTAAATTGTTTTCGCTAAATCGATAAAACTTCCCTCGATGTATTAACTCGCAAGTGTGTCGAGGTAACTTGATGCCTAGCTAACATTGGATTTTTCCAGTTCCATAACAGATGTAATCTCTAAATCGATGCTGCATTAGATGATCTAACATTGTCACTTTGAAATTTCACAGTAGATGTTATCTTTAAATTGGATCGCCGAATTTAGCTATAAATCGATTTTTGCATTACATCGATGTAACGCCCAGTCTTATTTGTGAGATATGGGGTGTAAATTGTTAACAATTATCATACAGACTGTTCCACAAAGATTGAAATGTAGTTGAATTTTTTATCTATTTGATATAGTGGACAATGTAATTTGAAAGACAGTTCAAAATAAGCAAAATATGGCCAAATTATTAAAAATTTCTTCCTATTATTTTTTCAAAAGTTGCACTTTTAAAATTTTATATTACCCAATTAAGATGAATTAGAAAGCTTTAAGATCCAACCACATACTTGTATCTTTACAATTGAATGAGTTACATTGATTTGAAAATTAAATGTCATGCATTGGGACCATATACCAAAAAGAAAAGTATATGAATTTGGGAGATTATAAAATAATAAATGTATGGCACTTTAAAGCAATTTTTTGTTTATTTGGGACAGATTCACAATCCACTCTCATATTCTTAGTTTTTTTCTTCTTTTTTAAATAATAATAAAAATATATATGCAAGATGAAAGTGTTTAATTTATTTTCAAATTCATCATACTTCTCAAAATGATATTCTAACAAATTAACTCACAGACGATTTTGGAGATTTTCATTTGTTTTATGAAATCTGCTTTTAATTTTTATCATCAGATCAAATTGTGCTGCTACAAAGCTAAGAAATCATTTTTTTCACAAGATACCAAATTTGAGATGCTCTAAATTCTGCATATTCTGCAGAATTTTTTATTGGATCCAGTTTTCAAAGCAATCACCAGTTTTTTTTTTTTTTTTTTTTAAATAAAATACTGATGTATCTGCATTAGAATCCTGCACTAAAAATTTTTCATCGACCCAAACACTGACCCAAACCCAATTATTTATTTATTTCTGACTTATTTTTATCCTAAACCCAACCCATAAACTAAATTTAAATTGATAATTCATCTAAAAATCATGCAAAAAAATTTTAAGATAAAAAATAAATTCTCATTGCCGTACAGTTGGTAAATCGTTTTAAAAGGAATTAAAAATGTAATTACTAATATACAAATTTTAAAAATCTGAAAAATGGATTTATTTATGATATTTTTAGACTATTTTTATGTGTGCTGTGTACTTCAAGTGTACAAAAATGTGCTTCAATTTCAGTATTTGTCATTTATTGTTTGATGCTTATATTTTAAAATTGTATATATATTTGATGTTTCTTTCTTCCTTGCTTTTGTCCGATATGGATGCTTACTAAATAATTTGGATATGAGTATATTTAATCGTGGGTGTATATAGTATGTTTATATCATTTATACAGTTATAATTATATTAAAAAAAAATTTGGCTTATTATAGTAAAATTATGTTCTCTAGTCAACTCGACTCGTTGGAAACTAAATCTAATCTGTGGGTTGGGCAAGTAGAGTATTGGGTAAAATTAGGTTATCCAACCAGATGCAAAACGAATTTGTATGCATACTTTTTTTTCTCTTGCTGTGTTAGTGTCCATTTCAGTCCAAAATTAAAATACACAAAATTTCCTATTTTATATTAAAAACGCAAAAGAAACTGTTACACTAATCTTTTTTAAAAATAGAAAATGGAAGTATGATAAATTATTTAAATTAAAACATTGAGTGGCCATTATTATATAACCAGACTTGGCATAGAGCAGAAATATAAATATCAATTTTAACACAATGTTAAAGATGTTGATGTAAAATTTTTAAGCTTAGACCTGCAGTTTCAGTAGCGTAAAGCATACCATCATCAGTGCAGAATGACAAAGTGCATCATTCATTGCTCATATATATAGTAGGTAGGGAAGCAGATAGTCAGAGATAAACCAATAGGAATTTAAGAAGCTGGAGCTATAATCCAATAGAAATTTGGGATGTAGAAAGCTATATAAAAATAGAAAATATGTATGTTTTGTGTAATTTTCCTAACAGTCCGAGAGAAGGAGGACAAAATTACTGTAAGCTGTAAAACAACAGCCTTAACAGTTTTCAAGTTATTCAAGATATGTATTCATATGTACCTACAGATGTCCCAAAATACTTGTAAAATCACAAATATCCTTAAATTAAAAGATCATGTAAAGATCAAAACTAAGGCTAATCATTTTTAAGTTAAACAAGATCCAATATTCATTTCATAAATCAGGTTCACAATATTTTTACATCTAGAATTTTTTTTTTAGTTCATTTTCAAATAATTTTTCCCTCTTTTAACTCATTTTTACAGAATGTCCTCTTCTTGACTTTGTTTCATTAAAAAACAGTCAACCATCTAGCGGACCTTTACTTTATAACCCTTTCTGACTCAGGTCATACGATCGTGCGGGTTAGACATCCACCACTTAAATCTTTTGCAACTGGAACAATCATATGTAATAAAATCAGGAAACGAGTGATTGAGCTAATTAGCAGAAAGTGTAAAGTACAATTTTCAATCAACAAACGTCGGTTATAGTCCATATTTTTCTTTCAGTTTGTCAAAACAGAAGAATGTAATATTTTAAGGTAAAAATTTTCAGGTCGGAAAGGGATATAAGGATATCAAATTTATTTATGGCACGGCTGACATAGGTCAGTATCTGGTTCATGGGTCATACGTTTACTACCACTATCCTAGTCAATGAACGTGATCTCTACTTTTAACAACAGTTCTAAATTTAATGCTTTTGAATATGTGTATGTGTAAAATGATACAGGACATTTTTATTTTTACCCTTTAACACACAAATTTTTTACGTTCATTTAAATTAAACTGCTACCAGAATTTACAAACAAAATTACAATACAAGAAATAAATGATTTTTTCTGCTATGTTATAGAATAAAATTTTTGCTAAAAAAAAAATCTGGTATGACTATTTGTAGTTAGGACTTAATAATTGTGTTCTTGTGGTGAGGATACTGCACGTTAAGGGGTTAAAGCATTTTTTTTTTTTCAAAAGTTGAAATAAATGGTTAGATACAACCATTAGAAAGTGATATGACAAACACACCCTGTTAGGAAAGTTTTGGAGAAAAACAAAGAGAATCTTTAAAAATACATGTTTTATGCATCTAGGTATTATCCTGTAGAACAAGTAGTAAATAGTTTATTTTTATAGACTGTCAGTTTTAGTAGATTAAAAAAAAAATTACTACATTGCTGTTATGGTAAAATTTCAAAAAGAATTACAAATATTTTGGTATCGTGTGTAACAATTGAATTTTCTATTTTATTATTATTTTAGAATCTACCTTATAATGCTATGTATTAAATATATGTATTGGAATTAATTTAATTATATTGGAAAATTTTATATTATTATATTATAATCTAAGTTCTTTGTTATTTTCATTCTTATTTTATCAAAATTGCATTTTTTTGTAGTTTTTTATTTTAGTATGATTTTGATGAGGAGCTCTACATTTTTATTCTCTGTTATCACTTTTATACCCAATTGTCTTTGTATGTACCAAGTCTATAATTTTTATAGACTTCTTTTTTATAAATGTAATAAATTGTATTTTTTTTTTTTTTTTTTTTTTTTTTTGTACCATTAGCAAAGGAATCTTCCCAGGAATTGGTCGAGGAATATAGAAAAAGAAAGAGAGAAGTCAGCATAGAAAGTGTACAAAATCCAGGTGAGTTTTCAGCTATTTGCTTTCATAAAGAACATAATTAAATTCATGTTTAGAATTGTAGTGTGGATATGATATAAAAATTAGCAAAACAAGTAAATTCTAATTTATTTACTAAAGTAAAGAATTAAATTTATAACTTGAAAAATAAGTAAAATACCGTACAGCAAAATCCTTTCATATTTGTGCATATATTTGCTTTCATATGTTTGCTTGTCATACATTTGCTTTCATATTTTCAAAAGTGAAGTTTATTTTGTAGACACCAGAAGTGTTTTTAAAATCAATGGGATCCATTTCATTTCTTAGGCATTGGAATATATAGAAATCTTGTTACTTTGTTTGGCCTGTATATGTTTCTTTGGTGAATTATTTGACTGACTATTCTTTGTTCTCATTCTTTACTTTTACTATCAGAAGGATTATATATATATATATATATATATATATGTATATATATTAATAAAAAAATATATACTTGATAATTCCTTTCATTACATGAAGTTTAATACTAAAAATTACATAATATAAAAACCTTTTTACATACATCATGCTTTATTGGCCGTAACGCGTTTTCGCTGGGGTCCCCGAGCATGGCCACCGGCACTTGCGATGTCTGAAGTTCTGTACTTGTGGCATTTCTCATTGTTTACGTCTTTTTTAAGTATGTGGTGCCATTGCTTGTAAAGCCCTGCCGCATTGTTGCCATTGCAAGAATTAGTAAAATTGATGATTTCGAATGCTTCGGAATTTGTAGCGTATTTATGGTTTTGGTAATTAGCAATTTTTATGACATTTTTGAAATGGATATTTATATTGTCTTCCTGGTTAGCTTTTGCTTTGGTAGTAATTTTGTCTGTAGCTATATCATGGCTGTGTTCTTTAATTCTGGTTTTAATTTTTCTCCTTCATTTACCTATATAACATTTGCTATTGCCTTGGCTGTCAGTGTACAGAATTTTATATATACCGGCAGATTCTAAAGGGTGAATAGGATCTTTCCATATGATCGTGGAGTGTCATGTAAAATTTTAAAATATCGTCGCCAAAAATAATATCAATATCCCCATCAAACCCAACCCTAACATTTTCCAAATTATCAGAAATGACAAAGATCCTATTCACCCTTTAGAAACCGCCAGTATATATAAAATTCCGTACAACAAACAAGGCAATAGCAAATATTATATAAGTAAATCAAAGAGAAAAATAAAAACCAGAATTAAAGAACACAGCCATGATATAGCTACAGGTAAAATTACTACCGCTTTAACAAAAGCTAACAAGGAAGACAATATAAATATCCATTTTGAAAACGTCATAAAAATTGTGAATTACCAAAACCATAAATACGCTACATATCACAAACACAAAGCAGTCGAAATCATCAATTTTACTTATTCTTGCAATGACAATGATGCAACAGGGCTCGACAAGCAATGGTGCCACGTACTTAAAAGAGACGTAAACGAGAAATGCCACGCGTACAGAACTTTAGACACCGCAAGTGCCGGTGACCATGCCGGGGGACCCCAGCGAAAACACGTTATGGCCAATAAAGCATGAAGTATGTGAAAAGGTTTTTATATTATGTAATTTTTAGTATTGAACTTCATGTAATGAAAGGAATTATCAAGTATATATATATTTTTTCTTTAAAAGGAAAAAAATATATATATATGAAAGGATAAAATAATCAAGATTCTAAATTAGTATTTAAATTAACCCCTTCCACTCCAGGGACGTACGTGTGTACGTCCAAGTGTCAATGGCCATTAATACCATGGACGTACGTGCATACGTCCAAAGAAAGTATACGATACTATTTCAAAATTATAATCTGGTATTTCAGACATTTACACTACAGCTAGCCTGGAGCGGAAGGGGTTAATATTAAGTGATAACTTAATGTCTCAGAATAAATCTTAATTTTAAGAACAACTTTATGAGAATTCTATTTGAGTGCCCAGATAAAGTTAGTTTCCCAACAGAACTTCATAGCGTGGGAATCTGATTTCAGAATACGTTTTAGAATCGAAATTATGCAATTGTTTAAAGTAAGCGGCAAAACATTGCAAAATACTTAATCCCAGATGGCCGGGTCAACCAATGATAAAAGGTAGGTGGGCTTTAGATTAGCTAATTTCCCAATAAGAATTCATAAGAATAGTTTCGGTTCCTGCCGAAATATGCAGTATTTAAGCTGGAACACACGAGAAATCGTGGCTTTTTGCGATAATCACTTGCTAAGTAAACTCACGTTTAATTAAGACTCCATCATGTAAAATCTTACTAGCTAAACTTGCAGCGCCTTTTGGGGTTTGCCGCTGCAGTGAAGTGCCGGCCATCGGCACCATAGCTTCTTGGTTGCCGGAACTAAGAGCGCATATACCACTCCGGATGTCTTTACACTCAGCCCAGGACTGCATCATCTCTCTTGTGACTGCATCTGAGAACTTAATAAAGGAATATTTGTTTCTCAAATGGACTCCTATTTTCCTTCATAAGACGATCGTACACATCCGTAATCCAGACTCATTTTTATCATTACAGAAGTCAACAGGCACAGTCTGATGTGGAAAATCTACTAAGGAAGAACTTCAAATAGAACGGTGAATAAACTTTTGCTCATCGCCGTGTTCAAAGATCTTTTCCATTTTAATGAACATTTCGTCTGAACTTATTGAACTGCAGTAAAATAAAGCTTTTTAAAAAGAGTGGAATCCTAGTGGACAAATCGACGAAATGACAGCAAATTGATGACCTGTTTCATTAAAATACATAAAAGGAAAGCTACAGAAAGAGGGTTATTGAATAATCATCTTAATAACAGATTGTTTATATTTTCTAGATACAAAGTTAAGAAAAAGGAACAAGCTCAAAATGAATTTGTGTAAGTGAAAACTATTTCCTCCAAAATGTTAAATAAGAAAAGCAGTGAACGTGCTTTCTAAACTGGGGGATGCAGTTTGATACTTATTGGTTTCTTGATAGCAATATTGAAATGAATGCACAATGAATTCAATTTTGATATTCAATAATGCATGTTATTTTGTTCTGATTTCAAAAGTTTTTTAAACAAATTATATCAAATTACAACAAAATGTTTGATAGTGACAGTTTGTAAGGAAATAAAACCTCACAATATTAACTAATTTAGTGTTTAGTAAACTTTACAATGCAAGAAGTACTCCCTGATGCTATTGCCACAGCAATCACTAGTCCTGTAAAAGCATTTAGAGAAGAAAAATAATTTTCATTATTTTTTTCTGTTAACTGGGTTGAAAGAAAGATATGCGATCATTTTGATTAGGATATTGTCTTTGAAGAGATAAAAAGAATGAAAATAGAAAGTATAGTGTGTGTAAAAATAGAATAAAGTGTAGGAAAAGTGGAAAATTGCTAAAATATTTGTGTTTTATAAATATATTATGTATCTTTATTTTAAAGTGAAGAAAAATTCATCAGATTATTAGATGCTTGCTTTTAACAACAGTTCTGAATTTAATGCTTTTCAATAAGTGTATTGTGTAAAATGATACAGGCCATTCTTATTCTAAAGAATTCTTTTTTGTTTTCAAAAGTTGAAATAAAAGCCACTTTTGTCCAGAAATGTTCAGTAACAACCACTGATCTAAACCATATTCGAAAGTGATCTGGTGAACACACCTTTCAGGTACGCTTTTGGAGAAGTACAAAGACAATTTCTAAAAAATCATGTCACATGCACTTAGGTATTATCCTGCTGGAATATGTGGTAAATAGATTATTTTTATACCCTGTCAGTTTTGGTAGATTAAAAAAAAAAAAAAATGCAAATATTTTGTTGTAGTGTTTGTGACAATTAAACTTTTTATTTTATCATTACTTTAGAATCTATATTATAATGCTGTGTACTGAAATATTTGAAAATTTTGTATTATCATCATTTTATTATCTTTGTTATTTTTATTCTCACTTTATCTGAATTGATTTTTTTTTACATAGTTCTTATAAATTCTTTATTGTAATATGATTTCAATGAAGAACTTCACATTATTGTCCTCTACTGTCATTAGTTGTCGTGAAACACGACAGTGTTTTTATTTAATTTAATTATTTTTCAATCATTTTAACAAATCCAAATTATTAGATTGCATTTTATCCTAAATTTATTTAAGTTTCATTAGTTTCCCGTTCGCCCCTGTAAGTTTACTTCTCGGCAACGCGAAAATTTCACTCAGTGATTCTTCCTTACTTTTCCCCTCCTTCCAGCCGGTTCTGGAGGCTTGGTTTCGTCCTGCCGTCAGCGCGCGTTCTGATTGGCCGCTAGTGCCGTGACGTTTCGTCACTCGCCGACCTGAGAGCGGAAAGACTTCTCTCTCGAGCACTTGGACAGCAGACCGGCCGGAGTTAACACGTTTTTATCGGAGGTCGCCGCGCTTCGGCGCGTGCGGCCCACGTGCCTTTAGCGGCATCGCCGCACGGATATCTATGGATTTAATTTTAGTGTAAAATACGTAGTAATACTTAATATTTCAAAAAAAATAAGGCCATAATTTCATTCTTAAAGACTTTTGTAGACGGATTCCTGAACGTTTGCGTGCATTCGATGTTGTCGGAGACAGATGCATGTGGATTGCGTCATCCAGTCTCGTAGTCGTTGAAAGAGTCCGGGAGATCTTCAAACTCCCAAATTAATTACCTTCATGAGAAAATATACACGCCATCAAGACAAATAATTAATATGTAAAAATATTCGGCGATAACTTTCCACCTTCAAATTACCAGCCCCACGATGCACATGGATATGGATCGGGATTTTCCAGGAGCCAGATCTGCTAAAAGCTTTGGAAAAGACGGACCCACGGACGAACGTTCCATCCTTCCCTTTTCAAGACACAATAAAATTATTTGGTATTGTATAGCCTATGATGTTGTTACTGTCTTCTTCTCAAGACCTTATGGTATGTACTTTTGTTTATATCAATTTTATTAATTCTTCTCCGCGTGATCCTCTCCAGCGATGTTCATAATCACAGAACCTGGAGATCGATCATCAGTTTTGGACTATTCACTGAAACTTTCTAGATTCATCTAAGATCAATGTACAGTGAAGCTCTTGAACTTAATTTTGGTGATCGTCATAATTATAGTTTCTGCATATTCAGTTTTTACCATAGAATATAAAATTAAAAATCACATTCTTACGTCGAGAGCAGCCAGAGTCTGCTCCATGACATTAGTATACCTAGTTATCTCTATATGCAACATGTCTATAATTCTTATAGGCATTATATATTATGTTCTTTTTATTATACCATTAGCAAAGAAATCTCTTGAATTGGAAAAGGAAAATAGAACAAGAGAAATAGAAATCACCACAGAATGGGTTAGAAGTCCAGGTGAGTTTTCAGTTATTTGCTTTTACAAAGAGTATAACTAAATTCATGTTCATAATTGTAGGTTTAGGTATAAAAATTAGCAAAACAAATAAATTTCACAGTATAATAAATGTTTGAGAATTCAGAAGCAGATGACACACCATAAGAGATAAAATCTTCTGGAGTAGACATCGGTGACTTGGCTTCCAGATCTTTTTATTTTACTCCTTTGTACTCTTAAAATATTGCAGTTAAATTGCTTCTTGTACTACTTATTTCCTTTTATATTTTCTACTCGTCTCTGGTAATAGCAATTTAGCATGTTATAATATTTTCAGATAGAATTCGACAATTCCTCATATATAATATATAATATTCCTTAATTTTTCGAAATGTAATTTCATAATTAATAATAATAATGATAAATCATGAGAGAATATATCACTTTCAAAATATAAGTACTTTTCACAAGTGCAATTTATTTATAGAAGTTTATATTTTCAATATTTTATATGTTCCAAGGTGTTTTAAAGATTTTAATTATTGATTTTTTAGCTACACATAACAAATTATGAAGATGTATTTTTAAAAAAAATGTTCAATTTTTTATAAAATAAATAAAAAATTTATGATTGGCTTTCAAGAATTATTGAATTTAATTTTTTATACTTCTCCCATATAAACAAAATTTTTAATAAGAAAAAGTATGCCATGTCTTAATCCATATCGTACCAAGCATTGAAAAAAAAAATTCTTTTCTTTATAAAATCTTAAATATATGTTTCTTGAAGCCTATGTGTACACACAAGATCAAAAAACTTACCAACCTTTCATTAGCTTAATTGGTACAGGCTGTCCTAAAAATAGAACAATTGTTTAGGATAGTCGGAAATATAAGGAAAACAGAGCATCGATATATATATTTTTTTTATACAATTGTTTTACCAGTACAAAAGTGCAGAATATTACTTCAATAAATTTATATATCTGTTACTCTTGAACGTAACGACCACCCCGAGATAATTCGGGGGGAAATGTAGCCTTCCACACACTACAGTGGCCGGTGAAGTGTTTAAGTAATAATGTGTTGAAATGAATAAATCTTCAAAAATCGTCACTTTAAAAATAAAAATATATATATTAAATGTTAATTTAAACTAACGATAAAGAGACATATGTATTTATTGGACTTTTAAATAATATATCAGCTTTAATTTGAATTAAATTATTCAAAAGAATTTATATAAATACCACTTATGCATGATGTCCTATTTTTAGGACGATGATGAAATATGGGTCCAGAACTTTAGCATTATTTTATAAAAAAGTTTTATAGAGTACATTTTTGTGAATTATCATATTTTCTTTATAACCTTAATTTGGTTTTATTTAAGGCTCAATCTAAATTTAAATTTTTGGGGCCCATTTTTGTGAAAATAAATAAATATATGTAAAAGCCTTAACTTTAGCAGTCTCTCCATAAGTTATTTAACATCAAGTTAATAACATTTCATTGAACCAAGTAGCAGTCATTTAAAGTAGTACCGAAAGCATAAAAAAATTTCATAAAAGGTTGATTTTTGTAAAAGGGGTCATTTGAACGATTTGAATTTTGTGAAGGGGCAACTAAATGGCCGTAGTTTTAACATAGATCGACTCAGGTTTTGTCAAATAATTTTAACTTATATATATTTAATTTCCTATGCTAAGGAAAACAGGGAAGCACAACTTATATGCTGTCGCAGGCGTCAATGACTTTGAACTGGCTGTATAGGTTGGTAGTTGAAACCTCTGCATTTGAAATCAAAACGATTTAAAAGGAGACAAGTTTTAAAATAATAGAAAATAACATTGATTAATGTAGATTCCCCAGTTTTGAAATCTCTGAGATAATGAATAAATGGCACTTCTGTATCTAAGTTTGGAGAGCTGGATAGGAATCACATGTAAAACTAATCAAAAAGATTGTATAATAATGTTAAATCGGTTATGTTAAGATTTCTAAGATGATGATTGACATTCCTAAGTCATTTATGTATAAGGTTTAGTTCTGTACTCAGATACAGAGAGGACATCTAATTAAAACTATTTCTATGCACTTAGATGCATAGTCTGTACTATGCTTAGAGATTTTTTTTTTTTTTAAATCTGTATATTAGTATATAACCCCATCAAAAATGACGGAATGTGAAATCAGTTAAGGTAGTGAATCAACGAATGCTTTGCCAGCTTCGCTGGACACTATATTTAAAGGGGACTAATGTGCAAGTTGCACCTGACGGGACTAATATGCAAGTTGTACCTGACAATAAGTATTTTTTATATGCATGGGCAAATTTAATATTTTTTAATTTTTAGCGTGAAAGCATTATTTTATCTTATGACTCTCTCTCCCCCCCCCCAAAAAAAAAAAAAATATATATATATATATAACAATAACTGGTAAATGTTTTCGGCAACAATCATAAATTTAAATGTCCAGTTTTGAAATTATTTTCATATTTTAATTAATTCTAAAATATGTAATCAAAACGTCGTTACAAATAAGGTACCAAATGAAAGGTACCATATTTATAATGAAGTAACCTTAGGTACCTTATTTGTAACCTTATTTATTTTAACTAATTTGATAAATATGACATCACAATCAACTGTTTGTTTATATCAGATAAGTACATTATCATGATTGCAAGAAAATGTTGCAATAACTATTAGCCCATAATTTTTATGATTGAATTTTATATTACATTTTAATTTTATCCTCCATGGGTATTTTAGAATTGCAATGGTAGTTATAAACTTTCGTTGAAATATTTGTACATATTGAGATTAAGGGAAAAGTGTAAGCACAAAAAATGTTCAGTTTTGAAAGATCTTTCTAATGATGTAACATTTATGCAGATTAATTAAAAAATAAAAATACATAGCATTTCTAAGGAAAAAAAAAAAAAAAGCTACCAAAAGTGTCTGTTTTGAAGCGGTCTAACCGGGATTGTTCCTGACAGAAGATGGTCATTATTATTAATAATAATAATATACTATTGTTATAAATGGATAGAAAAGTAGAGTCTGCTTGTATGCTGCTAAAGTCAATGAGGGCTTTGAACCAACTTTCCAGACATGCAACCTTTGGCTAGTATAGTAAAAATGTTCAGCAATCATAAATAAACATTAAATAATGTATGTAAATATTTCTGTAACGTGGACCAGTTACGATTAAATTTTATCAAAATGATACAATAGTAAAATAACTCATTTTAAGTAAATTGGAGTGTAAAGGTTGATATTAACCTTTACACTCCAATTTACTTAAAATGAATATTTACGGTTGATGAATTCATGAATGAAATTTCTAAAGTAAAATGATTTATAAGTAAAATAGATGAGGTAAAAGAATAGTATTTATACATGGGTAATATTTAAGCATGTGGACTCAGTTCATTCGTCATTTAATCATTTTACAGAAAAATGTATTTCCAAAAGAAATAAATGTATTTTGAAATCCTTACAATTTTTGTAAGTGTCATTTTAAACCTAGCAATATTTTAAATATGTAAACAAAATATGAACTGTTTTTATAAATTGACTAAAAAATGCAATAACAAAAAGTATAATCAAAACAGGTACTAAGTTTCTTTTAAAAACTTTATGCCAAAATAAATATATAAATAATAAAAATGCATTGGCAACATGGTGACAAATATTTAAAGTTGACATAGTCCTATACTAAAGCAGTATTGATTAGCAAGTTTGGAAACTGGGTCATCAAACATGGATTTTACTTTGAAACCTTTCTTTGAATGATTTTGGAACTATCATTGGCATTTCATCTTATAATATAAATTAGCTTTAAATAATAATTTGACCTTTGATAAATTAAAATTGGGTGGGTAAATTGATTTAATATTTATGAGTTTTTCAAATTTTAAAGGCAAATAAGAAAAAAATAAATAAATAAAGTGCAAAAACTTCACATTGGTTTGCTAGTGAAGTAATAAAGATTGAATGGCTTCTTCATTACAAAAATAATACACTAAAGAATATGTAATTATTTGAATTGGTATTTAATGCATGATTTGATGATCAATCAAAGTTTGCTTACTGAATACATTATAATAAAATTCTTTCTTTGTCAGCAAGAAAAGGCAGATCATATTTTTGGTAAAACAATGTACATCATTCTAATAAAATTGATATATTTTTTCTTTATAAAAACTTACTACTTTTAACAAAGGCATTATAGTATGAATTGTCTATTACCCCAGTGGCAGAAACACCGCGACACGGCAACATAGTCGCGGGCACTGAATAATGGTTTGCAGACAGTTTTTGTCTGCACTGATAAAAAAAATTTGTCTGCAACTTTCGAATAACAATTCACTTAAAAAAAAATTCTGTATCAAAACTAAAACTAATACTTTTATTATTTATAATATTGTGTTGTGTCAAACATTGCTATGAAATATTTAATTGAATGAGAAGAATTGAATGAATACACACAATTGTTTATACTATATTGTTCTGCAGTAAAATTGTATTCGTGTATTGTTGCACAAGATCACCACTGATGTTAAGCCCCCCACCCCAATCAGCTTTCAGGCTTTTTGAGTGTAAGCCATTTTCACCCCTGATTACATGCAAATTTTGCAGACAGATTATGAAATTTTAAAAGCCTGTTGCAGACAGCTGCAAAACTTTCTGCCACTGGGTCTAATACATTATTTTGTATTTGTGTGCAACATTTTTATTTCTCTTTAATTTCAGCTTCTCCTTCAACTTCAGTTTGCAAAGGACCAAATTTGAGAAGTTTTCCTCTTATGACTGAAGATTCTTTAAGAGTTTTAGAAGAACTACTTGAAGAGGAAAAAAATAAAATATATTTGGTATGTATTACAGGGCTTGAAAAATCTCAAAATTTTTACATGCCCTGTCAAGCATATTAGTCTGGACAATACATGCCTGAATGAAATTTTTACATGCCCGAATCTATAATATTAAAACACAAGGGTATTTCTTTAAGACCAAAATCTCCCGATTTGGGCATGCGCGAGAAAATTTCGAACCAATCAGGAACGGGAATATCCCTTTCCC
The DNA here is from genome assembly GCA_963930645.1 of Salticus scenicus. Classification (NCBI taxonomy): domain Eukaryota; kingdom Metazoa; phylum Arthropoda; class Arachnida; order Araneae; family Salticidae; genus Salticus; species Salticus scenicus. Next base: position 51,478,651 of record OZ005659.1, read on the forward strand.
TTGCTGCAGTGCAATATGAACGTCGATCATAGAGCTGGAGCAGACGACACCAGCAGACGCCTGATTAAAGTTCAATAATAAAAACAATTCACACGATACATTAATTGATTCATACTTTCCAAGGAAGTATATGAAAAACAAAGGAATTCGCGAATACTTGGCTATAATCGTATGCATTTTTATTTCACCGAAAATTTTCTTACACAGGATAATATTTCTAGAGTTTTGTGGCGCCATCTCTGATCGTATAAACATACCATACCATATTCCTAATAATATTATTTTTTTCAATTTCTTAAAAGAAAAAAAAAATCTTTTAAAAGTAATAAATTGTCGGAGTTTATTGTTCTTTAAAAGTTAACTTTTATCAGTTGAAAACTTTATTTAAGAAAAAATGAAGATAGATGTTTAAAATCAAAGGAGGTTTTATTTTATTTTATTTATTTATTTATTTACTTACTAATCTAATTTTAAATTGATCTCTTAAATTTTATTTCTGTACTGTATTACAGAAAAAAATAATTTAAAAAGAATAACCATAAAAATTTTGATATTTTATACGAGTAAAAATTTGCATAGAATAATTTATTATTAAAAATTCAGTGAGCAAATTAACTTGCTAAAGTATTAAATGCATTCTTATTTATTTGAGCCCTGAGTAGCATGATCTAAGTGCAAATAAATTGTAATTATAGAATATAAAGAAAACAAAAACACTATTAAAATTTATTTTAAATTAAACTATTTTGCCTTATAAATTTATGTGATTTAAAAAATATTTTTATTAAAAAAAAAAAAAAAACTGTGATTTTTTTAATCTTTTTTTTTTATCGACAGATTACAGATGGTGTAGCATAAAAGCCACTGTCCTCTAAAAACTAAGTCAATAAAAATAGTCATTTTAAAATAAATGTCAATTCCAGTCTATTTTTAATTAGCCGTGAGTATTTATTCAAAAATATAAAATGACATAAGAGGACACATCCAGATTCACATCCATAAAATAATTCGTTATAAAACGATGGTGGAGGAGAGAGAGAATTTTAATTGAGAAAAATTACATCTTTAAGAGACGGCGATTATTAACAAACTGTCCCGGAATCAAATCCCACAGCCAAATTGTTAACTGCCAGATAGAGATAATATCTTTATATTTTGAAGCCAAGGGCGCCAACACATCTTCTTTTGTGTTAATGTAATTCCAATGAGAAATTTTAAAAAATAAATGACGGTTGAAATTATGGCAACCCTTTTTGGCATGAAATACATTCGCCAACGAATACCTTTGGAAAAGACAGGTGCAAGTAATTAAGAAATATTGCGAAAATTCTTGCGACATAATGTCTACATAATGGATCATTAATAGCTGCAGTTAAATAGATTATCTGTATATAAAATAAAATAAAATAATAAAAAGATATAACGGAAAGTTTCCAAGGTACATTTACAGCTATAAATATAAATTAGATTTATTGGGAAACATAGTGAAATGGAAATAAAAATATAATTACTTTAAGGGATAATAAAATTAAATTGTGTTTAGATCCCTACATATATATATTGCATTAAGCTAAAAAAGAGATCAATGTATTTAATACTGAATTTGTTCTTAAAATTAGAAAATGATAAGTATTTTAATTTTGAATACCTAATTTACTAAAATTGAAATAAGCTTGACCTAAATACAAAGGATTATAAAAGTTAATACTTTTTAATTGTGAATAAATAGATCTTTAATTATAATTGAATAAATTTGGTAAAATAAAAGGATATGTGAGGAACTCCCTCACATATCTCTCCCGGTTGCCATGAAAAAAAATAGCTCTCTCCACCACAATACAAAACAATAATCCAAAAACATACAAAACAACCATTATCAAGTGTGTAAAGCATACAAATACTGTCAATCACATGCAAGATACTGTCATGAAATACATGCGTGTACATATATTCTTCACACAAAAATTTTAAAATGAATGTCTTGATAAATAATTTCTTGATCTTGTTACAGCTGATATATTGTAATACAATTCTTCTGAAAAGTAAATTAATTAGTTTCATAGAATACATTTCAATGAAATGATCTTTTATTGTCAATCATGTTTAAATCAAACAATTTCTATTTTCTCGTCAAACAATATATTAAATATACCTATTGAAATAATTTGAAGTATTAAAAGAATATTTGTGATATAAAAAAAATTAAAAAAAATTTTCTTCTTGAAAAGGAAAAAAAAAATGTGTTGTCAACAATAGAATCTTATGTAATTAAAAAAAAAAGTTTAGAAAAAGTGTAATTAAAATTGAGCACCACTCATGCCATTTCACCAAGATAGGGGAAGAAAAATGTGAACCCAGCAAACAGCCAAAATAGCAAGTGGTTTGTGAGGCCACTGCCAAATATAGCATACCGAGCAAAATGTGTGACTCAAAAGAGGCTTGATTTTATGTGTGCATGACTATGCCACACAAGCATTCTGAGAAAAATATGTGTTCGTGTAAAAGAAGAAAAAGGGTGACTATTGAAAAATTTGCAAGGAGTATGACCGTGAGATCACACTCCTGCAATAAATTTCCTAACTTGATGAAAGAAAAAAAAAACTGACTGAGTGTTCCCAATATACAACATGAAAATAGTTAAAGTGTGTAAAATTATTATCATTATTATCTAAAAAATATAAAATGTTATCCTGGATTAACAAAACCTAAAAATCCATTATTATTAGTTAATATTAATAACATAAGATTGATCAAAATTTAATTGTCCGAAATATATAATTGGAAAGGAAAAAAAAAATATCCATAATATTAGCATTGTGACTAATACTTTTTATTTCATTAAATTATATCCTTCTTCTTTTCTTTTTCTTTTTTTTTTTTTTTAAATAAAAGAAAGATTTTTTTATTAGATCAATAGAAAACCCTAGCCATCCATATCTTGTCAAAACAAAATTTAAGAATAATATTTACATAAAAAAATCAAAACTTATAATGTTTATGAAATGACAAATATCCATTCACCTCTGGTGGCCAGCCATTGGAAAATAAGAATCCATCATTTCACAAGAAAAAAAAAAAAAAAAACAACACCTGAGTATTCTTAGTTAACATCGAATACAAAGGGTGTTATAATAGGTTACACAATATTTTTCTTTAACCATGAATCATTATAATTGTAAAATTTTATTATCTGCTTAGTAGATAAACAATAAATTAAAATTATACTTAGTCTTCCAGTCATTTGGTCCCAAAATTTTATTCACTATCCTTTTATTTTGTTTCATTTCATGTAATTAATCTGAAAATAAAGGTATATTAGTGAAGGATATATACACTCCATGCAATATATGCAAACCAGCATCACAAACTTAACCCTACAAAGTTGAACCATAATGAAATTTCTTTGCCCTTTGTCATTTATTCTTATATTAATTTTTGTAAGGTACCTAGGTTTTTTTTGTCTTAATTTTTTTATATTTTTTTAAAGTGCACTTATTAATGAAAAATAAAAATGAATGTCGACATAATAATAAATTTCTACATCAGTGTGTAGACAGGCCTTTTTCTTCATATATAATTGAGCAATAGTTAAAAAACATATTTTTTTTTTTTTTTTTTTATATATATATATAAATGCAATCACATGCATAATGCTCAAACAAGATCTTTCAAAAATTCAGCTCAATTATAAAATGGGCAATTATAAAGCCATGAGCTAGTGCCATAAATATTCTGATCAGAAAAAAAAACTTTATATATATTTTTTAAATGCAAGCTATAGCAATCAAAAAAAATAACACAGCATGTGTTATACACATATATATTGCTTATATATATGTATCAGTAAAATTATGTGATAAGAAAATATATACAATGTATTGTAACACAAAAATAATATCTATATACATATGCACAATAGCGAGAAAAATTTGAAAAACATAATATGGCCCATGTGTCCATTCATATTTGTTTACAAATTGTATGTGTAGGCAAATTATAATGAGCAAGTGAGAAAAATAAAATGTTAATGCCTTATATGTAACAAAAATTCCAATATTTGAAATATTTGAAAGGTATGCATGTGTAATGAAATTCACACTGAGTAAGTGAGAAAAATTCAATGTTTTTATATTCAATAAAATAATTCCAATATTTGAAATAACCATGTGTATAACTCTGTATATATTTTAAAAAACATGTATGTGTAATGAAACTCACAATGAGAGGAAAAAAAAAAACTTAATGTTTTATATTTAATAATATAATTCCAATATTTGAAATCATCATGTACACAAATTACGTAAGTTTAAAAGGTATGAATTTGTATTAAAAATTGTGTATATATATATATATACTTCCTTTAATTCAAAAGTTAAGGTTTATTATATACAAACTAATAAACACCAGTATATGTGTATAAGAAAAATATATGTGTGTGTAATTCTTGTAAATAGAAGAAATATTTCCAAACGCACGGCTAGCACATAAGCTAGATTTACATGCACATATTTCCAAAAAAAAATTAATATGTTTGACCAAAATATTGTGTGTGTGTGTGTGTGTTATTTTATGAATTGAGAAATATTTCAAAATGCATGGCTAGCATATAAGCTAGTTTTACATGCAATATTTCAAAAATAAATAAATAAATAAATAAATAAATAAAATTGTAAATATGTGTAGATACTTATAGAAAAAATATAATTGAAAACATTGTATTTTGTGAAAAGATGAATCAATTCCATGATATGGTTATAATAGAGAATATAAAATTCCTATTTTATGTTTGTGTACATCTCATATATTTTGAAAATAAAAAAAACTAGAAAAATAAATATTGTATAACATGTAGAAGTGAGAATTGGCAATAAAATAAAATGTAAAACAATAGTATGTAAGCGTAAAAATTGTGTAATAAGAAAAATGTATGTGTGAGAAAATTATGTCACCATGGAATTATATACTCCATACAATTACATAATCAAGAAAAATTAAGTGTCATGTAATAATATCTCTTCGCAATTAGTTATCAATGTTGCAAGTTTTAAAATAATACTGCATTTGAATTAAAAAAATTATTTGTTGAAAATGTGTGTGTGAAGTACACCTACGTGCATTATAACTGAAAGTGACCATATGGCAAGGCTGAGATTGTCAGATTTACATGCCATCACCTTCAAAAAAAAAAAAAAAAAAATAGTGTATTAAAAATTGTGTTAAATCTTTTTTTTTTTTGTTTAACAAACATCAGTAAATTTTCAAACTGGCACTGTATGTAACAAAACATTTAATGAATATGTGTGTATATTTTTACGAAGTTGTGTATAAATAGGAAATTAAATGTGAAAACACAAATTTATGCATTTGTTGTAAATGTATTATAATTATATAATTTCAAGAAAAAATTTTTGTCAACAATCATGTAAAAATGAGTTTTAAATCTTTCTTTTCCTTTTTTTTTTTTTATGCATTGGGAAATAAAAAATTATATAAAAATCAAAACTCAAAAAAAAATTTTTAATCAATATTCTGCATAATTTCAATAGAAAAATGTGACAAGGTTCTCAATATTATTTATTTACCCCTGTCTTAGTGTTATCCCAATTAATCTACTGTTATTATTACATTAAAGAAGTTTCATGAAAACGAATTTATGTATCAAAAGGAAATTCTGAACTAAATGATTGTAAACATTTGTCAAAAAAAAATATAATGTTCCACAAAAAATAATGTTCCGCTACTCATCATCCTCAACTTTTAAAAAATATATCGGTCCAGCCGAAGTAATTTGTTTAGATAATTAACAGCAAAACACTAAAAAAAAATCTCATGCACCCAAGGACCCTGAGAGAGTGCACAAATTCTTCTTCCGGAAACATTACATAACTTGACAACAACAACAAAAAAAAAAATTGTATATTAAATTTTGACAAACAAAAAAAAACGAAGTGCATGTATTAAAAATTAAGAATTTATAAGGAGAGTGAATATCTTAATCAATGATAACAAGAATATTTTCAGCAGATTAACTAAAAAAAAATATAAAACATGTCTATGATAAATTTATAAATGTTTACCTTTGCCAATGGAATTTAAATAACTCTTTTCTTTTCTTTTTTTTTTTTTTTTTTTTTTTACCAATATTATGTACTAATTTATGAACTAATGTATCAATTCAGCACAAAATAAGAAAAGAATCTGAACTTAAAATATTTGAATATGAAAAATAAAAATAATACACTGAAATGCAATAAATTATTATAATATGTAAATTTGTATATATTATACATAAAGACAACAAAAACTTCTTTTCTTTTTTTTTTTTTTTTTTTAAATATAATTGTTATCTTTAAAATTCAAAAATTACCATATGTAAACACTGGCAAACTTAGTAATTATGACTCTATTATAATGAGTCCTTAAACACATGAAATTTATTTTATAAAAATTCGGACTGACAAATATGAAATAGTAGATAATCAAAGATTAAAAATTAAATATTTTCAAATTCGAAATTCTTCTTTTAAACATACACAAATATCGTCATGAAAAATGTGAGTATATGAAAAATACCAAATACTATATAATCAAAAATTTTAAAAATTAAATACATGCATATCCCTAGACAAATTAAAAATTGTAAAGGATAAATTTTTTTTTAAAATTGAAATAAAAAATATCCAAAAAGAAAAATATATATAGTAAAATATGACCATAAACACTTTTATATATACAGTTTCAAAGGAGGAATGCACAGATATTGCTTATATATATATATATATATTTATTTATTTTGAAAAATTACATCTCCCAAAAATTAAAAATTATTATAAGAAAATATCTCACTTTTAAATACTTGCAACTATGTGTGCATTCCCTTAATTAGAGAAAAAAATATTTAAAATTATAAAATGAATGCAAAATAATTATAAAAATATAAAATAAAAATGTCTTATCTGTTTCCGCTATGTCCATAACCTGCAAATCCTTCCAAATTAAACATAGACCTGTTCTACGAATTACCACCGAAAACATTTTTATTATGCTTCTTCTTCCACGCATAGTTCCACTTCAAACAGCTGTTCAAAATCCTGGTGTAGTAAAGCAGGGAATTTCTTCCTTAATTCTCAGAAAAGCAATTTCCACTATGAGGGGCGCAACGCACAAGATCGACATGAATAAAAAATCATCTGATACGAAGAAACAACGAGTCAACATCAATCCACCGATAAGTCAGGAGAAAGGAAGTGCTGACGCTGAGGGACAATCGTAATCATTCGCTCTCTTCGAATAAACAGAACAGAGGCGAAATGCGTACTTACATTGAATCACAGAAAAACAGCCGATGATTCATCAGAGATTATTAGTTAATAAATGATATATTTGTATTTAACACGATGATAAGAGAGTCCATCTTTCATAACCTTGTTTACTAAAAATAGTTATTTCAATCTAGCAAAAAAAAAGTCTTGAGATGTATCTGTCGCATAAATAAAACATTTTATATATTTTCGAAAAAATTAAAAAAAATTTGGCTTTTTGAAAAATATTCCTTCCTCTAAAATCCTCTCATTCAAGAGATAAACATAGGCGAGAAAGTCAACGAACTCCAGACTGTCGAGAAAATAAAAGCAAAGTTTAATCCATCCAAATATCGAGAGGGTAACAATAATAAGGAACCCACCTCTATATTAGTCAAGGCCACATGCTATTACCGAGAAATAAGACGCTCTTTTCTCCGCACATGATCATCGAGAACGGAAGAAAGTGAAAAATTCTATTCGCACACTCTTGGAAGATAAGCATCGAGGATATACGATGACATTCTTAAACTCCGCCGGTATGTTCTCGTGCAGGACGGCGGCATGGAAAAATTAGGTTAATTCACATCATCTTAGGAGTCATGGCAGCACTGTTCTTTAGATATATCTGTCGAATACGGCTGATTGCTCCAAAGTCGAAAAATAGAAAAGTTCCTTTAAAACAACACTCTTGTCATATCAATAGTCAAAAAGTTTTCACACGTACTTGCCGCAGAAAAAGGTATTTTATATATCTTCGAAAATAAGAAATTCGCTTGTTGAGAGAAAAAAAAAAAAAAATCTCCTATACATTCCTCTCCTCCACCGTAACGAATTCTATGGTCGATGAGCACCAAATTTATGTAGCATAAAAGCCACTGTCCTCTAAAAACTAAGTCAATAAAAATAGTCATTTTAAAATAAATGTCAATTCCAGTCTATTTTTAATTAGCCGTGAGTATTTATTCAAAAATATAAAATGACATAAGAGGACACATCCAGGTTCACATCCATAAAATAATTCGTTATAAAACGATGGTGGAGGAGAGAGAGAATTTTAATTGAGAAAAATTACATCTTTAAGAGACGGCGATTATTAACAAACTGTCCCGGAATCAAATCCCACAGCCAAATTGTTAACTGCCAGATAGAGATAATATCTTTATATTTTGAAGCCAAGGGCGCCAACACATCTTCTTTTGTGTTAATGTAATTCCAATGAGAAATTTTAAAAAATAAATGATGGTTGAAATTATGGCAACCCTTTTTGGCATGAAATACATTCGCCAACGAATACCTTTGGAAAAGACAGGTGCAAGTAATTAAGAAATATTGCGAAAATTCTTGCGACATAATGTCTACATAATGGATCATTAATAGCTGCAGTTAAATAGATTATCTGTATATAAAATAAAATAAAATAATAAAAAGATATAACGGAAAGTTTCCAAGGTACATTTACAGCTATAAATATAAATTAGATTTATTGGGAAACATAGTGAAATGGAAATAAAAATATAATTACTTTAAGGGATAATAAAATTAAATTGTGTTTAGATCCCTACATATATATATTGCATTAAGCTAAAAAAGAGATCAATGTATTTAATACTGAATTTGTTCTTAAAATTAGAAAATGATAAGTATTTTAATTTTGAATACCTAATTTACTAAAATTGAAATAAGCTTGACCTAAATACAAAGGATTATAAAAGTTAATACTTTTTAATTGTGAATAAATAGATCTTTAATTATAATTGAATAAATTTGGTAAAATAAAAGGATATGTGAGGAACTCCCTCACAGATGGCGCCACTGTCATATTGTAACTGAATTGGAATATTATCGATGCGAGCAAATTAAAATAATATATATGAAAAATATTGAATATTGATGTGTGCTTTCTTTCTCCATTCTTGCCATAATTTATAAATTCTGTCTCATTTAAATTACTCAAAACATTTTTTGGTCACATTTAGAGTAAAATTAGAAAAAAATCTTCAGATTTTATTTTTATTATACGAAGTACGCTTAAATTTTGTATATTAAAATTTCATGAAATTTATTCAACCTTCCGCTCCAACCAAAAAATAATTGATTACAGCAGTGGATTTTAAACTGGTTAAGAGCAATGCGGAAAACAGAGATGTTTAAAACTTTATGCCATGAAGATTTAAGATGCACATGATCGTCAAATTTTGATGGGTATTAACTAGTATCTTATTAAAATGCATATTAATAAAAACATTCACATACCTAGTGAAAAAAATTTAACGACATTATATCTATATTCACATTGTTTATTTCAATTTAAGTAAAAGTCTTAGACGAGATGCTATATTTTAAAATTATTTTTGTTTAAATATTTGTATGCCTAGCCGGGCATGTAAGAGAAAAAAAAGTGCATGCCCAATCTGAATTTTTACATGCCCCGGGCATGTCGGGCAATATAGTTTTCGAGCCCTGGTGTATTATCATGATTAAATGATATCTTATTTTAGAAATTTTTTCTTTAGTCATTAGTACCAGGTGAGAAAAAAGTCCGTTGAAACTTTAAAAATTCATAAAAACTGGAAAAATAACCAAAATAAAAAATGGCTTTCAGGTATAGTGTTGCTAGTTCACAAGAATTGTTATAAGGCAGTAAAGAAAAGAAAAACAGCCAATAGGTGACGTTGACATACACAAGTTAAAGACAATATACATAGATATGAACAGAATGTCTCCAAATCCTTTATTACAGCAATATGTGATCCACATGACTACTACTGACCACAGGGGTAAGTAGACTTTGCAGGTAAGTTACAAATCCGCTTCCATTTCGACTGCAGCACATGGTGAACATTTAACATGCCTCCTTTCCAGCTTCCTCAAACTGCTATACAAGCTTTATGAGGCTTGTTGCTGTTAAAATCTTATTTCCATTCTTCACATTCTTCTGAACTCTGAATTTATGCAAGGCAATGGTTCACATAAAACAACTTTCCAACAAAGTTTTATCCTTTGCACTCAGCATTTTTGATCACATATGCAGTTTACAGTTGTAAAGTGGTTGTGGATCAAGAGCACAAGTTAACTGTCTTATTTGCATATTTTCACCAAAGTTACTCATGCCAGTGCGATGTATCGGCTGTCTTTTGAGTTAAATTTTTTGGCTTTTTTTTCCTGTTTTTATAAATTTAAGTTTCTGTGGACATTTTGCCCACCCTGTATATAAAAAGTTTTATTTTGATTTAGTAATGAACGAAATATTATTTATAGTTAAAAAAAAAAAAAAAAAGTAGAAGTTTTATTTGTTAATTCATCAACCATGAATATTCATTTATGTAAATTGGAGTGTAAGGTTGATTTTTAATACCAACTATGTGAAAAATGCTAGAGCCGGGAATCAGACCCGGGCACTCCGCTTACCGTGTGGATGCTCTACTACTCAGTCCCCCCCCCCCCCCCCCCCAATTGATAACCAGCTTGGCATTTATCATGTAAATAAATTTCTCACACAGTTTAAATAAATTAAATTAAAAACCTGTATAATAATAATTATATGACTAATTAAAGGAAATAATATACATATGGGAGGGGCTTTGAGTGTAAAGTTAATACAGCTGAACTAAAAATATTAGAACATTATACAAGTTCAAGTAATTACAACACTCAACTGTTGTAATGAAATATTATTATTATTATTATATTTTTTTCTCTTTCATATACATAGAATGAATTTTTCACTAACCTAATAAGACAGTTTACTAATGACACTTGGCAATTTGATTTTAGTATAAAAATATTCTTTCACTGGAAAACTTAAATTTTGTTTGACTGATATAAGAAATCGTTTATTCCAGTAAAACAAGTAAAGTTGATATGCAGTTGTTGCTACAGCAGTCCAGAATATGTGCTTGAGCTAAAGTTAGAAGATGTGTGTGGGAGAGGATAAAAAAAAAACACTTCAACTATAAACCATTCAATTTTTTCAGTCTTGGAGAAAAATAAATAAATACGCATTATTTAAATCTACATTGCAAATGTAAATTTTATAATAGTGCATTTACATTCTTCATTTTTTTTCTAATCAGAAATAACAAAAAGCATTCTAATCTTAAATTATTTACAACTAGGTTATTTTATGTTTTTTATAATTTTTTATTATTATTATTATTACTTTTGAATATACATATATACATTTTTTTTTTTTTTTTGTTATGCAGGGAAATAAACTGAAAAGCTTTGGTGGCAGTACATATCAGGCCCATACCAGAAGAATATTACGTTTCTTGTTTTGTGATGAATTGGCAGAGCAGTACAATTGGCAGGGGAACCGCAACAAAGGAAAATTTTCTTCATTGCTCATCTGTGAGCTCATTATTGGTGAGTAGATGCTTATATATTCATGCAACTAAAGATCTTTATAATGCCAATCTACCATATGCAATGATCTGTAAAATGCACTAACGATGACATAAAGTTTTTTCTTTGAGGAACTCATGCATTTTACATATAGAAATATCCACACACTCTACTAAACTAAATGTTTAAGACATTGTGTAATCTTTGTGTTCCTAATTCATAGCTTTTAATTAATAAAGAAAAAAAATGAAATTATTTCATTGAGTATTTAAAAACTGCTAAATTCATGTATTACTAAATATTAATAATACATAAAAGGGATGTTGAAATTGTCATAAATCAGATAAGGAACCTGAAATTTTTAACATATAAAGGTTAAGGAAGGTTCCTCTTCTCTTTAAATCCAAAGAAAAACAGTCATTATAGAAACAACTGAGATGTGAAGGAGGAGAGGGGGAATCATTATTTGAAAATGTGTGCTTAACCCTCTGAGCAGCTGATACGTATTTCTTCACACTGAAGCAGTAGTTTTCCTCTTAATACATTTATAATTAAAAAATCTGGAGTGACTCCACTCGACTTTCCGAACATTGAGTAATTAACAGTTTTGTAGATAAAGTAAAGAAAGAGGAGTTGTTAAACAAACAAAACAGAGAAAACCATAATAGAGTGTTTGAGTATTTTCCTCCATATATTACACGATGTTTAGTTTTACTTAACGCTACTGAACTTTGAGCCCATAGATCATAATGATAAAGAATTTTTCGTTGTGTCCCTGTAAAAACCTATAAATGCTAGATTCACGAAAACGCTTATACTTAGTGCAACAGTGATTTATAATATTCATATAAATTTTCAGCTCAATTGAATAAGGCATTTAGATGCTATCGCACTTTTAAAAATTTGGTCCCATAGGCCATAATGATAAAGAATTTTTCTTTGTTTCCCTGTAAAAAAACTGTGAGTGCTAAATTCACCAAAATCTATACAGTTGGTGCAGGTGTGACCTTTAACATGTGTAAAAATTTTTTTCTCAGATTAATAAGGCGTTTAGACGCTATCACACTTTTAAAAATTTGACCCCATAGGCCATAATGATAAAGAATTTTTCTTTGTTCCCCTGTTAAGTGCTAAATTCACCAAAATCTATAGGGTTCGTACTACTATGGTGACTTACAATATACGTACCAACTTTCAGCTTATTCGAACAAAGCGTTTAGACGCTAGCGTGTTCACTCACAGACATACACACACACACATACATACATCATCGTAAAAATAGTGGAAACGGACTCATGGGACCTCGAAATGTGTAACATCAAAATCTCAAATTCGGATTTTTGACATGTTTACAATACTTTCCTCACTATAGTGTTCGGAAAGTAAAAATACATAATTATAGATTCTTAGTTTGTTTTATGAAAGTCACATATAATATTCATGAGGTTTACCTTGTCATCCATAGTCACTTTTTTTAATTTAAGACTGAAATAATTATTGTTTTAGAAGATTCTAAGAATCGTGCAGTGAAAGCAACATTAAAATTTTGCTTTTTAGCAGATGCTCAGTGAATTAAACATAAAATGTTTTAAGTTTATCAAAACAGGAAATTGTACAATATTAGAAATTCGAAAGATCTGACACTGCAGAAAAAAAAAAAAAAATCACTAACGAATAATTGGAAAAACAATTTCAAATATAGTATTAATGTTATAAAAAAGCACCATGGAACTGGCGTCTCACTTAGTACTTTCATTACTAAATCCTGCATTGTAGGGATTGCATAGCTGCATAAGCTCCATAAGCTGCAGAGCAAAATTCATACATTTGTGTAGGAAGTCTGATGCAGAAAGATGGGTGTCTTACTTAATATCATTTTAAAAACATTTCTGCAATTTTTTTTTTTTTTCTTTTTTAAGTACTTTAGGTTTTTAAAGTAAAAGTTTGAGTATAATTGAAATTATAATAGAATTTATCTCTCAATTAGATAAATGTTTAAGAATTGTTACTATTATTATAATCTTCTCCCTCTTCTTTCAGACTTTGCAAATGGTGGTTTTGAAGATTAATAAGAAATAAAATAATTTTTCGGTTCTCTATTTAGATATATTTATATTAAAAAAAAAGTTCTTGATGATGATTATTAACGCAGCCGAAATTGTCCGGATTTTTGGCGATTCCGGATTTTTGGAGTCTGGATTTTCGGCTTCATACTGTAGTTACTTCTTCATTACTACTGTGATGCTCTATGTAACATGCAAGATTGTCTGATGGTCAAAGATGGGTATTTTATTCATTACTCATTGCTTTTTTGTTAACCATATGATGTGATTCAGTCTAGTTAATTTTGTATGATTTCAGGGTGGCGACAATCAAGGAAAACAGGGAAATCGTGGAAAAATCAGGGTGCTTTATCAATCTGGAAATATCAGGGGAAAATCAGGGAATTTTGTAAAAACACCCAAAAGTCATGGAAATTTTCATTTTTGCCCAGCAAGCATGACTGAAAGATTGCCAAACAGGTGTTACTTAACCATGATTGCATAGAATTGGTTGCTTTCTAGTTGAATTTCACCAAGTTAACATTAAAAAGAATATATATATAATAATAAATAAATATTTTTAGTACAACAATTCGAGGAATAAATTTATGTTTTGATGTTAATATGTTGTGCAAATAAAATGAGTCATATTTTTATAATTTTGTTAATTTCTCTAAAATTTTGAATTTTTCATTTTATTTTCCTTTTTGTAAGTGAACAAAGAAAGAAAATAAAAAGATAATTTCGCTTCATATTTCTTTAAGGTTTTTTTTTTTTTTTTTTTTTTTTTTTTAAATCTCTAATGTCTTTCTTGCTCTTTTTTAGATGCTGTATGTGAAGAAAACACTGTAACAAGAGCAAGTGTAGAAGACACCATTAAATCTTGGTTGCGTCATGCCAAAGAAAGAAAAAACTATGTGAAGAAACAAACTTAAAAAACAAAAAATTCTAAATAATTTTTTGTGACGCTGTATATAAATTTAAAAGTTTTGCTTGTCCTTTCCTCTATAATGTCAAAATAGAGTGCAGTACATGGTAGAATGATACACAGATAAAATTATTTCATCTCTAAACACTACAAATCTCAATTTTGCCTTCCAGAGGGCTTTAGTTTCTTAATGCAATCTAATCTGAGTTGAAATTAAAAGAAAACTTTATATCATTTCCAGAAAATAAATTATTCAGAGTGGAATAAAATCTCTAAAACATGAAACAGTGCCATGTATGTCATTTGACTGATGATAGATCATAAATAACACAAAGATCTGCCCTTCTGCCATGGCTCCAGGCGTATTCAGAATTATTTTAAATATAGTCAAAAGTCCAGAAGGTTTGAATTTGTTTATTGAAATGACGGTTTACTATAATGAAATAAACAATTATTGTTGTATTTAAGTGTTTGTTTGGTTTTTTTTTTTTGAAAATTGTACTGATACTTAAAATATAATGACATGTACTGCAAAATATTTTCACAACGCTGTATGTAATATTACTAGTATGATGTTTTAAATAAAAAAAAAAAAAATGAATTTCGGATGTCTTAATTAGCATACATTATCACATACATTTATACATATTATCTTCAGCATATTCAGTGTAACATTATTTTTTATCTGAAAAAATATATTTGCACTATTCTATAATTCATTTACTCATAAAAATCCTTATCAATTAAAATATGTGATAGGTTTTGAAACATGTAACAGGATAATTATTGTACAAATCGCTTCATTAATATAAAAGAACCCACCAAATTAATAATAATAATAAATAAAATAAAATAAAACTTTATATTTTATATCCATAACCATGTCGCTGTCAGTACATAAAAAAAAAAAAAAAAAAAAAAAAAAATGTGCACACTTAGGGGTGAAACTTTTCAGGGGCTATCCCTGAATTCAGGGTTTTTGAAAAATTTCCTGTTTCTGAATTTCTTGTTAAATTATTTTGTTTTCATAGAAATTTTTCATTTTGAATGTTTAATTTTCCTTATAATGTATTAAGAACTCTCTAAATATCACTTGTTATAGGTTTTAATAAATATTTTTAATAACTGGTCATTTATTGTGCTTCCCAAATAGCAGTTTTCAGGGGTTTTGCATGTCAGATAGTTTCACCCCTGCACACTTAACAAAACAAGTGTATCTTAACAAAAAAATTATAAAATAATAGAAGACAATAAAAAAGGTGGCATTTGGATGGGCAGATTTGTGATGTTGTTTGGCTGGATGGTTGAGTGGGATTGTGAAATTAAATAATAATAAAAAAAAAAAGTGGAAGCCTTGTTCCTTTTACTTTGTATTAATATGCAATCTTTCTATATCCATTAAATTTTCAGTTTCTTCATTGTTGAGCTGTCAACTATTCTTAAAAATCTAATCATACTATTAAACATATAGTAATCAGTCAATAAATTTCATTGTTGCTTCATAGTTTCATTATTCTTTATCAGTTATGAAATTTTGCTTTTTTTTAATCCATATGACTCCTATTCTGGTCTTGACAGGCTGGGGGAGTGTTGCCGCCGTGAAACTAGTTTAACCCTTCAGGCAAGTCACAGGTCTTGCTGCCTGCCTCCTTCCTTCCTTTCTTAAGTTTCTTAAATTATTTTTTCATAAATTTTGTTTCAGTTTATGTTTTTCTGTTAAGATTTTGTTGAGTTAGTTTAATAATAATGATTTATTAAGCATAATAGAAGCCAAGCAACAGATACAAGATCACTCAAACCACAAAGACCAATAAGAATGAAAAATTTCTTTGTGTAGGAGAAGCTTAGAAAGGTGAAAAAAAATTCATCAGGGGATGAAATACACATATTTAAAGAAACCAAATTTATTAAGTAACAGCCTGCATAACAAACGAAACAATAAATTAATTCAACAAAATCTTAACAGAAAAACATAAACTAAATCGAAATTTATGATAAATTAATTTAAGAAACTTATATATATATATATATATTCTTTTGTGCTTTACTTTTAGACCAGTTAATAATGGATTGGTAATATGAAAAGCAATATTGTTCACCACAAGGTAAGAAATTATAATATATTCATAAAAATTATCATGAAATTCTTTTAAAATGTTTCAGATTTAAAATTTTTATCATTTACTAATAATAGCGTTTTTAAAAAACGAATTTTGTTTACCTAATTTTCGCACATTAATTTAATCTTAAGCAGATTTGCCAACCCATTGCACTTTTCGCTACTTTTATTTTTTACTTTCTTCTATATGTAATATAGAGAAAGTATTGGATTCGCGAAAATTTTTGACCTCCGTTTTTTGACGGATCTACACGTTTTGGGATGTCCTGAACACAAATTGATAGTTTTTAGAAAATGTCTGTCTGTCTGTGTGTGGTTTCGTTTTTTCACCGTATCTCACGAACCAATGAATGAAATTCAACCAAACTCGGTATATAGTTGGACCCTGGCGGGGCATTGTGCTGATTAGATTTGGGGATCAATAGCCCAGCAGGTGGCGCTGTGATCGCATTTTATGTAAATTTTTAACATGGCAGTTTAGGGCAAATTTTCGTATTTTTCACCGTATCTCACAAACCAATCAATGAAATTCAACCAAACTTGGTATATAGTTGGAACCTGACGGGGCATGGTGCTGATTAGATTTGGGGATCAATCGTCCAGCAGGTGGCGCTGTGATCGCAAAATTTCGTATTTTTCACCGTATCTCACGAACCGATGAATGAAATTGAACCAAACGTGGTGTATAGTTGGACCCTGGCATGGAAATGGTCTGATTAGATTTTGGGATCAATCGCCCAGCAGATGGCGCTGTGATCGTATTTTATGTAAACTTTTAACATGGCAGTATAGGACAAAATTTCGTATAAATGTACATAATGAGCGTTATTTTAAACTTGTGATTGTAAAATTAATATGAATTATTGATAATAGTAGTAGTTAACTATGAAAAAAATTTTGTGCATGTGGGGGCACCGGTTCCCCCCCTGGAGGGGAAGTACCCCCCCCCCCCCCGGGATGGGGGGGGTAAATTTTCAAGATGGGTATCTTTCGAAAGATCTCGTCAATACCTTTAAAACGAATGGTTGAACTATAAATCTGTGACAATTTAAAACAAAGTTAGCGATTTTTTTTTTACTTTTAACGAAAAAAAACTATGAAAAAAAATCGCAATTTTTTTTTTTTTTTTTTTTTAACGAAATTTAACCAAACTTGGTATTTAGTTGGTCCCCGACATAAAGTGGTGCTGATTACATTTGGGGATCAATAGCTCAACAGGTGGCGCTGTGATCGTACTTTTTCTAATTTTATAACATGGCAGTATAGGACAAAATTTCGTATAAATGTACATAATGAGAGTTATTTTTAACTTGTGATTGTAAAATTAATATGAGTTATTGATAATAGTAATAGTTAACTAGGAAAAAATTTCTGTGCATGTGGGGGCCTCGCTTCCCCCCCCCCGGGGGGGGGGGGTAAATTTTCAAGATGGGTATCTTTCGAAAGATTTCGTCAATACCTTTAAAACGAATGGTTGAACTATAAATCTGTGACAATTTGAAACAAAGTTATCGATTTTTTTACTTTTAACGAAAAAAATCGCATTTTTTTTTTTTTTTTTTAAACGAAATTTAACCAAACTTAGTATTTAGTTGGTCCCGACATAAAGTGGTGCTGATTACATTTGGGGATCAATAGCTCAACAGGTGGCACTGTGATCGCATTTTTTCTAAATTTTTAACATGGCAGTATAGGACAAAATTTCGTATAAATGTACATAATGTGAGTTATTTTTAACTTGTGATTGTAAAATTAATATGAGTTATTGATAATAGTAATAGTTAACTAGGAAAAAATTTCTGTGCATGTGGGGACCTCGCTTCCCCCCCCCCTGGGGGGGAAGTAAATTTTCAAGATGGGTATCTTTCGAAAGATTTCGTCAATACCTTTAAAACGAATGGTTGAACTATAAATCTGTGATAATTTAAAACAAAGTTATCGATTTTTTTTACTTTTAACAAAAAGAAAAAAAAAAAAAAACTTAAAAATTTTTTTTTTTTTTTTTTAATATTGTTAGTGGTTGAATATGTATTACTTTTAACAAAAAAAAAAACTTAGAGAAAAAAATCGTATTTTTTTTTTGTATATTGTTACTGATTGAATATGTATATAGGAAAATATAGAAGAAAGTCTTGTGGTGGCCACAACATACTAGTTAATACTGAAATTGTGGTGGAGAAAATTAAGGAGAGCTAAGGCAATTTCATGCCTCTCGTTTACAGATACAAAGTCTCAGTCATATATCAGGTTGAAAAAAAAAACTAAGTCTATGTTTGTTTTCTAAGTAATAGATATAAAATTCTACACAAAACATAATTTAGTATGATAAGACTTATTTTAATCTATTTTTCCATATAAAAGTATACAGTAACTGTGTTTCATACCCTAGCATAGTTTACTATATTCATTTATTATTTTTTTTTAATTTTTTTGTATAGCTTTAGCATAGGAGATCCTTGGTGGCTTTTAAATTTTCGTTATCATTTTGGCAATGAATTAAAATGGCTATCGCAATTGCATAAGTAAAGATCTTGGCAAGAAACGCCTAAGCTACTTTGAATGTGTGTATATATATATGTATATAAAGAAATAATATTTACTTATTTTTGGCATATATATATATATATTTTCCTTTTTAATCTTAAAATTTGTCTATTTAATATCTTAAGAATAAATTATCCAACTGATTTTTTAAAAATACAGCATTAGCTAGATTTTGTCCCGATTAATAAGTGTACCAATATTTGGTAAAATCTAATATTCTGGACTAAAAATCTGTACAGATACAATAACAAACTTTCAGCCTTATATATTTTTAATAAAACGAAAATGTTTGCACATTTATTCAAGGTGATACGTAAAAATTGGTAACGATGGCGAAGTCGTTGTCTGAAAGAAATAGTACGACCTGTCATACTTAAAAAAAAAAAAAAAGAATCAATTTAAGTATAATGGCAAATTTTTATTTATTTATTTATTTATTTTTTATATAGGTGCAAAAACTTGCTGTCAAAAATTTAGATTTTTCATTGTAATATTATTAAGGATATATCTACTTAAAAGAAAAAAAAAAAAAAAAAAAAAAACTGCTGCTGCTGTTTTTTAATTTATCATGTTTGCTTTCTTAGCTTATACCATAAAACTGTCGTATAAAAACATGAAATTTTACAGTTTTATGCAGAAATGTATGATAAACGTGATGAAGTAAACCGTTTATATGTCAAAGTATTAATTGATTATTTAATGTTGTATTAGGACAAAAACTATTCTTTGAAACCTTATCAGATTTTGCTTATATATGCATCAGCTAATTGTGATGTGCAGTATGTAAGAATTTTTTTATATTTATTTTTTATGTGATTTTTGTGTTTATTTCCAACATTTTTCTTTGAGTTGTAATTTTGAGACGCTACCAAAAATAAAATACAACTTTTTTTTTATTTACTTTTTATAGCATAAAAAGAAACGTTTTTTTACATGTGAATGGAAAAAGAAATGGAAAGTTAAACCTGTATCATTAAAAATTTCTAATAAAATTGATGTCATAATAGCTTTAAAATTTTGATTTTATATATTTATTATTTAACCCTATAAGCGTTAAGCCCGTCTTTTTCCGTCAAGCATAGTCAAAACAAAAGGCTGGTATGGCTAAATTTTGAAATATATGTTGCTTTTTTCGAGAAAATAAGATTAATAAATATGTATAGAGTATTGTATTAAATTTTCATATTTATACTGTGCATAGTATTAATTTTATGAATCATTAAACAGATATACCGAAAAACGGCTAACGCTGAAAGGGTTAAATATTAATTTCAGTTAATCAAATGCTGTTTTATTTTTCTTGATTTTATTATCCACAAACTAATGTGAATGCATATTTGGTTTATTTTAAATTAGCCATGTTTTTAATCAATATAATCATATAATTAAATGTCATTTACATTTCATTAATGAACGGCTATATATGGTGGGATTTGGTCATGGTTTTGAATTGCAGAAAATAGTTGCCAATCAAAATATGTTTGTTTGAATTATTAAAATTATTTTGAAAAATTCATTTAATATTAACCAGTGAAACACACAAAGCTTGCTAGGTAAGTTGCATGTTGCTGAGTGAAATGCACAGTCAGCAGAGCCATTAGTCCTTGAGAAATAGGTTATTATTATTATTTTATTTATTTGCATTTTTTAAAGTCTTTTTACAGGATATTTTTATTATTTCCTATTTTTATCTCTGTGAATCATGTTAAAAATTTGAGAACTTAAAAAAATTATGTTATAATTTTAATATATTTTAATTTCTATCCTTATTTTGAACACTAGCAATTTGTACTAACTGTTTAAATATAAAGTTTTGACATCAAACTATAAATTCTTTGTTTTACATGAAGATTTAAATTAATCATAATAAGAAAAAACCTTTTACATACTTCATGATAAGCTGTAATGCATTTTCACCGGGCACCCTGGGGCTCTATTCTCGTCTAGTCGTTACGCGGAAACCGGTTGTTTTGAAGTGAGACAACGACGATTTGCTATTCTCGTCCAGTTGCGTCGAAATCTTGACAGTTTGTTTACAGTCGTTAAGTTACCATCAGCTAAGAGGCAGTTGTTCAGCTGAAAGATCGTCGTTTATCACAATGAAAATGGGCGCGTCTGTATAATGTTTTAATTTAATCAGTTAAAGGGACATTTCACATTTTCCACCATTGAAAACCGGTTGTCAACATCGCTATTCAACCTTTCCCCTCCCAAAACGGATTACGAATGATCCCTTGCAACTGATTGGTTTAAAATGTCACCCTTGGACGCAGAGAGTTTGTTCTTCCACTCAAGGTAACAACGGGAGACCAGAATAGCACTTAGCCGGAAGATGGTTATTACAGTGGCTAGAATAGTAGTTACAAACTGTCGTGAACGATTACAAGTGGTGGTTAATAAGCAACTAGACGAGAATAGAGCCTCTGGCTTGCTTACTAGCATTTGCGGTGTCAGAAGCCTTGCACTTGTAGTTTCTGTTTACTGTTCTTTTAAGCATGCCTCTCCACTGGTCATCAAGCCCCGCCGCGTTGTTGCCATTGCAAGAATTACTGGAATAAATAATCTCCACAGCCTCGCGGTATGAAGTATAATTATGATTGTGGTAATTTGCAATTTTAGTAACATTTTCAAAATGAATATTTATATAGTCTTCTTGATTAGCTTTTGTTAACGCAGTTGTGATTTTGTTTGTGGCTATGTCATGGCTGTGTTCCTTGATCCTAGTTTTTATTTTTTATTTACTGATAAAACATTTATTATTGCCTTGGCTCTGTCAGAGTATCTTTTTGATTTACCGATATAACATTTATTATTGCCTTGGTTGTCAGTGTATAAATAAAAACTAGGACGAAGGAACACAGCCATGGCATAGCTACAAACAAAATCATACACTGACAGCCAAGGCAATAATAAATGTTATATCGGTAAATCAAAAAGATACACTGACAGCCAAGGCAATAATAAATGTTATATCGGTAAATCAAAAAGATACATTGACAGCCAAGGCAATAATAAATGTTATATCGGTAAATCAAAAATAAAATAAAAACTAGGATCAACGAACACAGCCATGACATAGCCACAAACAAAATCACAACCGCGTTAACAAAAGCTAATCAAGAAGATAATATAAATATTCATTTTGAAAACGTTACTAAAATTGCGAATTACCACATTCATAATTATGCTGCATACCGCGAGGCTGTAGAGATTATTTATTCCAGTAATTCTTGCAATGGCAACGATGCGGCGGGGCTTGATGACCAGTGGAGAGGCATGCTTAAAAGAACAGTAAACAGAAACTACAAGTGCAAGCCTTCTGATGCCGCAAATGCTGGTGAGCAAGCCAGGATTGTCCAGTGAAAACAGGTTACAGCTTATCATGAAGTATGTAAAAGGTTTTTTCTTATTATTATTTATAAAGTTTTGTTCTAACTGGTTAAATATAAAAATAAAGTGTGAAAAAATATTTTTGGACTATCCTGTACATAGGCACCAGCTCTTTAAAATTTCAGGAGAGGCACACCTGGCCTTTTGTTTGTATAAGAGGCAACACTTCTCCCCCCCCCCCCCCCACACACACACAACACCACCTGTTTTGCTTCAGTGTCGGTTTCTTCCGTATTCTAATTTAATGTATATATATCTTTTCCCCAGAGGTATAGGACATATCCATTTTATGAAAAAAGTTAGCTCTAAGTTCTGGATGTGCATTTTTTTGCTTTATACAGAGGCAATAAGCTTTATTCCCAGTTACTATAAAATAAATAGGACTGCAGAACATAAGACCATGTCCACTTTCTTTATTCATGACAAATGTCATTAATTCATTTCATTATAACATCATCCCTAAAAAAATTCATTTTTGTAACATGGTGTCTTCTTCCAGAGTACAGATGTATTAATAAAACTTCATATTGGAGGTAAAGAGCCACTTTTTCTTCTCTGGGCACTCTGTTGTGTTCTTTATGTCCTTGTGAAGTAAAAGATAGTTACCACCTAAAAGGACAGTACTTTATCGAAAAATATTTCACAATAATTTATTATTATTTAAATGTTATTTTTAATATTTTTATGATTTATTGTAATCATTTTAACTATTTTTTTTTCTTGTACATTTTCCTCTTATATAGCTAAAAGTTATGACCATAATTTAGCAGTTTATAGCGGTAGCCGAGAAAAAACCCCCACAAAATCACTAATTGGTGCCCTTACATAAAATTACATTTATTCTTTTAAATTATCATTTAAACTTTTTATAGTTCCCCATCATACTATAGGTATGGGGAACTTAGGTAATCGTGAAAATTTTCGACCTTGGTTTTTTTACTTTTTTGCACGCTTTCAGGTGTGAGGAATCTGAAAATGACAAAATTTGTATGGTGTCTGTTAGTGTGTTAGTCTGTGTATACGATATTTCAAGAACAAATTGTCGCAAAGAGGTCAAGTCAGTTTTAAAATATTACTTTTGACACTGGCAAGAACCCTATTCATTTGCAACATTCGAATTAAAAAACTTCGTAAGTTATTAGAAATTTACGATTTTCTTAACATGGGAGAATAAGACAAAAATTCACTTAAATGTGTGTTAAATGGAAACTTTTTACTGTAAAAATGTCAGACCAGTTTTAAAATATCAGATTTGATGCTGAAATGAACATCAGTAACTATAAATATGCTACTTTGAAAATTTCGCAAGCAGGGTTCATACGCCTCAGGGAGAACCTGACAATCAGGGAAAACTCAGGGGAAAAAAATATGTCATAAAATCTCAGGGAAACCTCAGGGAAACTGTCAAAACAAGCACCAAAACCTGGAAAAACAGGGATCTACTCTGGAAAAAGCTGGTACTTTTGCGTTTCTGTGACGTCATTATGGAAATCCGATAAGACACGCCTACTAGCATCATGCTGATCCAATGAAAAACTGGGCACGTTTTTTGCATTATGAACAATCCAATCGTGAAATTAGATACACCTTTACTCTCCCTAGGAGATTCGTTAGCTTGATTTTTCTCCATGGTTAATTTGTTTTCATTCGATAATCGGCATCTGGTAGCAGCTTTAAATATTTAGTTTGTTATTTAGTCTTATTGATGCAGTGTGCACGTGCTTAGCTTAGTTATTTTATTAGCTTAGGCATTTTATTTCATTGTTTTTGTAAGATGGATTGAATTATAATTAAAAAGTAATTATTATCATGAGTTGGAAAACATCATTTAATCTGGACTGGACAGATAAAAACTTAAATCCACAGTTTGCATTTTGGGTCGATAGTGACCCTACAAAGCACAATGTCATTTAATAATCATTGGTTAATCAAATTTTTTGAAGCATTTGGTTTAAGGGCAAATTTTTATATAAGGTAATTAAGTTTCCAAGAGTTTGTTATATACACATTTCCAATTCTGATTAATATTTTATTTTGTCTGAAAAGGATTTTAAAATTAATTTAAAATAAGTTATTCAGATCCAAATAATTCTAGGCAATTAGTTTGCTTTTATTTATTTATATATTTTTTATTTTTAGAAAGGGGGGGGGGAGGAGTGGATTAAAATAAACATTGCTAGTTGTCGATATGGAAAAATTATTGATTCTGGGAACTAACTCAGGGAAAACTCAGGGAATTTTTTTTCTGAAAATGAGTATGAACCCTGGCAAGTTATTGGAAATTTACGAATTTCTTAACATGGCAGTATAGGGCAAAATTTCACACAAACGTCAATTTTGAGAGATATTTTCATCGTAAAGATGTCAGACTACTTTTGAAATATTATTTAGGACACTTGCATGAATATTAATGACTATGAATTTTCAAATATAAAAATTTCGTAAGTTATTGGAAATTTACGAATTTCTTAACATGGCAGAATAGAGCAAAATTTCACATAAACGTCAATCTTGAGGGATATTTTCATCGTAAAGATGTCAAACCACTTTCTAAATATTATTTAGGGTACTGGCATGAATATCATAGACTATGGTTTTTCCAATTAAAAAAATTCGTAAGTTATTTGGAATTTACGATTTACTTAACATGTCAGAATATGTATAACATGTCAAAATTGAGCATAAACTTCCATTTTGAGGATCATAAATACATTAGACAACTTCAAAATTACATTTATGATATTTGTTTGTACATGATTGAATACAAATATTCTAATAGGAAAATATCGTAAATTATTCGTAATTTACGATTTTATCAACGTAGCGAAATTGTAAATTTTTCATATAAGTATGAATTTTGAGAAATAGGAATAGTAGGAAATAGTAGCATGAAAACTAAACAACGGAATTGACCTTGATAAAATAAATTAATAGATTAGAATAAGATAAATATATCAAAGTGAACGGTGGATAGCCTATTAAGCAGGGATTTCATTCTGTTACTGTATCAAGCTTTGGTCAAATTAATTTCTTTTAACATGATTATAATATGTCTCGCACTAGAAATTTATGAGAACATAAATATGATGGCGAACTGAGTAGAGTCCACCTATGCCAACTAGTTTCCTGTTCAAATCAAAATATTTTTTTTCCAATACATTGTTGAAAGTGTGGCACCTTTTATTATTATTATTATTATACATTCCTTCAAACCAAGAATAAAAATTTATTTTCTTTTGTTATATAAACCAAGTTTTTTCTGTGATGATTCATATTCATTTTAAATCATTGAACTTTACTGCCTAAAGAGGACTATCTTTAAATTAAACATATTTTAATCTGGTTTGAAATGGTAACTTCAAAGATGTGAGTTTAAATGTAAACATTGTTTGAGTTAATTTTTCAAATTACAGTAGAACCCCGCTTATCCGAAATTCCGGTTAATCCGAACCGATTTTATTTTCTAAGATTACACTGTTTGACAAATTAACTGAAAAGATTGAAATTGTACTAAAAACAAAAATGTACTTACTTTTTCAGCATGCATAATTTTGTACACATTGAAGAAACTTTTGCAATAATTAAAGGATCACATTTATATTTAATAAAAACACATTACATTAATACATCACATACACATTAATGATCTTTTGGGGTGAAAAAATTTGTCAGATTTGTCTGACGAAGTGATATCATTCTCAGTGAGGAAACAATATTATACCAACGTCTCATCAGGCCCGGCTCAACCATATAGGCAAACTAGGCGACCGCCTAGGGCGCTGGAATCTGTGGGGCGGCGATAAAACAGCTTTTTTTTTTTTTTTTTTTTTTTTTAAATTAACGCTGTGACTGTTGTAAATAGGCCCGCTTACTGAAAAAAAAAAGAAAGAAAGAAAATATAAGGGCTAAGTATCATTTGTTTATTTTCATAATGCCTATAAACATAGTACAACTGACTCTTTCCGTTGATGTTTAAGTTCTTCCCCTTGTGAATTCCGACTGTGTTGCTGCACCAAAAATATCCACAATCGGTCGCCTACTGTGCACTATCACGCATGCACAAACACTTGGCTTTCAATATTGCATTTGGAATTAGCAGTGTGCGAAATTCGAACCTTGATATTTTTCTTTTTTGGGGGTGGGGAAGGGAATGCTATACTTTAATACTACTAACTAGTTTATAATTTTAAAAACTATAAGAACAAAAAGCCACAAAGGTTTATTTTAGCTGCTACAGCTAACAGCTAGCAAAGCAAAATCATAACTAACTGAACAAGGATAGCTCGCATTAATTTAGAAGTCTGGCTCCAGATGATGCAATCTCTTCTTTTCGATTATAATTGACTAGGGGTTTCTCTCTCTTTGTATGTATATATGTAAAGAGAGACTTAGAAAGAGCTTTACTAATTAATTATCAAATTAATTAAAGTTTAATTAAAAAATAAACATGTACAAATATTTACACTAAGGTATGACCACATAGTTCTAAACACCTTGGAACTGAATACATGTAGACTTTTTTGGTCCAATTGTGAGATGGGAAAAATGTTTTTAATCGTGGTAGATGCCCACAGTAAATGGACAGAAGTGTTCATTGTTCCTAGTACTACTACTGAGAACACTATAAACTGTCTTTCTTCTCTTTTTGCCAGATGTGGCTATTCTGTGTCCCTTGTGTCTGATAATGGGCCACAATTCACTTCAGAACAGTTCAAAAATTTTCTACAAAGTAAAGGTATAAAACATATCTTAACTGCACTATACCATCCCTCTACAAATGGTCAGGCAGAAAGATATGTCCAAACAATAAAAAAAAAGGATTGAAATCTTTAAGTTCAGAACCCAGAAATCTACAATTTAGGTTAAACGAATTTCTATTATAATACCGAATAATGCCTCATATTACAACAGGGGAGAGTCCCGCATCATTATTTCTCAAAAGAAATATAAGATCAAAATTAGATTTACTTGTACCAAATGTTAAAAATTATGTTGAAAACAAACAACATAAAAATGTTTTTAACAAGAAACAGATAAGAGAATTCCAAGTAAATGAAAAAGTTGCAGTACGCAATTACACATCGGAAGATAAATGGAAAATAGGTATAGTAATTGCCAGAATAGGTAAATTGCATTATAAAATTCAAGTAGGTTCATGTGTATGGGAAAAACACGTTGACCAACTAAAAAGTGTAGGTTCCATACAACTGGAGGAAACTATAAGTCCTGGTGAAATTGTGGAGAAGACCCTTGATTTTCCATGGTTCCCGATAGCAAGAATCCACACCTGAAATGCGATGGAGAATCTACGTCTGGTGGGAGACCTGCCATTACACCAGATCTAGTGCCAACCGATCCTGCCATTACACCAGATCCAGTGCCAACTGATCCTTCCATTACACCATATCCAGTGCCAACCGATAGGAGATCTATGTCAACAACGCCTAGAGAAATTGACTGTGATAAAAACCATAACAGTACTGTAAATAATAAAAAACTAAAACCTGAACATTCAAACTTTAAAAATACTAATTTATCTTTTTCTGAACAGGGTGTAAGAAGATCAGTTAGAGTAAGAAAACCTCCCATCAGGTATGGTTATGGTATGCGGAATTAAGGGGAGGAGAGTTATGGTGTATTTCGTCATTGTGTTCCTGATTCAATGTATTAGTTTTCTGGTAAGTGACGTAACATAAATGTACAGGTACCTGTGAACTGTATTGTTCAATCCATGATCTATTAATTCCCCTTTACTTTTCTTAATGCTAAAACAGATCAGTCTTCAATATGTAATCGTTTATGTAACATGTGTATGTCAGCTGTAATTGTCTTAGTC
The DNA here is from genome assembly GCA_963930645.1 of Salticus scenicus. Lineage (NCBI taxonomy): Eukaryota > Metazoa > Arthropoda > Arachnida > Araneae > Salticidae > Salticus > Salticus scenicus. Next base: position 51,507,158 of record OZ005659.1, read on the forward strand.
ATTTATTAAATTCTATGTGTTAAAATGTAGAAGCCTCGTCATATCATAGTTATGGATTAATTATAAATCTTCTTCCTGCCAAACATATAGTACACATAATCACCCCTAAACATTGTTGGAAAGTGTTGAAAATTGTTAAAACAAACGAAATGCAGCCCTGTAAATTTGAAGGTTAATCATTTCATATTTTATACAAAATATTTTTTAGTGAATTAACAATAAATGTCAAGATCTTTATGATTTTTGCAGTAGTAAGTTATTTAAATGTGATTTATAAAAGTGTCTCTCCTAAAATACACTGGCATTTATTTTATTTATTTATTTATTTTTTTATTTTTTTTTTGGGGGGGGGGGTCCCTGTACACAAACCATTTATAACAGGACCTGATAATGCTATTTAAAATAGGGAACATTCCGTAGTGAATTTGAATAACATATATCATTTTTTAAAAATTGAAAAAGGGGCGCCGTTTTAAAGGGGCGCCATTTAAAATTCTCGCCTAGGGCGGCGAATTTGCTCGAGCCGGCGCTGCGTCTCATAAGCATAATGTCTGTTAATGTTACATTTACACTTTGCTCTACATATCGCAGTGCTCTTTCTAGCGCATTTGCAGCGTCAGAATGTGAAACAAGAACATTATCTGGCTCATCAGCTTCTTCCAGATCAGAGTCATCTTGTGGCTTATTCTAACTAAAGCGATGATTTCTTCATGTGTACATAACTGATTGGCATCAGTATCACAAGACAACCACTCAGTTACAGTTTGTTCAGTTGCGTCTTCACAGCTTAGGATACATTTAATAAGCAGAAGAATTTCGTTTTTGTTTGCTTCTCCCTGTTTAACATCGCTAGAATCAGCTAAACTTGGCCATAACTTCTTGCATGACTTAACTAAACAATTTTGTGTAATTTTATCGCATGACTCTGATACCCAGTAAATTACATCTATTATTGTGATATTCTGTATAAGTTGCCGTATAGAGACAGAACTATCATCACTTTCAATCAGTTTTCGAAGAAGCATCTTCCTTTAGCTGCATTTTACCATGTTTTTATTAACTCCGATTCTTGTTTGTTTGTCCAGTATAAATCTTGCAATCGATTTTAAACTAACTTTCTGACTAGATAGACATCTAAATCTTTCAGGATAGCTCAGAACATGGTGACTTTTTTAACACTTTCAATCAACTGTTTTAGGTCTCTACTGCCTTCGGCAGCGTTTATATGATTCGATAGAAAATTAATTCAACTAACTTCTCGACTAGCTAGACATTTGAAACTTTCAGAATAGTTCAGAACACGGTGAATATGCATTCTTTTAATACTTTTAGCCAACTGTATCGAGTTCCTGCTGCCTTAGGCAGCATTACCAGTACAAATCTTGCAATCGATTTTTAACTAACTTCTCAACTAACTAGGCATTTGAAACTTTCAGGATAGCTCAGAATACGGTGACAATACATTTTTTTAATACTTTTAGTCAATTGTTTCAGGTCCCTAATGCCTTCGGCAGTGTTTATATGATTCAACAGAAAATTTATTTAACTAACTTCCGGCTAGCTAGACATTTGAAACTTTCAGAATATGGTGAAAATGCATTTTTTAAATACTTTTAATCAACTGTCAGGGTTCATACTTATCAGGGAAAACCTGGAAAACAGGGAATACTCAGGGAATTTGGAATTTGTTAAAAAAAAGTCAGGGAAAATAAAAATTTTCACAAAAACTCAGGGAAAATCAGTTATAAAACCAGGTGCGAGTTTTTACCCGATTAGAGATGATTTTTTTTAGAGGCACGAAGGGTCAGGGAAGGAATACGCGCGCACGGGACTGCGCTGCCGAAGGCAGTGGGGACCCGGTGCGAGTTTTTACCCGATCAGAAATGATTTTTTTTAGGGGGCACGTAGAGTCAAGGAAGGAATACGCGCGCGCAGCGCGTGTATCCCTTAAGTTGTGCGCTTTTTTTTTTAGGGGGCACAAAGGGTCAGGGAAGGAATACGCGCGCGCAGCGCGTGGATCCCCTAAGTTGTGCGCGCGCTGCGCGCAAGGGACTGCGCTGCCGAAGGCAGTGGGGACACGGGCTGACTTTTTACCCAATTAGAAATGATATATTTTTTTAATTTCTTTTCTTAACACTAAAAGTTACTGTTAGTGATTCATTAGTTTTAGTGATTCATTTGAAAATACTGACCCGCTAGCGGGCGAAGCTCGCTAGTCTCCTATATTATTAAAATCTGTACGCGTGTGTGTGTGTGTCTGTGAGAAACGGCTTGACGCAGCTAAGGCTCCGCCGCTAAAGGTCGCACGGACTTCGAACAGGTACCGATGGACAGAGAATTTATCGCAGATCTGGGTTATCTAATTTGCTAAACGATGCGACCCTAATTAGCGGAGATATTAATTAAAACGTCGACCATTGTCTAACGAAAAATGACCCAGAATTCATGATTAAATGCTTAAAAAGCGACATTTTTACGGAAAAGGTGGAAAATAAATTAGAAATATCAGTCGTATTGTTACAAACAAGATACCATTGGAAAGGGTTTTTTTTTCTTAAACCGATGGTTTAAACGGCTTATCGATCGGACAATTAGATTTTTTAAAATTAACTTAACTATAAAAAAATATTGGCAACAAATCACAAGAATCTTAGCTTTGCAGACTTTTCGTCTACAGCAGTCTTCAACGGAAACACATCTGGTCACAATGAAGTCACGTGTTTCGTAGTGCGATTAAAAATTACAATTTTCTATTTTCTTCAATTTTTCAAATTTTACACATTTTATTTAGTATATAATATTTACACCACAAAACAAACTTGCATTTCAAATTTCATCGATTTTCGTCAATAAACAAAAGATTTGCATTTTAATTGCAAATTAAATTTTATCTTTACACGCCGGACATTTTTGCAATATTCTAATACGCGTATTTCAATTTCTAATTACGATTGATTTATTTTTTATACATCATACGAAAGATATTTTAAAGTTCTTTTACATAATTCAAAGTTTTCAACAGATTTACACGTTTTGAGGTCTCCTAAATCAGTGTTCTTTCATGGCGCTGTAATATTTTCAAATTTCAATTTTTCAATTTCTAATTATGATTAAATTATTTTTAATACATCATTCGAAAGATATTTTAAAGTTCTTTTAAATTATCGAAAGTTTTCACCAGAATTACACGTTTTGAGGTGTCCTGAATCAGTTTTCTTTTATGGCGTTGTAATATTTTCAATTTTCAATATTACAATTTCTAATTATGATTAAATTATTTTTAATACTTAATTCGAAAGATATTTTAAAGTTCTTTTATATTATCGAAAGTTTTCACCAGATTTACACGTTTTGAGGTGTCCCGAATGAGTTTTCTTTTGTATCTCAGATACTAATTATAATAATTTCATAAGTTATACATCATTAGAAAGCTTTTTTGATTTGGAATCGAACAGTGGAATACAGAAATTTCTACCGCCAGATGGCGCTGTAATTTTTTCAAATTTCAATATTTCAATTTCTAATTATAATTAACTTATTTTTAATGCATCACTCGAAAGATATTTTAAAGTTCTTTTAAATTATCGAAAGTTTTCACGAGATATACACGTTTTCAGGTCTCCTGAATCAGTTTTCTCTTATGGTGCTGTATTATTTTCAAATTTCAATATTTCAATTTCTAATTGTGATTAAATTTTTTTTAATACATCATTCGAAAGATATTTTAAAGTTCTTTTATATTATCGAAAGTTTTCACCAGATTTACACGTTTTGAGGTGTCCTGAATTAGTTTTCTTTGTATCTCAGCTACTTATTAAAATAATTTCATAAATAATACATCATTAGAAAGCGTTTTTGAATTGGAATGGAACAGTGGAATACAGAAATTTCTACCGACAGATGGCGCTGTAATATTTTCAAATTTCAATATTTCAATTTCTAATTATGATTAAATTATTTTTAATACATCATTCGAAAGATATTTTAAAGTTCTTTTAAATTATCGAAAGTTTTCACCAGATTTACACGTTTTGAGGTGTCCTGATTACGTTTTCCTTTGCATCTCAGCTAATTGAGTTAGACCGTTCAAAATTCATATACGTAGGTTAATTAGGAGAGGCTGAAAGGGTGGGGAAGAGATAGGCGTGCACCGCGCGCGTATCCCCTAACTTGTGCGCGCACGGGACTGCGCGGCCGAAGGCAGTGGGGACCAAGTCCGACTTTTTAACCGATGAGAAATGATTTTTTTCATTTTCTTTTCTTAAGAATAAAAATTTGATTTGAGAAGGAGTATATGCGCGCAGCGCGCGTATACCTTCACACGTGCGCGCGCATGGGTTTGCGCTGCCGAAGGCAGTGGGGACCCGGTGTGAGTTTTTAACCGATCAGAAATGATTTTTTTTTTAGGGGGCACGAAGGGTCAGGGAAGGAATACGCGAGCGCAGCGCGTGTATCCGTGAACTTGTGCGTGCGCAGCGCGCACGTGACTGCGCTGCCGTAGGCAGTGGGGACCCGGTCCGACTTTGTACCCGATGAGAAATGATTTTTTAAATTTTCTTTTCTTAATAATAAAAATATGACTTCAGGAGGAATATGTGCGCGCAGCGCACGTATGCCTTCACACGTGCGCGCGCATGGGTCTGCGCTGCCGAAGGCAGTGGGGACCCGGTGAGAGTTTCTACCCTATCAGAAATGATTTTTTTAGGGGGCACGAAAGGTCAGGAAAGGTATATGCGCGCGCAGCGCGCACCTGACTCCGCTGCCGAAGGCAGTGGGGACCCGGGCCGACTTTTTACCCAATCAGAAATGATTTTTTTTTAATTTCTTTTCTTAACACTAAAAGTTACTTTTTGTTTCTGTTACTGTTAGTTTTCTTTTCTTAAGAATAAAAATATGACTTCAGAAGGAATATGTGCGCGCAGCGCACGTATACCTTCACACGTGCGCGCGCATGGGTCTGCGCTGCCGAAGGCAGTGGGGACCCGGTGCGAGTTTTTACCCGATCAGAAATGATTTTTTTAGGGGGCAAGAAAGGTCAGGGAAGGTATACGCGCGCGCAGCGCGTGTATCCCTTAAGTTGTACGCGCGCAGCGCGCACGGGACTGCGCTGCCGAAGGCAGTGGGGACCCGGGCCGACTTTTTACCCAATCAGAAATGATTTTTTTTTTAATTTCTTTTGTTAACACTAAAAATTACTGTTAGTGATTCATTAATTTTAGTGATTCATTTGAAAATACTGACCCGCTAGCGGGCGAAGCCAGCTAGTCCCTTATATTATTAAAATCTGTACGCGTGTGTGTGTGTGTCTGTGTGTCTGTGTGTCTGTGAGAAACGGCTTGACGCAGCTAAGGCTCCGCCGCTAAAGGTCGCACGGACTTCGAACAGGTACCGTCGGACAGAGAATTTGTCGCAGATCTGGGTTATCTAATTTGCTAAACGATGCGACCCTAATTAGCGGAGATATTAATTAAAATGTCGACCATTGTCTACCGAAAAATGACCCAGAATTCATGATTAAATGCTTAAAAAGCGACATTTTTACGGAAAAAGTGGAAAATAAATTAGAAATATCAGTCGTATTGTTACAAACAAGATACCATTGGAAAGGGCTTTTTTTTTTCTTAATCCGATGGTTTAAACGGCTTATCGATCGGACAATTAGATTTTTTAAAGTTAACTAAACTATAAAAAAATGTTGGCAACAAATCACAAGAATCTTAGCTTTGCAGACGATCGTCTAGACAGCGGAAGCGAAAAAAAAGCACCTGCCACTGATTTATAAACAGATGGATTTTAAGTGGGATAAAAAAATGCAATTTTCTATTTTCTTCAATTTTTCAAATTTTACACATTTCACTTCATATACAATCTTAACACCACAAAACAAACTTGCAGTTGAAATTTCATCGATTTTCGTCAATAAACAAAAGATTTACATTTTAATTGCAAATTAAATTTTATCTTTACACGAATCACATTTTATCAGATCGTATTACGTGTTCATTGCCGCTTTTCGTTACCATGGGAACCACTTCAAGGAAGAGAAGAGGTTCATTTTAAAGTTCTTTTATATTATTCAAAGTTTTCAACAGATTTACATGTTTTGAGGTGTCCTGAATTAATTTTCTTTTGTATCTCAGCTACTAATTAAAATAATTTCATAAGTAATACATCATTAGAAAGCTTTTTTGAATTGGAATCGAACAGTGGAATACAGAAATTTGTACCGCCAGATGGCGCTGTAATATTTTCAAATTTCCATATTTCAATTTCTAATTGTGATTAAATTATTTTTAATACATCATTCGAAAGATATTTTAAAGTTCTTTTAAATTATCGAAAATTTTCACCAGATTTATACGTTTTGAGGTGTCCTGAATCAATTTCCTTTTATGGCGCTGTAATATTTTCAAATTTCAATATTTCAATTTCTGATTATGATTAAATTATTTTTAATACATCATTCGAAAGATATTTTAAAGTGCTTTTAAATTATGGAAAGTTTTTACCAGATTTACACGTTTTGAGGTGTCCTGATTACGTTTTCCTTTGCATCTCAGCTAATTGAGTTAGACCGTTCAAAATTCATATACGTAGGTTAATTAGGAGAGGCTGAAAGGGTGGGGGGAGAAATACGCGTGCACCGCGCGCGTATCCCCTAACTTTGCGCGCGAAGAACGCACGGGACTGCGCTGCCGAAGGTAGTGGGGACCGGGTCCGAATTTGTACCCGATGAGAAATGATTTTTTAAATTTTCTTAAGAATAAAATTTTGACTTGAGAAGGAATATGTGCGCCCAGCGCACATATACCTTCACACGTGCGCGCGCAGCGCGCATGGGTCTGCGCTGCCGGAGGCAGTGGGGACCCGGTGGGAGTTTTTTCCCGATCAGATTTTTTTTTTTCAGGCACGAAGGGTCAGGGAAGGAATACGCGCGCGCAGCGCGTGTATCCCTGAAGTTGTGCGCGCGCAGCGCGCACGGGACTGCGCTGCGGAAGGCAGTGTTGTAAAATTTATACCCTTTCCGTGTTGATTCTCAAATTTAAATTTAAATTCATTCACTACTTAAATATAATTTAAATTCACTTTATAACCTTTAAAGTTTAAGTTATTAATTTAATGAATTATAGCGTTTAGTGCTATTTTCTCTTTTGATGCTGCCATTTGAGTTAAAGATATATTAAAAAAAAAAACTTGATGATAATTACTTTTAGTTAAAAATTATATTCCTTATTAATAAATTTATGTTTAAGTCTTTTGAAATAACTTTAATTACTTACCTCATATTTAAAAGCATATTTTATTAAAATTAACTTAAAAAAAAATATGTTTAAATCCTTTTACGGATTGTTCATTTCACTACTTAGCGAGGAGATGTAATATTTTTTCAACTGCAGAGTCTCTTTGCTAAGCCCATAGATGGCGGCTGACTCGCAGCGTCGTGTTGCTATAGTTATGGGAGGCGTTCCTATTCTACAGCATCTAGTAGCTGTTACTTGAATCCGTTTCGTGACTATAAAAAGGAGGTAGGAAATATGTAATCAGTCTCTTAAGCTCTGAAGCCCTTAATCTTTTAAGCTTTTATGTTTTTTCAGTTTAGCTCAAAGTCATGAGCTGGTATTTCGATATAATTATAAACTGTTTAGTTTTCTTACGATTGTAAATTACATTTTTGTGACTTGTTCGTTTAGTGTGAAAAGTAGCTTTCTATTTGAACTCAGTATGGCAGTATTTTTAAGGGTATTTAACCTCTCGTCAGCAACCTTTCTAAAATTGTTTCAGCTGATTTAATGTTATTCATCATTTTGTTTCAACTTTAATAAACTGTTTTAATTGAACTTTTGTCTTCAATGAATGCCACATATATTTATCTTCTTTATAGCTTTTAGAGCTGAGCAACTATCATTTCACTGCACTGCTAACTCTGCTAACTTGATATATGTGGAAATTGTTTTTTTCACAATAAGCGGTTATGGGCAATTTGGCTCGTTGTCAGCTCATAGCATTAAAATTTTGATAATAGTTTTTATGGCATTCTAAGTGTTTGAAGATAAGAAATTGAAATGGCAGTAAGTTTAAACCCCACGATTGAAAAATTACGGATGAATAATTATACTACGTGGGTCAAGGACATTAAATTTATTTTAATTGAAAGAAACTGCTGGAATATAATATGTAAGAACGAAATACTGCCTGTTGAAGATGCTGAGGCCGGAATAACTTCAAAACAAGTGGAGGATTTTAAATCTCGTAGTCGAGTTGCATTATCAACAATATATTTGAATACATCGCCTGAAGTCAGAAGCATTATTGAAAATTGTGATTGTGCTATTGATGCCTGGGAGATTTTGAAGAAGACCTTCATATCAGACTCTAGAGCTCATCATATGGGACTGTTTACAGAGTTCATTAATTGTAGAATGTCTGAGAATGAAACGGTTAATTCTTTTGTAACCCGGTTATCAAGAATACTGGACCAGCTGCGTGAAATTGGTCATGCTATGGAGGATGTGTACTGCTGTTTTCAGCTCTTGCAACACCTACCATCCAAGTTTGAATCTGCAGTGCAATATTTGTTGCGTTGGAAGAACGACCAGTTCAAGTTCCAGAATATTGTGTCCGAGTTAACAGCGGAGGAATCGCGTCTACAGCTTCGTGAGGGTGATATTAAGAAAGATGCCAATAACAGTGTTCAGATACAGAACATCCAGCAAAAAGGTAAAAAGCCTTTAACTTGTTTTAAGTGTGGCCGTATTGGCCACTTTAAGAAAAACTGTTTTTTGAATAGTAATGCTAAATTTAAACCTAGAAATTTAAAGTATAACTCCAACGGTCGTGACAAATGTAAATCTCCCCCCTCCTACTACATAGCTCAAGCTAACTTTAGTAATTTAAGTGATGATGACAGCTTTATTTTTGATACTGCTGCTTCAAATCATTTTCTAAGAAATTTAGATCTTTTTGAGCATTATACTCCTGTGGAGGGAGAGGAGCTTTTTGTCGCGATCGATGGTATTAGTTTTCCTATTACTGCTAAAGGAACTGTTAAGTTGGATTTTGGTAAAAATGTATTGTATTTAAAAGATGTGTTATATTCGCCAAGGTTACGGAAAAATTTAATATCAGGTCCTAAATTAGATGTGAACGGTGCCACATACACTGGCGGTAAGGGTCGAGTGTCGGTGTTCGGTAAAGATAAAAGACATATTTTTACTGCTAAAATTAAAGACGGTGTTTACTATTTATATCCTAATGTTTCTAAAGTTAAAAAGGGGAGTAAAGTGAATGGGGGGCACCCAGAAAATCCTTCAGCTTCTCTTGCAAAAGTTAATGAAATTGGGTATTGGCATGCTCGTTTTGGGCATGTAAGTCCTGATACTATTGTAAATACTAGCAAGAAGAACGGGGTGAGGGGCCTTCCTAAACTTAAGTTTAAGAAATTTTTTTTGCGAACCTTGTAGGATTAGTAAACAAAACCGTGTGTCTTTTAAATCATCCGATGTTCATGGCGTTAAATCACCGTTGGAGAAAGTATTTATGGACGTCTGGGGCCCAATTAAGGTAACTGGTAAAAATGGGGAAAGGTTCTTTTTGTCCATTATTGATGGATTTTCTAAAAGGGTTGCTGTTTATCCTTTAAAGGATAAGTCTCAGGTTTTTGGTGTATTCGAGAGACACATTGCACGGGCAGAACGTAGTTTGAATAAAAAATTGAAAGCTATTCGTACGGATAATGGTTCCGAATTTGTAAATGACAATTTCAAATCATTTTGTAGTAAAAATGGAGTTGTTCATGAGTTAACTAACACGTTCACACCTGAGCAAAATGGGTTAAGTGAGCGGTTTAATCAAACTTCTTTAAATTGTGTTAGAGCTATTATCACGGATAGTGGTTTGCCTTTTTCTTTCTGGCCCGATGCAATGTTGTATTTCGCGTACACTTGGAACCGTTTAATCCATAGGGGACAAACTAAGACTCCTTTTGAGTTATATACTGGGTTTAAACCATCCGTAAGACACCTGAAGCCGTTTGGACTAATTTCGTATGTAGGGATCCCAAAACAGCATAGAGACCATAAGCTTGAACCTAAGGCTAAAAAGGGAGTACTAATAGGTTATTCATTAAAGACTAAGGGGTATAAAATTTGGTTGGAGAATGAGGATAAAATAGTTGAAACCATAAACGTAACGTTCTCAGATCAGCTATTTAGTAAATGCAGTGGAGCGGTGATGGGCACCTCACTGGAGGAGTTGGACTTACTTCCGGAAAGTCCAGTTGATTGTCAAGTTTCCGATCCTGTTGACATTGTTTTCGGAGGTGAGCCCGATGATTCTAGTGACGAGCCCGTCGATGAAACTCCTGTAGATAAATCTTCTCTTAAACCTCTTTCTTCAATTACTTGGAATAGAAAACCCGTACCCAGAAAAATGAGTGACAGAGTTGACATCTTCTATTACCCGGACAACACTAAAACTAGATTGAGATCAATGAACGATGTCAAGCAGTATTGTGATAAAAATAATTTAATTTTTGACTCTAATTTTTTTGATTTCTCTAGTAGTAATAAGTTTGAGGGGGTGGTTGATCAGCAAAACTCAGATAACCCAACTTCAAGTTTAACTCATAAAAAATCATGACTAGTTATCCCTATACCTAAAACATATAATCAGGCCGTTAAATCTTCAGAATGTATTGAATGGAAAAATGCCATGGATGATGAGATAAATAATATGAAAACTCGTAAAGTTTGGCATCTGGTTAATTTACCGGAGGGGAAAAAAGTTTTGGGAAATAGATGGGTATACGCCGTTAAAAGAGATGAGCTAGGAAACGTTGCCCGCTTTAAAGCGAGGCTCGTGGCCCAGGGCTTTCATCAGATAAAGGGGGACACTTATGACGAGACGTTTTCACCCGTCGTTAATTTCTCAGTAATACGGTTCTTTTTTTCATTATTGGTCTCATGTTATAAATGGCATAATGTTCAATGCGATATAAAATGTGCTTATCTTTATGCACCTTTAAAAGAAGAAATTTATATGTCTCAGCCAAAAGGATATGTTGTAAAGGGAGGGGAAAATCTTGTTTGTAAACTAGACAAAGCGTTATATGGCCTTCATCAAAGTGGTCGGCTCTGGTATTATGAGTTAAATAAAGTACTATTAGATTTAGGGTTTAATAAATTTAACTGGTGTAATTGTTCATATTATTTTGAAAATTATATTGTTTTATTAGTTTATGTAGATGATTTAGTTTTGTTTGGTAAAAATCAATTTCAAATAGACAAAATTCTTAATTTATTAAAATGTAAATTTGATATAAAAATTTTAGGTAAAACCAAGAAATTACTTGGTGTAGAATTTAATTATGAAAATGATTCAGTACAAATTTTTCAGGAATTATATATTAATGAAGTGTATGACAGGTTTAAGTCGTTTAACATCCCTTTCTGCTCATTACCTATTGTAAAAGGCATTAAGTATTCGAAAAAAGATTGTCCTACTAATCAAAATGAAATTGATGAAATGTCTAAATTTCCATATCGGAATATCTTAGGATGTTTATCTTTCATTGCAAATAGGACACGACCTGATATTGCCTACGCAGTTAATATATTCAGTCAATTTCAAAATTCACCGGGGTTTAATCATTGGAATGGGTTAATTAAATTACTTGGGTATGTTTCGTGTACTCGAGATTTGAAATTAAATTTGAATTGTGTTAATCCATGTTTAACTGCTTTCTCTGACGCTGATTTCGCGATGAATAGAGATGACTTCGTATCAATGGGGGGACAAATTTTATTTTTGGATAATAGCCCTATTTCTTGGAAAACCTTTAAGCAAAAAAGTGTTTGCCTTTCAACCATGGAAAGTGAATTTGTATCCATGTGTGACGGGGTTAAAGAATTAATGTGGTTTGATAATATATTACGAGATTGTATTGATTTTAAATTAATTGCTATTTCATATGAACCACCAATACTTTTTGCTGATAACCAAGCAGCTATTAATTTTACGAGGTCTCCTATAGAGAATAACAAATCTAAACATATTAATGTAAAATTATTTTTCATCCGTGAATGGCTATTTGAGGAACGGTTTGATTTAAAATATGTAAATACTAAAAATAACTTTGCCGATCCCTTCACAAAGCCCCTTACTAAAGGTGATATGTCTAAATTTGTAAATAAAGTATTTATTAAGTAAATGTATATAGAGTAACTTTAAAATTTTTTTTTTTGAACGTATAATATATATTTAAATTTTTTTGAAACTGAAAAATGTTTTTTTAGAGGGATATGTATGCATTTTCTTGGTGGTTTTTTTCTACGTTTTCCATTGTGTAGTGATGTATAGTTTAGTTTAACTTTTGTATGAGAGAAATTCGTAGCGCTACGTGTAATTGGTTATGTGTATGTTATATAAATGTTTCATATATTTGTGAATATCATCGTTTTCTTATTTTGACAATGGGGAATGGGGGAAAAAAAAGGTTTCCTTGAAATGCTGTGCATATTTGCTCTATATTAATATCTTGTTCTTTTTTTTAGTAGATGTGTATAGTATATTGATAGTGCTACTTTTTTTTTGATTGTGAGTTGGACTTGTGGACTCTTGATCTTATAACTGACAAGCCTTCTAGCTTTGTGTGAAGTATATTCTGTAGAAGACATATGTGAATCTCTCAAGTCACTAAATATTCAAGGAATTTTTTTATTTCTTCTCTAATAAAGTTTATATTGTAATTGCTGACGTTTGTGTTTGTCGAATCAACACGGTGGGGGGCCTTGTTGTAAAATTTATACCCTTTCCGTGTTGATTCTCAAATTTAAATTTAAATTCATTCACTACTTAAATATAATTTAAATTCACTTTATAACCTTTAAAGTTTAAGTTATTAATTTAATGAATTATAGCGTTTAGTGCTATTTTCTCTTTTGATGCTGCCATTTGAGTTAAAGATATATTAAAAAAAAAACTTGATGATAATTACTTTTAGTTAAAAATTATATTCCTTATTAATAAATTTATGTTTAAGTCTTTTGAAATAACTTTAATTACTTACCTCATATTTAAAAGCATATTTTATTAAAATTAACTTAAAAAAAAATATGTTTAAATCCTTTTACGGATTGTTCATTTCACTACTTAGCGAGGAGATGTAATATTTTTTCAACTGCAGAGTCTCTTTGCTAAGCCCATAGATGGCGGCTGACTCGCAGCGTCGTGTTGCTATAGTTATGGGAGGCGTTCCTATTCTACAGCATCTAGTAGCTGTTACTTGAATCCGTTTCGTGACTATAAAAAGGAGGTAGGAAATATGTAATCAGTCTCTTAAGCTCTGAAGCCCTTAATCTTTTAAGCTTTTATGTTTTTTCAGTTTAGCTCAAAGTCATGAGCTGGTATTTCGATATAATTATAAACTGTTTAGTTTTCTTACGATTGTAAATTACATTTTTGTGACTTGTTCGTTTAGTGTGAAAAGTAGCTTTCTATTTGAACTCAGTATGGCAGTATTTTTAAGGGTATTTAACCTCTCGTCAGCAACCTTTCTAAAATTGTTTCAGCTGATTTAATGTTATTCATCATTTTGTTTCAACTTTAATAAACTGTTTTAATTGAACTTTTGTCTTCAATGAATGCCACATATATTTATCTTCTTTATAGCTTTTAGAGCTGAGCAACTATCATTTCACTGCACTGCTAACTCTGCTAACTTGATATATGTGGAAATTGTTTTTTTCACAATAGGCAGTGGGGACCCGGTCCGAATTTTTACCCGATGAGAAATGATTTTTTAAATTATCTTAAGAATAAAATTTTGACTTGAAGCAATATGTGCGCGCAGCGCACGTATACCTCCACAAGTGCGTGCGCAGCGCGCACGGGTCTGCGCTGCCGGAGGCAGTGGGGACCCGATGGGAGTTTTTACCCGATCCGATTTTTTTTGGAGCCACGAAGGGTGAGGGAACGAATACGCGCGCGCAGCGCGTGTATCCCTTAAGCTGTGCGCGCGCACGGGACTGCGCTGCCGAAGGCAGTGGGGACCCGGGACGACTTTTTACCCAATCACAAATTATTATTTTTTTTAATTTCTTTTCTTAACACTAAAAGTTACTGTTAGTGATTCATTAATTTTAGTGATTCATTTGAAAATACTGACCCGCTAGCGGGCGAACCCAGCTAGTTATTTATTAAATCCTGAAAAATTCTTTTAATTTCCAACTTAAAAAGTGTCTCATTACTGCATAACTGAAGAGCTCTACTGACCAAAGTTCGAAAAAGAGCAATTTTATGAGAATTAGGATTAGCAAAATGAAAATTTAGATATTGAAAGTCCCATAAAAGTGGACTTACGATATACAGAAGTTTGAAAAATATTAGGCAAATTCGAAGTGCGTTCAACCAGAACATCAAGAATGGGCAAACTATTATTTTGTTTTATTTCCAAAGTAAATTCAATTTCTGGACTTATCGAATTAGAAAAAGTAACGACTTCATTTATATGTTTTTCTTAAACTATAAAAAAATGTCATCTACGTATCTCCGCCAAAAAGGAATTTTTTCTCTTAAATTATCATTGATTTTATTTTCCAAAAACTGCATAACAGTGTCTGCTATGCAAACACTAGAAGGTGAGCCCATAGGCGTGCCACGAATTTGTTTATAATATAAATCATTAAATTTAAAGCAATACAAGATAAGCAGACAAAAACAAATTTAAGAATTGATTCAATATTGAGAGTAGAATGAGTACTATCCATAGGATTTTTCTTATATCATCGCAAGCAAATTCAATTGGGATGGAAGTAAAAAGAGAAACAACATCTAAGGAAATCATTATACAGTTTGGGGGGGGACGGGAGGCATTAAAATTTATTAATTCGGAAACAAACTGAAAAGAAGTTAAACTAAATGGTGAATTTGAGGTAAGAGGTTTAAGCAATCATGAAATAAACCGAGCAAGGTTAGAAAGAAAGGAACGAGAGTAATCGATTATAGGTCTAAATGGAATACCAAGTTTATGTAATTTTGGCAACCCATAAAAATTGGGAGCCATACCAATATAACACCTTAAAGATTTGGCTGTAACATTATCTATTTGATTATTTTTCTCAAATTCACTGATCATTTTATTAAGATTACTTTGTATTGATAGAGTGATATATTTTTTCAAAACAGCATATGTAGAAATGACATTTAAGAGTTCTAAAGATTTATCAATATAATCAGATTTATCCATAATAACCAGGAGACGGCCTTTGTCTGCTTTTGTAAAGATTATCGAATCATCTTTAGAAAGAGGTTTTAAGACAGCGAAATCATCAGTATAATGCTGGGATTTTGAATGCACTTTGCATTTCAACAGAGTTTTAGTGATCTCAGTACAAAGTGGATGCGTAATAACAAGTTCCAGTTTAGTTAATGATGGCTCAACACATGCAAGAATCTTAGGGATGTCAATTCTTTTACTTCCAATAGCATAATTCATTCCACGATTCAAAATAGTCAGTTCAGAATCAGATAAAACTCTAGATGATAAATTCTTAACCCAGTTATTATTAGGTTTCTTTACTGTATTTAAATGCAGTTGTTTGTAAAATAACTTATCAAACTTTTTTGCTAATTTTGATTTACGAGTAGTTCTACATAACATACTCTGAACAGACAAAAAATTAAGGATTAAAAAAGCATCGGCATTCGAAATAAAGTTAATTATATGAAGATTAAAATGCAATGCATTACATACAGACTTAAGTTTAACGGAACATAATGATATTGCAGCAGAAATGAACTTCATACTTGACCAGAAAGCAATCTTGTTTCGAAACATCTAAATTTTAAATGTATATTTTGTTTTAAAATGTATTTTAACTAAAGTTTTGTCTCGTAAATAAAATATATTTTGTTTTTAATTTTAACCAACTGTTTTGTGTCCCTGCTGCCTTCGGCAGTGTTACCAGTACAAGGTTCGCAATCGATTTTTACCTAACTTTTCGACTATCTAGCTGGCAATTTGAAACTTTTATAATAGCTCAAAACACGATAACAATGAATTTTTTTAATACTTTTAGCCAATTGTTCCGGGTCCCACTGCCTTTGGTAGCGTTTATATGATTCAACAGAAAATTAAAAACATGGAATATAAAAAGTTCTTTTTATTTTGTAATTATTACATTTTGTAACACTCCTTGGTCCATAGGCTGCAATAAAGCTGTTACATTAGGAGGTCGAAATTGGGAAACTGTTCTTTTTATTAAATTTTTCTACTGCTGGAACAAACTGCTTTTCGAACCATTCTTTAAAAAGCTGGACAGTTATCCACACTTTTTTTTGTTTCCTGTAAAATACAGAAAGTGAATTCATATTCACATTTTTTAATGTTCTAGGTTTATTTGACTTCCCTGTGAACATGAGCTGTGAACATGATTTATTATCACCTGTTGCATTAGAGCATGCTAAGACCAGGGACCGATTTACTCAGTTGGAGGCCCAGGGCACTCATGCTCAATGGGCCCCTTTTCTTCGTACTTTAATATTACAACAAACAAAACAAACTGCATATTTTTGATTCACGTGTCTAAAAATTTTATCCACTTTTCATTTTATTGGTAAGACTTAACTAGATCCGATGCTTGTCTATTGGATCAACGTACATCGCATCCGCGTATCTGCACTGCGGTGCGTGCCTCGGATTTAGTTAGCCTTAGTAAGACTTTGGAATGCAGTATCGGTAGTATGCAGTTGTATTTGCGTTTAGCAAAAATATTGCAATTTTTTCAATGAACTGACAGTTTCCTTGAAAGATTATACCGCTGATTTATATAACAGCACATTAATACCTCCATCTATGGACGAAAAAACAAAAAGCAATGATCATTATAGCAAAATTTGGAAATTTTCACTTAACTATTTTTTAAATGTATGATTGAATTTCTTGGAATCCCCCCTCAGTGAGAGGGCCCAGGGCACATGCCCCGAATGCCCTGCCTGTAACGTGGATTATCCGTTTCTGAAATAAAAGTTCATTCTTTGGCCGTAAAATTTGATATACACTGCGTTGGATAACAGATAGACAACATTGAAGTCAAAAAACTATTTCGCAATGAAAACCCAAGTATTTCTCGGGAAGCGACGGAGAGAGAGAGAGGGCTAAAATTTTCGTATTTTTACTCTACGATGAAAAAGCAAAAACTGTGTGTCTGCTCTTTTCGATCGCACGGGAGAACCATCTGGAAGGGAAGTCTTATGACTGCATTATCATTATTTTCGCCAAAATGAAAGCCAACTTCAGTTCTTTGTTTTAGATATTAAACTAATGTTAATTTTTGAATTTGTAATGACGGTTTATAATTGTATTAACCTTTTAATCGCCAATTTTTACGCCAAGCGACCGTTTGACTAGAGAAAAAGACCGTTATGAACTGAAATCATTAATATTGGGTAATTTAAAATAAATTATATCCGGTGTTGCAATAATATAAATTCTGACAATGAGTTTTCTTGTTTTATGACTATTTGAGAACACTTTTTTTTATAATTACGTTTAATGTCAGAATTTCTGTTAGATAGTATTTCTTTTATTTTCTTTTTATCCCATAAAATAAAGTACTTTTCTATTTAAAAAGATAAACACTTTATTTATGATTTAGATATAAAACATATACAATTTAGATTTCTGAATGAGTGTGTTATTGTTTTATGTTAATAAATAGTGTAGGTCGTATGTATAATTAAAATTGTGTAATTTTTAACGACATTTAAAAAATAATTCTTTCTCCAAATGCCTAAGAACAAATTATGTAAATATAATATCTCACTTAAAATTTAATTTTTTTTTTTTATTGGAATAATGCATTCATTTATCATTAGATTTTATTTTTATTTAAAAATTCAATTGAAATTTAACCAAATATATGTGAACACCTTCACATATTTCTCCCGGCGACCCAGAAAAATAAAAAAATCTCTCTCACTCCCTAGTATGTCACATAATCACAATGAAAAACAAATAATACAAGAAACCTGCATAAGTCCAAAAAATGTATATCAATGCAATATTCAATTGTAAATATACGTATGCACATTATAAATTTGTTTCATCATGAAACATATTGGCATATGACGAATTTGCTTCATTCTAAATATCATTGTGGGCACCACATTTGAAGAGTACTGTTTTCTTTTAGAGTCTGGATCCAGATTTAATCGTCAAGAAAGCTTTCAAAATAATACTGTTCATTTTTATTTTTTTTTATAAAAAATTTTCTTTTCAATGTTCTTATATGTGTATAGAAATATGATGTTATACTTTAAAGTTATTTCATATTACACTGTAAACAATACTGAATGTGCATATAATACTGCAACATATCAAATAACATCAATGTTAAACATAGAAAAAAAAAAAAAACACATGAGTACAAGTAAATTAAAAAAATGAACATAAAATGAGAGAAAAAAAAATAAAAATGTATATACAAATAATATAAAATAAATATTTGTGTTCATGCCATGAATTATAAAATAAATATTTGTGTAAAAATGTAGTGATAATTATGCACTATAAATGAGAAAAAAAAAATTGTGTTTATGAAAAATAAACATATGAATAAATAAAGTTTCAAACATAGCAAGCAGTTTATTTCAATTTACAATTAATATCATAATTATTATTGTTATTATTTTTAATCGATAGACTCAAACTATTACTTAAAATAATCGGCAAAACTACTTAGCTAAATGTATATTTAAATATATATATAAAGTATTATGCAGTTAAAAATATGAAATATTAAAATTGAAATTACTTCATAAATATTCATTTATTGAATAACTAATTTATCATATCCTCCAAATTATGAAACTTTCAAATAAAAATTTACTTACTTTTTCTCTTTTTTTTTTTTTTTTTTTTTTTTTTTTTTTATTCAATATTTATTATCACCTCACTTTTGAAAGATATTTTATTAAAAATTTACCCGAGTAGCAATGTTTATATCGTTTATCAATAGTTCGAAGACTACGATTTTTATCTCACAAAACTGCTTACGTGCATGGCTTCTTTTGTTGTATGAAATTAAAAAAAAAACACTTCATAAAGAATCCACACACGCACGGCTTTTCTCCTGTATGAGTGCGTATATCTGTCACGCGCTGTGCACAAAATCTTGAAGAGACACTATTTTTTTTTATGCAAAAAATTTTTTTTACATATGTATGTATTTTCTCCTGTATAAGTTTTTCACACAAAAAAAATTTCGAAGATTTGAATTAAATGCACATTTATATGGCTTTTCTCCTGTATGAGTGCACGCAATTTGCCGATGTAATTGAAATTATGAAGCTGTACACACACTTTTTGGTTTTTTCTCTTTTTTTTTAGCACGATTGCTTGAATTATTTTGTAAAAAATAAATTCCCGAAATTTTTCACATATGGCTTTTCATATCCACTCCTGCGCAAATCACTGTATCAACAAATCCGATGAACTTTCACCTGGCCTTTTAGCTGGTTTAAATCAATGCATCTGTAGTACTTTGCGATGAAGACCGCTGAGAGAAAACAGAAGAGCATATGTTCCGGACTGCACGCTCGAATCCTGTCTCCTTTTCATGTTAATTTCATCCAACTAAACGGACGTGGAGGCGAAGATTATCGCTATTCACCGCTGATTAGACATCGAGGAGCTGATTTGGTTCTTCGAAACAGGATACCATCGTATTAATAATTTCCGATGAGCGTTTCATTTACCAATGACGAGAGCAGGAGAGGACATCTTTTCAAAGACAGGACATCTTTTCAAATGTTCATTCGCATAAATGAAAAAAATGTTCCTTGAAATTCACATATTATAGTTCGAACATTTGACGCAGTTAAACGGACCCCTCTCTATAAAAAGTTCGAGATCAGAGGAGAAAAATAATTTTCATTGGCCCTCTCCTCTCACTCCATCGATGCCTTCCAGGAAACCTGTACGGGACCAAGATTATGTAACGTGGATTATCCGTTTCTGAAATAAAAGTTCATTCTTTGGCCGTAAAATTTGATATACACTGCGTTGGATAACAGATAGACAACATTGAAGTCTTGATAAATTTAAACTGTCTTTATTGAGTTTATTCTTAAGAAGTCACATAAGGAAGTTCACATATAAAAAAACTATTTCGCAATGAAAACCCAAGTATTTCTCGGGAAGCGACGGAGAGAGAGAGAGGGCTAAAATTTTCGTATTTTTACTCTACGATGAAAAAGCAAAAACTGTGTGTCTGCTCTTTTCGATCGCACGGGAGAACCATCTGGAAGGGAAGTCTTATGACTGCATTATCATTATTTTCGCCAAAATGAAAGCCAACTTCAGTTCTTTGTTTTAGATATTAAACTAATGTTAATTTTTGAATTTGTAATGACGGTTTATAATTGTATTAACCTTTTAATCGCCAATTTTTACGCCAAGCGACCGTTTGACTAGAGAAAAAGACCGTTATGAACTGAAATCATTAATATTGGGTAATTTAAAATAAATTATATCCGGTGTTGCAATAATATAAATTCTGACAATGAGTTTTCTTGTTTTATGACTATTTGAGAACACTTTTTTTTATAATTACGTTTAATGTCAGAATTTCCGTTAGATAGTATTTCTTTTATTTTCTTTTTATCCCATAAAATAAAGTACTTTTCTATTTAAAAAGATAAACACTTTATTTATGATTTAGATATAAAACATATACAATTTAGATTTCTGAATGATGTGTGTTATTGTTTTATGTTAATAAATAGTGTAGGTCGTATGTATAATTAAAATTGTGTAATTTTTAACGACATTTAAAAAATAATTCTTTCTCCAAATGCCTAAGAACAAATTATGTAAATATAATATCTCACTTAAAATTTAATTATTTTTTTTAAATTGGAATAATGCATTCATTTATCATTAGATTTTATTTTTATTTAAAAATTCAATTGAAATTTAACCAAATATATGTGAACACCTTCACACTGCCTTAAATGAGGCACTGGCTAAGACTGTCACTCTTTCTTTACTCATTTTAAAGCCTGGGGCACAAGACTCCTCTTGACAAGCAAGACTTTTTTGCAGCAGCGCTTCAAAATTTAGGCTACTTTCATCACAGTTGTACACTTGCTGTGATAAATAATTTTCGGATGAAATGAAATCATCGAATTATTTTATGAATTTTTCAGCAGCCATGTAATCAGAGGATAATTTTTCTCTTGTTATGCACAACTGGCGAATTCCATGTCTTTTTTTCCAATGATCTAACCATCCGTTAGATGCAGCGAATGTAGGGTCTACATCCATAGTTGTTGTGCCGTTTCTTAGATAAGCGAACCACTTATTGACATCCCTTTTTGTCGCTCTTGTGAAAACCAAAGATAAAGAGCTTCATCAATATTTTCATATTGTGACACTTTCAGTGTTTTACGTTTTTAAACCGTGCTTTCCGATGTTGAAATGAACTGCTCAATTTTGCTGCGGTTCTTCTTCTAATTAGTAATTGTTGCTTTGCCAATCCCAAATTCAGCAGCTAATATCGTAGCTGATTCTCCTTTGTCTAAACGTGCTAGCACATCTAATTTATCTTTTAGTAAGCATACGATATGCTTCCGTTTATTTGATATAATTGAAATGTTTAAAATATGAATTAAAATTAACCAATGAACTTAATGCAATCCGAACAAAAAAAGTGATTTCGATTTTACAGTAGAGAAAGACGTTAGTGAGATGCGTGTTCCTACAAAAATGAGCTAGCAGGACGAGATATGATTCCATTCTCGGAAAATTAAGGTTTGAACCGTACATGAGACTGCATGTGGGGGAATAAAGAAAAAATTCTTTAGCCTCTGCCGTCACGGCTTACTAGTTTCACGGAATGTCTCCTCTCAGTCTGTGCTCCATATAATAGTAAGTAAGATTAGGTCAATTCATACAGAAGCACATCCATTATTCTAAGAAAAGGAAAGATATATGTATGTATTCTCTTTCTATTGCTTTTGAATAAAAGAATTCAAGAAATAGTAGTGCTGAGTACATACTTATAACCATAACATAGTTTTTTTAGCACACATCTCTTTCTTTTCAATTTTTATGGGAATTTTGGATAATCCGATTTTTTTTTAATCCGAACAGATACTGATCCCAATTAGTTTAGATTAGCGGGGTTCTACTGTAGTAGCTTATTCACATATAAATTAAAACTAAAAGTAATATTTATTTGTATGATAATTTACCTTCTTATATTAAAACTTTTATTTCTTACAAGAAGTCTTTAAATTAAATGTTGAGTTTGTATTTACATTTTTCAAATTCAGCGTGTTGACAGCGTAATTTCAAAAGAAAGTTTTACATTTTAAAAAATTAAAAGGATTGAATTCATAAATTATTATATTAAATATACCTTATTAAAATCCTTAGAGAGTTTGAGCTAATATATTTCGGCGTCCCAAACGGGGCCATCATCAGAGCTCAAAATGACAAAAAACTACAGCTGGGCTGTGTGTTTACTTTTCTCCTCTTCTTCATCCTTCTCTTCACTTCGCTTTGTTCGCTGAAAACGAACTTTTCAGCGAACGAAGCGAAGTGAAGAGAAGGATGAAGAAGAGGAGAAAACAGAAAAGTAAACACACCGCCCAGCTGTAATTTTTTGTCATTTCGAGCTCTGATGATGGCCCCGTTTGGGACGCCGAAATAGATTAGCTCAAACTTTCTAAGGATTTTAATAATGTATATTTAATATAATAATTTAAGAAAGTTTTACTTTTGGCCTACAGATGGCGTAAGCGTATGGATTAGCCTTGTTGCTAGGTTAACCCTTGTCGAATCTACAGCGTCAATTCCGTTCTCAAGTTGGAGTAGCTGGGTTGTAATCCGCCACCGTGTATGAATATGATGGTGGGTTTTACGTCGCCCTAGTACTGCACTATGGGCAATTGGCGACGGTTTGCGATGCACTTCTGAGGATGGTCCGGTGACATCTGCAGGATATAAATGATTGCATTCTGCGTACAGTCGGTAACAAAAGTGTCCGAACACTAGCAAAAATTCTTATGTAAAAAAAGTACACTTCATACGGTTTTGTTAAATAAATCCTTATCGAATCATGTCTTACACTAAGCACAGGATTCGACAAGGATTTATTTAACAAAACCGTATGAACTGTACATGTTTTTACATAGGAATTTTTGCTAGTGTTCGGACACTTTTGTTCCCGACTGTATGTTATTTATTTTTAATATATACATCCGATTTGTATGTTTGACCCTCTAAATTTCGTCGGGATGAGGACAGATATAACATAACCGGATTAAAATACAAAAAATTAAAAAAACAATCTGGGTCAGCTGGGGAATCGAACCTATTCTTTTACACTTGAAGGCGATTAGCGAGGGTGACATACTCATTCGGCCTCAGAGGGTCTGCATTCAGCATAACAATTATTTTTAAACAACAAGATTTTGAAGTTAATGATTCTATAAAATTCATTTCGCAGAACTAGTGCGACGTAAAACCCAACCAACCTTATGAAATTCTAATGCATATTTTTACAAAATTGTTTATATTATTATTCGTTAACATATATAAAATAAATTGCCAGAAATGTAAGAAGCCATAAAGTAGTAGTTATGCACATGTTTTTCCAATTTTAAATAATCCCCTCCGTAAAGGATCAAAATTGTAATAGCACGTCTAAGGACCATCTCTAGGAATGTATCCCAGACTGTCGCCATTGCATAACTGTAGTGCGAATTAAAACTTTAAACCTACTCAACCTCAAATATCTTAAATATTTTAATTTTGATTTATTTATTTGAGTATTAATTTCAATCAACTATTCTAATAATCAAATGTTCAATCAAATATTATAATTCATATTGCTCGACAATTGCCCATTGCACAGCACTATTGCGACGTAAGACATTAGACAGACTTCAGACATTAATTTACTCCAGATTATATATAAGCTGGAGTAATGTAAAAGTAACTCTGAAATTGAAACTACATTATTCTAAATAAATGCAATTTTGAAACATTACATAATATAATTGAAAATATTGGATCTAACATAAAACATAACGTCACTTTTTCTAAATAGAAATTTCTAGATTTCAGAAAATATCTTGAGTGTTGGTGGGTTTTAACGTCGCACTATAGCTACATAGTAAGCAATTAAAGACGGCCTTATATTGACACTTAGGGATGTTCCGGGGACATGATATTTTAAATTTTATCCTCCGCGGAGGGGATGGCTTCCTTGCTTCAGTAACCCCTAGAGTGATAGAAAATACTACCCTCTTATACTTAAGTTCTTTGGCATCATTGAAGGAATGTTAATGTGATTTGGCGATGATTTTTTTCGTATTTGGCGTTCAAAACGTAAAGTTTAATAATGTTTTGCGGCTTTCCTGTTGTGATTCAGCAGCTAATTTTTTTACCAGTGAATTAAGTGCAACATAAACTATATTCTGTAATTTTTTGAAGGAAATCTTTGATTAGCACTTGAAAGAGTTCCCTTGTTAGAAATAATAACTTAAATTTTTCTAATTCTTCTAGTACCAATGCCAATAATGTTAAATCCAATAGTAAATGTGTTAAAAATGTTCCTAACTCCGGTAATCGCAAAAACAAAAAATTTTTTCCATCCTTTTATTACCTTGCTCAATCAAATTTCAGTGATTCTAGTGCCGACAGCGATTGGATTTTTGACACAGCTGCGTCACATCAGTTTTGTAAACACATTGGATATTTTGAAGAAATTGATCTTGTGGATGGCAAGAATTTGTTTGTTGTGGTTGGCGGTGTAAGGTGTAAGCTTTCCCATAGAGGTGAAGAGTATTGTTAAGTTGAAATTTATTAACAATGAGATTTTCTTATAAGATGTTTTATACTTCCCCAAGTTAAGGAAAAACTTTTTCAGGCCTTAAAATGGGCTTAAATGGTGCTTGTTTTCTGGTGGTGGTAGGGGGTGGGTGGGGGTAAGGTGAATGTATTAGGTAGAGACCGGAAGCTCATTTTTGTTGCTAAAATTAAAAACGGGGTTTATTATACTTTTCCTATGTGTTTTAGGAAAGCTAAATCACTTAAAGTTTCTGATGCTAATGGGGGGCAATTAGAAAATCCTTCTGCTTTAACTAGTGCAAATGATTAGAGTATTGGCATGCCCGTTTCGGACATATCAGTCCTGATCTAATTTTAAGTACTAGCAAACATAATGGGGTTAAAATCTTACCTAAGTTAATGCTTAATAGATTCTTTTTGTGAAACTTGTAAATTTGGCAAGCAAAATAGAGTTTCACTCAAATCTTTCGATGTTCATGGTTTAAAATCACCACTGGATAAAGTCTATATGGATGTTTGGGGTCCTATTAAAACTGTCGGTAGGGGGGAGAATTTTTTTTTCTTTGTCAATTATTGACGGGAGTGTAAATAATATGTTACCTCATATATTTCAATGAAACTTTTGCCAAGAAAATAAAAAGGGGACCAGTAAAACAATAAATAAAAAGGAAAATGTTTGGGATCATGCTGTAAAAAGTAATATGCATGAAATGTAATCCAGCTGTAGTATGTGATTATAAGGCTCCTTCTTATTCTTTGTATAAATTTTTATGAGTCTGCCTGCCACATATATTCATGGAAATATAACTGTTTCTTTAAAAAAATTGTCACTTTTTAAACTATAACACGCAAGGTATTAAATTTAGAGCAAAACCATTTTCAGGAAGCTTGATACACAACATTAAACACATTATGCTGCAATCAGAATGTAAAAATATTGAAAATCTAAGGAAATATGAGCATTTTTACTAAATAGATTTTAACTATGCATGCGCAAGCTTTAGCGAAATTTCATTTTCATAATATAATAGCTGATAGTACTGAGTTACTTATATGAAAATCCCAAATAAATATCATGTAAATTCAAAAAGTTGTACACGATAAAATGAACTGAATTTCAGTTTGTCTCAAAAATAAGAAAAATGGTAAGAGGTTTTCTCAATATTTATTTACAATCAACACACATTGTATTATCATTGACTAAATTAAAATAAAAATTTGAGTAAAACCCCTTACAGTTTAAGCTGGTTGTTTGAGAGGAACTGAATCGCAGTTTATTCTATTGAGTATAACTTTTTGAATTTACACGATACTTCTTTGGGGTTTTTGATGTAGGTAGCTCAATATATTTGGCTATCGAATTATGCTAAAGCTTATGCACGCTCAGTTAAAAAATATTTCGTAAAGGTGTTCATACTTCATTAGATATTTAATATTTTTGCATTCTGATTGCAGTATGCTGTGTCTAATGTTGTGTGCCAAGTTTCCTGAAAATGACTTTGCTTTGCAATATACCTTGCGTGTTATAATAAAATAATCTGGTGTGCCACTCACACGACTTTCTCTTACCCTGAAATTTAATATTATAAACACAGGATGTAGATTAAGAGGTAAGATAACTGTTATGTTAAAGAATTCAAATTAGGCTTCGGAAGAGTTTTATATGTTAATTAGTTCTGTGTGGGAACCCCCCGTTTCATTAATGCACCTGCATTTATATAGAATTTAATTCTGTTATTAAAATTAAAAGTTTACTTAAAATTATACAGACAGTTTTCACACGCAACATTCATTGAAACTTATATTACATTAAAAAAAATTTTTTTGTTTTTGTTTTTTAATGAAAAAAATCGATAACTTTATTTTAAATTATCGCAGATCGATGGTTCAAGCATTCATTTTAAAGGTATTGGCGAGCTCTTTTGAAAGATACCCATCATGCAAATTTACTCCCCTCGAGGGGGATCTTCTCCCTCAGGGGGGGGGGGGAGGCGAGGCTCCTATATACACAAAATTATTTTTCCAATTGACTATCTCTATTACAAAAAATATATATTCATTTCATTTGGTTTAGTGCAGTCTATAGATGTTAAACTCTACTTACCTGCAATTTCCCCCATAGACGTAATATATTTGAATACTTTGGAGGGTCCCTGTACGCGATCCATTTGCTTCATCTCAATCAAAAGCTTAGTGTAGTATCACTGTATGATACACATTTAGAATTTCCTGAGTATAAGAAGGAGTCTCATAATCACATACTATAGCCAGATTGCATTTTCAAGCATTACTTTTTACAGAGTGATCACAAACATTTTCATTTTTATTTAATTTTTTACTGGTCCCCTTTTCATCTTTCAGACGAAACTTTCACTGAAATATATGAGGTGTAACATGTTATTCGCATTCCTGAAGTCTCAAGATGAATCGTCAAGTACTTTTTGAGTTATTTGAAAAAAGTCCGAAATCAAAAATGTCCAGTCATTTATGGAAAGGTAGTTTTTATTTTAATGATACAGGTGTAGTGATCTACCTGTAACTTAACCTGTAAAGTAATCTTAAACAGACCCCTATACAAGTTTAAGATTTCATTTCTTTATAATTCCTGCGTAAGAA
This sequence comes from Salticus scenicus, assembly GCA_963930645.1. Classification (NCBI taxonomy): domain Eukaryota; kingdom Metazoa; phylum Arthropoda; class Arachnida; order Araneae; family Salticidae; genus Salticus; species Salticus scenicus. Next base: position 51,534,633 of record OZ005659.1, read on the forward strand.
AATGTTTATTTAAATGACTTCAAAAAGAAGAAGGTTCTCAATTGAAACCATGTTTTTATTTTTTTATTTATTTTTTATTTTGTTTGTTTGTTTGTTTGTTAGCTTATAACTTCTGAACGGATTCTCCAATTTTGATACTTTTTATTTTGTTGTAGAGATCTTGGTCTGAAATAGGTCCCATTGTAATACCTTTGCGATCTAAAGAAAATAAAAGCGCTACCTGGTGCAAATCAGTGGAGTTAGCGTTATTATCTCGAAAACAGTTCAAGATAGGGGAAAAAAGTGAATTACGAAGTTGTAGAGCATCATCGATTTAGTACGAAAAGTCAGTTTTTAGACATAAAATAGAACGCTTGTTTGTACGCAATTTCCTACACTGTGCACACTTTGCAGCATAGCAGTAACACGTATGCTATCTAGTTCTAAGCACTGAGCTGAAGAACAACTGGAGGAAATGCTAGACCGGTTTTCGCGTGTCGTTTTTGGAAGGTTTGTCTTCCGAGCGCTGCACGGCAGAAAGCATTTTATATCTTTATATTTCAAAGTAAAATTGTGTAAAGGTTGTCTGTGCGAACAATCATATGTTGTACATGATATTACAATTTAAAATTTTAATTCTTTAAAGGGTATAATAGTAATAGACGACCCAACAAATGTGCACCTGCCGTGCAAGGTTTGACTTTGTACGGCAAACGATTGCAGAAAAACTGGCACGCACGAACACTGTGTAAGGGTATTGGAACCATTTGCTCCAGTTGTTCTTCAGCTAAGTGGTTCTAAGTACGGTTACTGTAAGCGGCCACATCGATTAATGCAAAGTCGTTTTTAACCAGCTTCACAAAGGAGGGTGTTCTTAATTCGAATCACATATATATATACATATTTTTGTTAGCTTATAACTTCGTAAGAGATGCTCCGACTTTTTTTTCTTTTGTTGTAAAGATTTTTGCCTGATCTGCGACCAGTTGCAGATAATCCGAAGCACTCACGTTGACATTGACAAAATAATTTGAAGTAAGCACTCAGTACACTTAAAACATTCGCCGTGACGGACGAGTTATCTTGTCTTAAAAGATTATTTGTTGCGTCCTAGGAACGAGATAACACGTCCTCTATACAATGTTTATCTAAATAGTTTCTGCGTGTACATTGTCTTATTTTCTAAATAAAATTATTTTAACTAGTAGATCTGCAGATCAGGAGCCTCAACGTCCTATTTGCATCACGCATTATTCAACAGATAATTTCACAGGTCGACATGTAAAATTTTGATTTTATAATTTTGGCTGATCTTTATGCTTTTTGGTATGCTGAAACCGAAAATGAAGCTAGTTTTTCTCTATCACCAGTTTTTCCCTTTCTAATATAATTATATGGTAAGTTTTATTGTATGTTTCCATGATTAATCAATCATGGATGCCTATTGTTGTAATTGCGTAGCACAAATGCGACGTAAAACCATTCCAACCAACAAACAAACCTATTGTTATGATGGTATATGTAATAAATTGTGTCGGTGGTGAACACCCTGTATTGACAAACATCTATACGTGATAGAGAAAAATGGGCTGCATTTTCGGTTTCAGCACATCAAAAAACGTAAAGATCAGCTAAAATCATCAAATCAAATTTTGTCAACTTCATTTTTGTAGACCTGTGTTTTTATTTATTCCTTAATATATCATTCATATATATATTGATTCGTTGACTTCCTATATAAACAGAAACGTTTCTGAGGGGGGCTGCCGCCGCCCTCAACCCCCCGTTGTATCTCTCTTTCATAACTACCTGTATATATATTATATGTATTTCTAGTAACTGTTAGTCTTGTATTAATTGCCTGTAATTCATAAATACTTCTACTAAATTTCATGCAAAGTGATTACTTAACATATCGGAATTATTTTGTGCAACCCTGTAAATTAATTACCAATTCTATGCCCACACTTTTCCGCAGAAAAACATGCTTTAAAATTCTAATAAAATTTCATTATATTTAATGGAGTGTAACCATGCTAAAATACACTTTTAAAGAATATCGACTATAGACCGTAATAGTACGAAATTCTTTTATGTACAGTTGGTAACAAAAGTGTCCGAACACTAGCAAAATTTCCTATATAAAAAAAGTACGCTTAATTCAGTTTTGGTAAATAAATCCTTGTCGAACCCTGTTCTTAGACTGACTAAGAACATGATTCGGCAAGGATTCATTTAAAAAAAAACAGTATTTAGTGTACTTTTTTTACATAGGAATTTTTGCTAGTGTTCGGACACTTTTGTTACCGACTGTATCTCGGAAACGGAACCACAGTAATTACATACACCAAAAAAGAATACATCTATTTAATTAATTATAACTCATTAATATTTCAACCTAATTTGAATCTTTTGCAAGATTATAGAATGTCATCCGAGTTCTTTTGTGTAGTCTCGTAAATAAATTTAGTCTATACATATACCTTTTTTTTGAGTAAACATTCTTTTGTACATCTTTATGATCTATGTTAATTCCATTATGTTGAATGTAGCATAAACTCGTTAAAATGCGCTTAAATAAAAAATTGTCTATAGGCAATATCATGAAATTCTTTAATGTGTCTCTGTAAACGAACCATAAGCATGGTATGCATCAATAAAAACTGTTCAACTTATTCTACGTTTTTCATGAATAATTGTTCGAAATTTGACATAATTTGGATAATTACGTGATATTGTCGAAACACTTTTGTAAAGTCCTTGTTCAGAATTCTAATAACTCTGAATTTTGACAATAGATGGCAGCACTATGCAATTTTATGACTCTTTAGAATATAAAGCATTGATTAAATTCATTCTTTTTATTGATATTTTAATGTGTTTTAAACGCTAAATTAATTCTTTTTTCTTTTATTATTATTTATTTTATTCATGTTTTCAATTGATTGTTAGTTATACTTTAAATAATTCTTTTCAATTTGCTGTGAACCGTTTTACTTTTCTGCGGTGCTATTCTAGTTTGTTCTTTTTGTTGTGTTCTAGCGGTCAGCTGGAAAAATTCTATTCTAACGTATGAGCTGAAATAAAGTCAATAAGTCACGTTTATATTCTATTTTGTGTATGTATTCAAGCTTTTATTCATTGTTTCTTAAATATGATGTTATTAATTCAATTGAAAGGAAAGTGAGTCCTTCAAATTCATTTTAAACTGATTTATGATTTAATATAATTTAAACCAGCGATTTTTAAAACCATACAGTCCACAATTCTATTCAAAATCCCTCCATATTTTTGGCCGTCTAGAGCCGGAGATATATTAAATTATGAAATCTTTTAGTAAAAATTAATATTTACAAACTTGAAGAAAAAAAAAAATGTTCTAATGGCTTCGAAAATTGAAAAACTAAAAGCAAAAAGAACTATTATTCGGTCATCAGTGACTAAATTTGAAAACAAAGCGACAAAAGCTTTGGAAGCGGATCCTTTAGACATTCAAGAAATAAAAATTTTGAAAGGTCATTTGCATGAAAGGCAAACTCAATTAGAACAAATTAATAATGAAGTTGAGGAAGTTATTTCTGATTTAGATGAATTAAAAAAGGAAATTGAAGATAATGAAAAATGGACAGAGAAACTTACTCGTATAAAATATCAGATAGAGCCAAGATTAGAACTTTCTTGTTTTCAGAACACTAAAGTTGTAACACAGGTTAATGAAAATTCTTGTTCTGTTTCGAAGCAATCTATTCACCTTCCAAAATTTGATTTGCCACATTTCTCTGGCAATTTGGAAGACTGGTTAAGCTTCAAGCAAATATTCGTAACCACTATTCATGAGAACACTCAGCTTTCCGATTTGCAAAAACTACAATATTTAAAAGCGTCTGTTATTGGATCGGCCAATAAGTTAATAAAAGGCTTTCCAATAACTGAAGCAAGTTATAAGGAAGCTTGGGCAACACTAATTTCTAGATTCGATAATAAAAAAAATCTAGCTTATGCCCAGTTAAACAAATTCTTTAATTCGAAATCTTTGAAACCAAATTGTCGGAAATCTATGCTAGATTTATTAGATAACTGTAATGAAGCAATACGTAACTTGAAATGTTTAGGATTTGAATTTAATTTATTTGTGGATTTAATTCTTGTTTATAATTTGCAAACAAAATTGGATGATAATTTAAAGAAGCAATGGGAATTATCTTTAGATAGTGATTCTTTTCCCACCTATGATGAATTTATTTTGTTTCTTGAAAAACAAGCGAGAAGCTTGCAAGATATTACTGATAGTACTTATTCTAAATCTGAAAGTAAACAAAAAGTAGTATTTAAAAAATCTGTGTCTAATGCTGTAATATCTAATTCAGATATAAAATCCAATAATTCTATCTGTTCAGAATGCTCGGAATCGCATGCACTTTTCAAGTGCCCACACTTTCTTAAAAAATCTGTTGAAGATAGATGGAATATTGTGAAGGGTAAAAAACTATGCATAAATTGTTTACGTGGTAATCATTTCGTTAATAAATGTTTGATTTCGACAAAATGTCGACAGTGTAATGCTAAGCACCATACACTTCTCCATTTCGAGAAAAATAAAGTTAATTCTTCACCTGTTATTGAAAATACTAATCTCAACATTGAAAGTCCATCCTTTGTCAACACTAGTTGTTTAACCAGTACCGAAGAGAGTTGTCAAACTTTGTTATCGACAGCTATGGTTCTTGTAAAATCAAATACTGGAAGGTTTGTGCCATGTAGAGTCATGGTGGATTCAGGAAGTCAAAAATCATTAATTTCCAGCTCTTGTGCTAAAAAATTAGGTTTACCTATGAAAACCACAAATCATAGAATCTCGGGTGTAAATAATATTGTTGCAGAAACTGCTCTTTTTGAAGTTAATATTATTTTAAAGTCTTATTATAGTAATGAAATCTTTGATGTGAATGCTTTAATAGTAAATAATGTTACGGTAAATCTTCCTAATTTTGTTGTTCGAAAATCTTCATGGCCTCATTTGGAAGGTCTATCTTTAGCAGATCCTAAATTTTATGTTTCGAGTCCAGTTGAAATTTTGCTTGGTGCAGATTTATTTCCCTTAATAATTTTAGGGCAATCTATTATGGGTCCTAAAGGTACTCCATGTGCTTTAAATTCCAAATTGGGATGGTTACTCTCGGGTGTCATACATGCAAACAATTTTCAGCATTCTAAAACTGTCCTTAGTTGCCATGCTACAGCTCAGTTAACTTATGATCTTCAGAAATTTTGGGAAATTGAGTCCCTTCCTGATGCAACACCAATTCACAGTTCTGAAGAAAAATACACTAAAACTGTTAGACGAATTCAGTCTGGAAGGTACATGGTGGATCTTCCCTTTAAAGAAGCTCCAAATTTAGGTGACTCACAATCAAATGCTTTAAAACGGTTTTATTTGTTAGAATCCAAACTTAATAAAAATCATGAGCTTAAGGAGCAATACCATGCCTTTATGCAAGAATATATTGACTTACATCATATGGAACCAGTCCCAAATTCTGAAATTGATTCTAAAGATTATTTTTACATGCCTCATCATGGGGTTTTGAAAGAAGATAGTACAACTACTAAATTGAGGGTGGTATTTGATGCCTCGGCTAAAGGAACATCAGGCCACTCTTTAAACGACTTTCTTGAAATAGGTCCAAAGTTGCAACCAGATTTGTTTAAACTTCTTCTTAAGTTTAGAACATATTCCATAGCCTTAACCGGAGACATCGCCAAAATGTACAGACAGATATTGGTAAACCCCAAACATGTTGACTTTCAGCGAATCTTTTGGCGATTCCAGCCACATGAATCTATTGCGAGTTTCAGATTATTGACTGTAACATATGGCACTACCTGTGCCCCATTCCTGGCTATAAGGACATTGCACGAACTAGCCAAAGATTATAGTTCAGAATTTCCTATTGCTGCGCAGTCAATTTTCGAGAACTTTTATGTGGATGATTATCTTGGTGGGTCGCATTCAATTGATGCAGCAAAACAATTGGTCAAAGACCTAAATCACGTTTTAAATCAAGGAGGCTTTACACTTAGAAAATGGGCTTCCAATGTACCCGCAGTCATTGAAAATCTACCAGAAGATCTTAAATCCACTAGGCAAAATGTAAAATTTTCCGAAGATTCCTCCCAAAAAATCTTAGGCTTAGTTTGGAATTCGGCAGAAGACTTATTGAAAATTCATTTGAATGGCGTCAAATCGGTGCATACCAAGCGAGAATTGCTATCAATGATAGCTCAAATCTTTGATCCTTTTGGGATTTTAGCTCCAACCACGATCATGTTAAAAATCATGATGCAAGAGCTTTGGAAAGATAAGTGTGCTTGGGATGATCAAATCCCAGTTTCAATTTTAAAAACTTGGCAAGAATTTGATTCTCAAATTGAACTCTTAAAGTCCATTGGCATACCAAGATATCTGAACTGTGAAACATCTCCAGAGAACCACATAGAGATCCATGGTTTTTGTGATGGATCTGGCAAGGCCTACGCTGCAGCGGTATACCTTCGGACACTATCTTCTCTAGGTGAGATTTCAGTTAACTTTGTCGCTGCAAAAACCAGAGTTAATCCTTTAAAACATGTCACGCTTCCGAGAATTGAGTTATGTGCTGCATTCTTGCTTGCACAATTAAGTTCCACAATATTAGAATCTTTAACCTTTAATGTAAATAAACTTTATTTGTGGTCCGATTCACAAATTGCTTTAAATTGGATTGAATCTCCTCCAACCAAAGGAAATCAGTTCGTAACAAATCGAGCAAACAAAATCAAATCACTTGTCCCACAAGCAGTGTGGACTTATGTTGAGAGTTCATCGAATCCAGCAGACTGTGCCTCAAGAGGCATTCTACCGAAGAATCTTTTGCATCACAAATTGTGGTGGCTTGGGCCTGAATGGCTTAGTGCTAGTGTCAAGTTACCATTATTCCTAGTCAAATCTTCAAATGTTAAGTCAAAAAATTCTGAAGAAAATTTAAGTCACGTTGCAACATCCAGTCATAAAACCTTTCCTGATTTTCTACTCAAATTCTCTTCTTTTTCAAAACTTTGCAGAATCCTTGCATTGTGTTTGAGATTCATGTATAACATTCGTAGTTGTAATCGTAATTCTAGACGCATTGGACTTGTCAGTACGCCTGAAGTTTCAAGTGCTATTACACATATTCTTAAATTGATTCAGGAACAAGAGTTTTCGGTAGAACTGAATTTGCTCAGGAAAAATCAACCTTTACCAACCAACAACAAATATTTATCCTTAAATATATTTCTAGATGACCAAGGTTTAATCAGAGTTGGCGGACGGTTGTCCAGACATCAGTCACTTAATCGAGATCAAAAATATCCAGTGCTTTTATCGAGAAATCACTTAATTACAAAATTAATTGTTGAGCAATATCATAAAAAACACTTTCATGCTGGTGCACAACTGATTCTTTCCCTAATTAGACAAAAGTATTGGATACTAAATGGTCGCTCTTACATTCGTCGAATTCTAAATGAATGTATTTTGTGCAAACGTTTGAAGAAACAAACTTGCCAACAAATTATGGGTGAGTTGCCAGTCGAACGTATAACTCCAACTCGACCTTTTTCAAAGGTGGGACTAGATTTTGCTGGCCCACTCATCACTAAACCAAATGTGCCTAGATCTAAAGTTAAATTGAAGTCATATATTTGTGTTTTTGTCTGCATGTGCACAAAAGCGGTGCACCTAGAAGCTGTTTCAGATTTATCTTCATCAGCTTTCTTAGCATCCCTAAAACGATTTGTTTCTAGAAGAGGACTGCCATCAGACATATACAGTGACAACGGAAAAAATTTCAGGGGAGTTGCTAACTATCTTAAGCAACTATTTCGAATCATTCGTTCTGAAAATGTTCAAAATTTTGCTACCAGCAACTTCATCAATTGGCATTTTATCCCACCATATTCCCCCCATTTCGGTGAACTATGGGAATCTGCTGTTAAATTGACGAAAAGTCACCTACTTAAAGCTTGTAAGGCTACCATTCTAAATTTTGAAGAGCTTACTACTCTTTTATGTCAAATAGAAGCCTGCTTAAATTCCAGACCATTAACACCACTTTCTTCAGATCCATCTGATGTTAGAGCCCTCACTCCCGGACATTTCCTGATAGGAGTTCCACTCCTTGAGATTCCAGAAAGTGGGAATTCACCAAATCTCACTTTATCTTCTCGTTGGACTCTAATCCAGCGAATGAAGCAAGACTTCTGGAAGAGATGGTCTAGAGACTATCTACATCACCTGCAGAATCGACCTAAATGGTTCACTTCACGAACTGATCTTCAAATTGGGGACTTGGTTGCTATTCATGATTCACAATCTATTCCTCTCCAGTGGAAGCTGGGTAGAATTATTCGTACCTATCCAGGAACTGATAATAGAGTTCGTGTAGTCAGCATTTGGACTCAGAGTGGTGAAATTCAACGCCCTATTGCTAAAGTGACACTCCTTCTCCCGGTGGGGGAGAATGTTCAGAATTCTAATAACTCTGAATTTTGACAATAGATGGCAGCACTATGCAATTTTATGACTCTTTAGAATATAAAGCATTGATTAAATTCATTCTTTTTATTGATATTTTAATGTGTTTTAAACGCTAAATTAATTCTTTTTTCTTTTATTATTATTTATTTTATTCATGTTTTCAATTGATTGTTAGTTATACTTTAAATAATTCTTTTCAATTTGCTGTGAACCGTTTTACTTTTCTGCGGTGCTATTCTAGTTTGTTCTTTTTGTTGTGTTCTAGCGGTCAGCTGGAAAAATTCTATTCTAACGTATGAGCTGAAATAAAGTCAATAATTCACGTTTATATTCTATTTTGTGTATGTATTCAAGCTTTTATTCATTGTTTCTTAAATATGATGTTATTAATTCAATTGAAAGGAAAGTGAGTCCTTCAAATTCATTTTAAACTGATTTATGATTTAATATAATTTAAACCAGCGATTTTTAAAACCATACAGTCCACAATTCTATTCAAAATCCCTCCAGTCCTGTATATTAATTAGGAAGCCTAGAGCACACATTTTATGCAGAAAACTTCAGTTTAATTATCTCAGTAATGTACGCTAATTTCATTTTGTTGAATGCAAAATAACGATGTTAAAATTCGTTTAAACGAAATTCACCCCATAGGCCGTAATGATAAAAAAAACTTTGGCGTGTCTCTGTACACAGTCCATAAACAATATAGACATAAAAAATTATACGGCTATTTCTATACAGAACTTAAACGTATGTACCAATTTGCAAGTTAGTCGGAGGATTTTTGCGGCCGTTATTGCGGTACACACAAATTCTGTCCATAGGCCGTAATAATAAGAAAAACTTTGGTGTGTCCCTGTACACGAGCTAAAAATGGAATACACACGCAAAACTATACAGCTAATTCTATGTGGCTCATAAACATGTGTACCAAATTGCAAGTCAATAGCATGTTTTTTGCAGTCGCTATCGCGGTACATACAAATTCTGTCCATAGGCCGTAATGATAAAAAAAATTGTTGTGTTTCTGTACATGAACTACAAATGCAATACATACCAAAAGCTATACAGCTAATTCCATGTGGTCCATGAACACTTGTACCAAATTTCAAATTAGTAGCGTGATTTTTACGGTCGCTATCGCGAGACAGACATACAGACTGAACACAAAATCTTTTTGAGTCTTCACAGGGAGGTCTCTACTAAGGTTTCGGCAGTTATTTGTCTTAATTAATTAACTTATTTGTTTACTAGGATGAACGCGCGCCATTGCCGCAATGAATATGTCAACATAATTCCAAAATTTTCGTTATCAATAACCGGCACACTATTACTTATAAAATATTCCTCAGGAAGATCACAACACTGTTTAGCTCAAGATACCAATACCTTCCCGGACTCGAAATACCTAGCATAAGAAACCAGCCTTAATGCTATGACAGTCGTTCTAAATGTGATTTCAACTCTTAACTCTACTTATGAAGAAAATATTATGGGAATAAAGACACGTTTCTGATTATTTAATGTGTTAAATAGGTTTTAGAGGCTACCTGAATGACGGTGATTATAACCGCGCGTGAATCCCATAGCTGAGTAAATACTGTTTTAATGTAGCAAGATTGTTGATAATTGAGTTTTAGATTTATGTACACATGAAATATGATATAAATCAATTAGGGATGCCGTAATACTGAAGCATTAATATTAAATAGAAAGCTTTTAATAATGAAAATTTATCATATTTTCTGGAATGGTTTAATAAAGGATTGTGAAAGATAGTATACTTACTTTCTTTTAGAAAAAATATACTATGAAAGGAATGTATCGTAATCATGGTAAAATAAGTCTGTGAGAGTTTGGTACGCGTTTTGAGATATCTTGAATTATTTTTTACTATTACTGCGATTAGTTGTATATTGACATAAACTATTACTTATCATTTTTTAGTGGAAATCGACCCGCAGATGGCACTACTATCCTGTTTCATCGTAATATTTAATTTAATAATATAGGACGAAATTTCATGTAAATGTACACAATAAGAGCTATTTTAACCAATTATTGTGAAATTAATATATATATATATATATATATATATATATATATATATATATAGAGAGAGAGAGAGAGAGAGAGAGAGAGAGAGAAACTGAAACAGAAAAAAAAAATCTGGTGTGCAACAACCACACGACTTCCATTACCCGCTATTACATGTATTATATGCATTTTTGAGAGATAATGTGATCAGAAAACATAAAAGTGACCTAAAGAGAAAATCGTTAGAGCCGTTTTTGAGATACAAACTTTTACAAAAAATCAATTATTGACCGGAAAACAATAATTACATACAAAAGCATATTTAAAAGTGAGTTAAAATGGCGAGTTTGAAAAAAATCCGTACAACCGTTTTTAAAGGAACGCCTTTGCGAGGCCTGAAATTGAGATATTTATACAGGACGCCTATCAATTTTCCTGAACTAACTAACTATATCATTCGAAAGGACATCTAATAGATTGCTTATATAGCAAGTTTGAAAAAAATCGTTAGAGCCGTTTTTGAGATACGGACTTACGGTCCCACTTCCGGTTTCCGATGTCCCACTTCCGGTTTTTCAATTTTCACCAAAATTTGGAAATTTCATCTGTACACCAGACGTATTTCAATTCTAAAGTTTCGTAGCTCTATCTTTATTAGTTTCTGAGTTATAATAGCCAGAAGATTCTCCACATACATACACACACACACACACATACATACACACTGACCAATTGCCAAAAACCACTTTTTTGCACTCAGGGCAACTTAAAACGTGTAAATCAGGTGAAAACCCGATATCGAATTTTCAGACCGAATACAATACTTCCATTACCTACGGTAGTAGGGTAATGGAAGTAAAAATGTATATATATGACGATAGCCTTCTCTGGGGGATGAAAGATTTCAATACGAATACCCTTCAAAATCCTGAAAAAAGATGTTGTCTGTAGGCCACAAAATTGACTTACTTTCATATCTTTCAACATTTAGTGTTATAAACTTCTTGGGTGAAAGTATTCTTCATTCATCATGGAAATAAATTTTATAAAATAATACTTTTAATGAATAATTTGCACTGCGTGAATTTGTGTAGGAAATTATAGAAGAAAGTTTTGTGATGGCCATAACATGATGTATATTAAGCGTTCAGTATTTCAATGCTTAATATAATTCTAAAATTTTCGTTATCAATACTCAACACACCATTACTTATAAAATATTCCTCAGGAAAATCATAACACTGTTTATCGTAAAACACCAATACCTCGCCCGACTTGAAATAGCATTTATTCGAAAACATATCTTTAGAAAACAGCCTTAATGTTATGGCAGTCGTCCTAAACGTAATTTCTATGCGGGAACTCTACTTATATAGAAAAAAATAATGGGAATAAGAACACATTTCCGTACCATTTAATGCGTCAAATGGGTATTAGAGGCTACCTGAATGGCAGTAAATATAACCGCGAGTGAAGCCCCTGAGAAAATATTGTTTTAACTCAGAGAGATCATTGATAATTGAGTTTTAGGTTTATGTATAGATTAGGGATGGCATAAATCAAATAGGGATGCTGCAATATTAAAGTATTTAAAAATAGAAGACGGCTAAAAGTGGAAGTATATTGGTGTTAATAAATGATGTCAAATATTACTTTTACTCTCTAGGCATAAACCAGGAAACGAAAGAACTGTAGTCATGCAAAAAGAAGTCCCACAACAAGGGACGACCTGACACCCCTTTCACCTGACGACCCTTCGTCAGGTGAAAAACTAGGCACGAATGCATCATCAAACCAGTAAAGTGCATCCACGCCGACTAAGAAATTTAAAGTGACTTCTGCCTATGTTTTCCCCTGAAACATCATCTAATAAACTTCGGAGTAGTGCTGCTATCTACAAAACCGATGAAAGGACAAAAGTATAAAAATTCGTTAAAACAAGGAAAACGTATTGAAAAATTTTAGCACAATAAACGCGAAATATTTGGTTTCAGCGGTAAACTAATGAACGTTAAAGGTTTAAAATATTAAAATTAGTTTAAATTCAGGAAAGATAATAAAAAACAGATAATTATGTGCCTTGTATACTCTAGAGAAAATTAGTTTCTGATAAAGGAGTACTGGCAAAACTGACAAATATGTTCTGACTAGAAATTTTAATCCGCGCCTATAGATTCAGAAATGAAACAAAGAATTTTTTACTATATCTTTTGATTCGGTTGGCAACTAACCCTATTGATTCAATCCAGAGCCTCATGTTTGATCCTACCTATTTTCAGTGATCTTATTTTAATTATTTTGAGCATATTTAAACTGGTGTATATTTATTTTCTAGTTTTTTTCCCACTTGAGATCTAATTGCCCATTGCGCAGCACTAGTGCGACGTAAAACCATACCAACCAACCCACTTTCGATCTCGCGATTCCCCCCCCCCCCCCTTCATACTTACCTGTTGTGGTGATATCTTCAAGTATCATCCATCTTATAACAAGGGATAACATGAGAACGCTACCTGACGCTGCCCAGGTTAAAGTAGTATTTATAGAATTTTGAAATCAATGAAAGAACTAAGTAAAAAGGTATAAAATAATAATAATAAAAAAAGGAAACAGCTTTAGTATAGGACTCCCTTGTTACTTAATTTTTGCCATTTTTGCGATGAATTGAAATGTAAAAACCTTGGTGAGAAACATTCGAGCTACTTCGGTGCCAAATTTAAAGTTGCTCAAGGAATCCGATAATAAAGCTGTGCCATTAAAAAAAAAAACAGTTTTACGATATTTACAAAATAAAAAAATCATCCTAATAAAATCCAACTTATTTAACTATTTAAAATTATGTTGAGAACATATAATCTATTTAAAAAACTTTTAAAACCCAAATTCTTAATGTATCGTATCACATAAATCTTTTCTAAGTTAGAATAAAATTTAATTTGAAAAAAAAAAAAAAAAAAAAAAAAAAAGAACTTTTTTGTTTATTAACCAAAAAAAAATTGATGAAATTTGAAATGCAAGTTGGTCTTCTCGGGTACAAGCTGTATATTATATTTTTGTGTTAGTAAGAGAGAAAAAAAAAAAAAAAAAAAAAAAAAAATTCAAAACTGCAATTTTTAATCCCATTTCAAAAACATGTGACTTAATGTGAAGCAGATTTTTTTCTATTTCTCCTGACGGGTGTTATCCAACTGCACTCGAAATATACCAACTGCACTCGCTAGTCTTAACCCCTCTTTCACTTACTCTCTTGCAAGTTTCTATCTTACCACCAATTCGCGCTGAATAGGAAGAACCCAAAAGTTTGTTGGTGGAATTATACTAACTGCCCTAGCTGGAAGTTTATAATTTTATTTGTAATTTAACCGAGTCACCTGCGTTTTCAGATTCATGCACAGCGAGGTAAGGGAGTCCAATGAAGTTTTTTTGTTTTTTACGTGTCTGATAGTGATTACCGTTCTCAGATTCATACACAGCAAGGTAGGAGTGTCCAGAGATTTTTTTAAATTATTATTTTGGTTTTTATGCGCGTGGTAGTGATTGCCGCGGAAGCGAGTTACGGGCGTTCTCAGATTCATACACAGCGTGGTAGGAGTGTCCAGTGGGTTTTAACGTGCATGATAGTATTGCCGCGGAACCGAGTTACGTCCGTTTTCAGATTCATGCACAGCGAGATACGGGTGTCCAGTGATGATTTTGTTTTTTGTTTTAACGAGCGTGATAGTGATTGTCGCAGAACCGAGTTACCAGCGTTTTCAGATTCATGCACAGCAAAGTAGGGGGTGTCCAGTGATGTTTTTTGTTTTTAACGTGCTTGATAGTGATTGCCGCAGAACCGAGTTACGTGCGTTTTCAGATTCATGCACAGCGAGGTAGGGGTGTCCAGTGATGTGTTTTTGGCTTTAACGAGCGTGTTAGTGATTGCCACGGAAGCGAGTTTCGGGCGTTCTCAAATTCAGGCACAGCGAAGTAGGGGTGTCCAGTGATTTTTTTTTTTTTTTTTTTTTTTTTTTTGTTTGTTTTAATGTGCGTGATAGTGATTGCCGCGGAACCGAGTTACGTGCGTTTTCAGATTCATGAACAGCGAGGTAGGGGTGTCCAGTGATTTTGTTTTTGCTTTTTACGTGTGTGTTAGTGATTGTCGAGTTACAGACGTTCTTACATTCATGCGCAGCAAGGTAGGGATGTCCAGTGATTTTATTTTATTTTTATTTATTTATTTTTTTTTTTTTGGGGGGGGGGGGCTTTCCATTGCATCTTTCGTTTTCTATTTCATTACTTTCAGTGGAAGGATCTAAATTCATAACGGGGGTTTGAGGTAGCAGGAGGTGTTTGCATGTCCGAGTGAAGTTGGTACTTTTTTAAAGTGGGGGGGGGGGGAAGCGAGTGCAGTTGGTAGTCGCCCCTCCTAACGGTTTCCATACAATCTTCTGCTGTTGCTACCACATGCGCAGTGAAAATGTTTTTCATAAAAATTCTCAAATTTTATGAGATATTTAAGATATTTGTATTCCGATTGTAGTATATTGTTTTAAAAGTGTTTTTCCAACTTTTCTGAAAGTGGGAATAATTTTCGTTAAAAACTGTATGTATTATAAATTAAAAACATGTTGATTTTTTCTGGAGTTTTAAAATAAATGCTTATATCTCCGTTATTTAATAAACTATCATCACATAAATTGATCCACAAATTGAACTCGGTCTATATTAACATATCCTAAAGTTACAGATCATTTCGTTCACTTAACGATACAGGGTGATCACAAACATTATTGATTTTGCTGAATATAATACCGGCCCTCTAAATGTTGTCTTAAACAATCTTCACTAAAAAACATGAAAAAGACCCAATTCTTTAAATGCCCAATGTTTGAAAACATTTCATCGAGAGATAAGTTTTTAAATTGAAAAAAACTGGTCGTTTGCAAATTTTGCTAAACTTTTGAGCAGGAGTATAATTACAGCGTTATACTGATTAATAAGTGTACCATTTTTCGTAGCGATTGATTGAACGGTGTAGCTTTGTATAGCGAACTAAAAATCCGGACATACAAACTATCTGCTCTCGATATATTGATTAGTCCACCAGTGGTCGAGCGGTTCTGCACGCAAAGCTGTTAGACGGAGATGCCATATTCGATCCCAGGTTGCGTTCGTTGGCCTAGGTAATCGGAGGTTTCGGTGGTTTTCTCCGAAACTTCCGTAAATAAGGGCTAGGACCTCTTAGAAAGACCCCCACGAAGGGCACGTCCCCTCAGGTCTAGGACCCTAGTACTGTGAACCGGCCTTAATTCCCACAGTACAATCTATATATAACGATTAAACTCACAACAGTATGTTGCTCTACGTACGTTCATATATTTCAATGTATATGGATATTTCAAACGCGTATGTCTCTGTCTGTTCTAAAATGAAATGTTCTAAATTGTTTTACACTGCTATTTACAATTTACCTCGACTGCTGATTAAGCGCTAAATCCTCAGTTGAAAGCCTAAATTATGTTCACTAATAGGTTGTTGGGACTTGAATAGACGACGTCCAATCATATTACTGGTGAGTAGGAATTAGGCTTTCAAACGAGGCTTTAGTGCATTACTGGCAGTCGAGATAAATGAGGAATTGAACCTGTTAATCAATGACAGCGAATTAATTTTGTTTCGGAAGATGAAACAAAGGCTATAAAAGTCCTAGTGCTGTTTTTAAGAGATTTATAGATATAATCTAAAAGAGTAGATAATAAGAAAGAAAGCCAATTAATCATACATAATTTATGAAACACTTTCCAACATATACGAAAAATATCTAGCATTTAATTTAACGCTTTATCTACTGAGGGTACTTTGAAGTGCCCTTAGTTTAAAAAGTGCATGAAATCGAATTTATTGAAGAAATGTCAAAGGCAGTTATAGATTGAATGTAACCCATTTTAATCGCTTTACAAAGCACTAGACACAACACGTAGCATTTTTTTTTTTTTTTTTTTTTTTTTGTTCCAGTAAAGATTTTATAGATTACTCCCGCTGTTGTTTTCGTTTGGCATTTTTCACGATCGTCACGTGTGTTACAATTAATTCCTAGACTCAAGAATCTTTCATCAATCGTAGAAAAAGTATGAGGAACATAAAAAGTAAATACTTTTTTACACTTTTTTAAGGTCCAAATATATATATGTACGTCTGTGTACCAGTGGTACACTAACGTACCACCTCAAAAAATCCTCGTTAATTTCTATGATGAGGTGATATGCACAATTTGTATTGCATATATTTAAAAAAAAAATAAAAAAAAATATTTTTAAGTAATTAAAGAAATATGTTTCAAACATATTTTTGTCTGTTTCATAATACCGTAGATAAAGGGTTAAGTATTTGCGCACAAGAAGTTACACATATGCATATTTTGGATGCTGTAGGTGCATAAATAACCTAAAATATTTTACTCCTGCAGGTTACAATCTATTTACAATTATAAAACATATAGAGTCTGATTGATGTATGAAAATTTGGGGCATGAAAATATTACAGCGTATAAAATTTTACATTACAAAATATATTACTTACATACATATACACTAAGCGACAAAAAAAAAAAAAAGAGCTGCCTTTGGATATTTTCCTTTTTACCTTCTACAACCGCCAATTTTATCGTTTAAACAGCAAATTTTCGAACAGATTTTATTATGTTGTCCTCCACATACACTTTAGCATTGAGTCTAGTGTTAGAAATAAAATACAATTGTCAGAAAAACTAATTTTAGAAATTATTTCAAAAATGGTAAGAATAAGGCAGTTAACGATGACACAAAAAGTATTAATTTATAAATGAAAATCAAAAAATATTTTAATACGTGAGATGGTAAAATAACTAATTGTTAATGAAATATTGGTAAAATGGTTTTTAGGAAAATATAAATTTTTTTGGCCGTTTTAATTGGAAATTTGGCTTTAGGCGGTCAAGCAAGCTAATTGCAAGTTAAAAAGCAAATGTTTAAAAAATCGATTTGTATCATGTTCAGAACTTTAAAAAGATTAAAAAAAAAAAAGTGTATGGTAAAATATTTTCTTCAAAAATAATCCGGAAGCAATTAAACAAGGCAGGTTAAAAATCAGAAGATCTGCAAAAAAGCCATTATTAAGGACAAATATCAAAAAAAGAGAAAAAAGACATCAGTTGACCAAAAAAAAAAAAAAAAAAAAAAAAAAAATTAGCAGTTAATTATCGGGCTGAAGTGAGTTTCTCGATGAGTCAAGTTTAATTTATTTCGAACTGATGAAAAAAATTACTAGGACGGTAAAGTTGGGACTGACTGAAAACTGCTGTCTTAAAATAGTGACATTCTACGTGCATTATGGTACGTAGGTGCATACTTTTTCCAAGAATCAGGCAAATTTTCATGCTCAAGGGATCAATTAACTCAAAATAAAACACGGTGATTATAAAAGTGACGCCTGATCGATTATTTCGGAGGTATTTCAGACTTTTCTTCAAACAGCATTTCAAGTTTCCAGATGATAATGCACCTTGCTGTACGGCGTCTGTGGTACGCCAATTTGAATCAGTTAAAATTACCTAATCATTCCCATGAGCACCTTTCTGTAATTAATAATATTTTTTTCACTCTAAGTTAAATCCCGCAAAGAATGTCGTAGAATTTCTTCTTTATTAGACTTGGAAACAGTCCTAATCTTAATTCGCTCGAAAATGTTTTAGTCATAAAAAGGCGCGGGGAGAGAGAGGAGGATTCGAAATTTGCAGCCTTCAACTTTGCAAGAACTAGAAGAATTATTTACAATATTTAACACAGTGAAATTTTTGAGATTTATATCAAAAAACGGTATAATACTATGCCACTGTGTATTGAAGCAGTAATTCCATAAGAAGGTGGAATTAACCCAACGCAGAATACATATCTTTATTAAAAAATTGCTTAGATTTGTAGTTTTATTTCACATAGTAAAATATAACTTGTTTAATAAATCATAATAGAATACAAATCATAATAGAATACAAATAGAATAATAAATCATAATAGAATACAAAGTGTATGGTTATTGCATTATGTTTAAAAATAAAGTTTTATGTAGATTTTTATAAAGTACTTCGTAGAGTGTAATAAAACAAATTATTAAATCGAAAATGTACATAGGTATAATTTCATCCTTTTGGTATTATGCAAATATAACAGTTTTATTTGTTTCAACCATTCCTTTTAAAGTTATTACAAATAAAAAAGGTATAAATCATTTTTTCTGCAATGCGTTTTTTTTTTTTTTTTCTTGTCGCTTAGTGTAGATAAGGTAAAATGAAAAATTTTTATTAACAGCATTTCCATTTTACTAAAATAAAGTACATGCAGCAGATCTACCGTTTGTCATTATATAGTGTTTGTTTGTTTGTTTCTCCGGTACAAATCTTGCAATCTATTTTTAACTAACTTCCCTGCTAGCTAGACATTTGAAACTTTCACAGTAGCTCAGAACCCGGTGACAACACAATACTTCAAAGTCAGATTTTCGAATAGTTTTCTTTTAATTAATTAAAATATGAAAATAATAAGCTCCTAATAGCAAAACAAATAGTCATTAAAATATTAGCTATAATTTAAAATTGTTGCCAAAAAAAATTTACGAGTTCATTTTCTTTCGACATAAAAATAAATACATTTAATTAAACGTGAGCGTTAAAAAGTTGTAAAAAGTTAAATTATGCATCTGGCAAAAATTGACGTCATTATCACTTTAAATATTTTGTACACATTGATAATGTGCTAATGTAGTTCATGATGCAAATATATGTTATTCTGAAAGGATTAAAATTTTATTTTTAACATCAACTTTTTTTTAAATTCAAATTTCCCGTAACTCTTTAACTAATCACATTATAACGTCCATCTTTGGAATATCGACAATAAGGATTTTCTCGCCAAAAGTCGCCAAAAAAGTCATCAAGGGTAAAAAATCGCCAACTTTGTCGCCAAATCCATTACCTGCCTATTGGAGTTTTTTAATGCATTTTAAAGGGAAAATTAAGCTATTTTAACGCGAAAAAGAGCTGGAAATGCAGAAAATTGACATTTTATCAACTGACTAAGCCTCTTTGAAAGAATTTATACAAAAATAAATATAATTATTTACAATTTCGTAACAAAACGCATTGATAAAGTGCTAATGTAGTTAGTTCTATAGCTATGATTCAACAGAAAATTTAAAAACATGGTTTATAAAAAGTTTTTTATCTTATAATTATTTTACATCGCTTTATAAATAAAAACTAAAAAGAAAATTCCTTGAAATTAGTCAAAACGTTGTTTCGTCAGCGTCTTCTTCGTGTGCAAAATCTCGATTTCTCTCTATTGCCTATGCGACAACCTTACCAGGTGGACTTTAATTTGGGTGCTTATCAGATGAAAGTATTGATAAATAGATTTAAACCAATGAAATATACTACGCTTGTCAACACATTAGTCAATTCCATTTTGAAGAAGTGTGCAAAATTTCAGTAAGATTGGTGCATTAGCTTTTGAGAAATCGTGTCCACCGCTTGTTAGAAGGTTTTCAGGAAAATAGAACCTACCAGCAAAATTTTCCAAATTTTTAATGAAAATTTTATAAAATATTGTTTAAACTAGTTAGTTGTAAGGCGACTAAGGCGCCCGTTGAAAAATGATCATTTCATCTTATTTATTTCTCACTTCAAATAATTCATTTGCTAGCAAGCCAGTGCGAAATGTTCGCACTTTATTTATCTCTTCGTTACATTTAAAACTTAAAATTATTATTATAATTTTATAGACGTCATTTTTTCATATGCATGAGCAAATTTAATATTTTGTATATATA
This sequence comes from Salticus scenicus, assembly GCA_963930645.1. Classification (NCBI taxonomy): domain Eukaryota; kingdom Metazoa; phylum Arthropoda; class Arachnida; order Araneae; family Salticidae; genus Salticus; species Salticus scenicus. The sequence goes on from OZ005659.1 coordinate 51,555,046, forward strand.
TAGTATATATATATATTGATAAAAAGTGTTTGAAATTACTTTTAATCAAATCTTAAAGAAATAATTAAATAAATAAATTCAAAACTTGTTCTTAGAAGGTAAGACTTATAATAATAATAAATTCTTCACTTACCTTCTATGCAGCAATATGAGCGCTAATCTTCTAACAAAATCAGCAACATCCATGGGATTTCTGAACTGTTGATCCATCTATCTAAAAAGCATTATATTAGAATCTGTTGAATAATCCACATTGTATACTAAGGAAGTGTGTTTTGTATGTGCTAAAATGAAATCATTCATGATTTAACTTAATTGTAGCATTTATTTTTAATTTTGGATGCGTCTTGCTCTGCATCCTTTAAGTACGGAATCAGATATGGAAGTGAGAGAAATTACAAAGTGAAAAATATAATCATATATAATAGAATAATAAAAAAGTTTATGAATGTTCATACTTTGTGTAAACAGTCAATATGTATTAATAATAGAAGTTCTTGAGGAACAACGAGTAATCCTCATTAGTGTCAGTCAGCAGATAATCATGAGTGAAGAAGGAAATGTAGTCCAGATTTTTTACAGGCGTAATTGATAGCTCGTAAATAACTTGAAATATGATTTCAGTTTTTGTAATGCCTTAATTAAATGAAGCGTTGATCGATGATGATATGTCATATATATATATATATATATATATATATATAAATAAATGTATATATATATATATATATATATATATATATATATTTTTTTTTTTTTTTTCTTTTCACGTGAAAGCATATTTCATTTTAGATGCTGAAAAAAAAATGGCAGCAATTAAAAATTTAAATGTCTATTTTAAAGCTGTTATTTTCATATTTTAATTAATTTTAAAAAATCTAATCAAAAATTCGTTTCAAATGAGATACCAAATAAAAGAAGCAATTTTTCTGTATACGTCGGTTCAAACAGTTTATCGAGCAGACAATTAGATTTTTTAAAATTAACTAAAGTAGGAAAGTTAGGTGGCAATTTGCGTTCACACACAGGCAGCGTCCAAGGAAATCTCTTAAGCCTAAAGCGTGACAGAGTCAGGTCAGGCACTGATGAGCGTAACTATATATGCTGATGTTGCTCTTTTATATCTTCAAAATTTTAAATGAAAGATTTTATTTGTTATCCTTAAAAAAAAAAAAAAAAAAAAAAAAAAAAATAGAAAATCAGCTTTTTTTTTCGAAAGCTATGTAACACTTTAAATATATACAACTAGTGTATAACCCCGTCAAAAATGACGGAATGTGAAATTAATTAAGGTAGTGAATCAACGAAGGCTTTGTCTGCTCGCTGGTCACTATATTTAAAGGAAACTCTTTCTATATCGCTTTATAATAATAATAATAATAATAATAATAATAATAATAATAATAAACATGAAATTGCTCAAAACTTCGCTTCCTGTCCCCGCTGGCTTTGGTAGCGACCCACTCAGTCGCAGACTCTCAGATGCCTGTCCTTATTGCCCGTGACAATAGCTTACCAGTAGGAGTGGGCGATGTCACTATTTCAATATCACGATATATTGTCAAGGAAAAATCGTGATATCCCGATGTATCACGATATTGGACAAATATTTTTGAATCCCTTTCATAATGCGAATTTAAATGTCAATTCTAGATATATGAAAAAAGCTCGAATTAAATGTGACAGGCTCATTATATCACAAAATGAGTCATTTCCGCAGTTCGTTGCATGATAGAAATCGAACGACATTTTCACATGATCGACATTTTCACATGACATGGAATACAAAATTAATTTTCGTCCTATTAATGCAACAGCATATCAACATCAATATATAAGGTGTGCCCAAATGAAAAGGAGACCTTAGCTGTAGCGGCGTTATATCAAATCCCAGTGAGTTAATGTGTTGGCCGATATATGGCATGGTGGTATTGCTACATGCACATGCGCAGTTAACGGCTTCGCATCAATATCCTCATTGCTGGAGAGTCATTTCCGCAGTTCGTTGCATGATAGAAAAAACCCCTCCCGCCCTTAAAAAAAGGGGGGGTGGGAGAAATTTCGTAAAATCATTTTACAGTGCGTGTTAGGAAGGCATAAACAACCCACACATAAAAATTAATCTTGCTGAGATAATTTGAAGCGAAGTTATATTTGGAAACGTGTTTATTGCCCCCACCCCCAAGGTACATAGATAAAACTGCTTAGAAAGATCTCCACGAAGGGTACTTCACTCAGACTTAAGCCAATCGCGTTGTAGTCGGCTGTCGTTACACAACACAGCACAGCACATAAATTTAGGCTGTAGTAGACACTGCAATAAGACTGTTAAATATTGACACAGTTTTATGCATTATGGGCGTCCTGAAATTTAGTTATGGTGAAATTTTTTATCGTGATATAGTTGCAACTGATGAAGATTCAAAATTTCATACCATCTGGCAACAGATTTTCAACAGCATATAATAAAATATATCAGGAGTTTTAATACTTTCTGCAACCCAGTTTATACAATAATTCCTCTATTCGACTTGATATCATTCCCTGTGAACTTTATCGTTATATTAATGACATATTTTAATTTGATCGACATTTTCACATCACATGGAATACAAAATTAATTTTCGTGTTATACAAATTTTTGCCATCATTTGTTTTTTAAACAATGCATCCAATATTTCAGTTCAACAATTGAATGAACAATTGCAACAACTATTTAATAAAAATAATTGTTTGATAAACAACATTGTTTATATATATATTTTTACAACAATGAAAAGCTTCTCTTTTAGACAATTTTCTTCAGTCTAATTACTGACCCTCATCTGAGAATGATGTATCTTTCGTTCTTAGGTGTTTTTTTCGTGAGTTACTTTTTAAAAAAGTTCCTCATGTGGTTTGTTTTTAAATTTTTCAAGCATCATCCTATGGATGATGTTCGGGAAAGGTATACGTGTCCAGTGACTTCCATCTTTGCTGGACGTTATTTGTTAATGAATAATGATAGTCGAAAATTTTATAACCCAACTTTATATAAAGCTCGTATTCGCAAGCATCCAAAGTTGGATATAAAAAAGCTGCCAAAAGTTGATAATATTATTTCACTGCCTGATACTGTTACTGACGAACCTCCGTTCCAAACCGAAGTGGACTCAGTTCAGTCTCAGGTAGTGAACACACTCGATGAAAAAGAAACAGTTTCTACTGCACTGCCTGATAATTCTACTGACGAACCTCCGTTTCAAATCGAAGTGGAATCAGTTCTTTCTCAGACAGTGGAAACGGTTATTGAAAATCAACCATTTTCTGTTTCTCCGCAACATCATAAAAAAAAGAAATTCCGAAAATTGGGGAATTTTCTTAAAATATGTTGTTGTTGTTGCATTCGTAGTGTAAATGATTCGATTACCTCGGGATGCTTGCTGGCAGTAGGCAAGGGGACCTGCCTTATCAAAACTCCCCATGAGAAACGATGCATGGCGACCTCCACGTGGTGTTTCTCGGGTAACGCTAACAGCCATGCGCATTTAATTTAGATAAAGTTGTTATTATAAGGTTTCGTTTGCGCGTATGTGTGTGTGTTATGGTTATTTTTATAACATATACCCAGTTTTTTTCTATAATGAATATCCGGTATATAAATTACAAATTTCGGAAATTTTCATTTTTCGTATATTTATAATCTACTTGAAACTCGATATTATAAATTTCGAAGTAAAATTGAACTCACACATTACATTTTTACATGGAAAAAATATCATTTATTCCAATAAAACTACATCAAAAATTATTTTTTGAGCATGCTTAAACTGAATAGTTCACGTTAAAAAAGTTCAAAACTTTAAAATATGTTATATCAACCAAGTTCTATAAAAGTAGTACCTGTAAGAAATAATAAAATCGTATGACAGTTTAATATTAGGGATTACTTTTAATTTAGAATTTATTTTCGAATTTTCAGAGAATCATTAGATTAATTTTTGTTTAAAGCCTCCAGTATAAACAAACAAGGTAGAAGTACCATTTTATCCATTAAAACTTTAACCACTAGAGAATTAGGGTATCAACGATAAACAAATTAAGAAAATAGTTATTTGTAATCCCTCAGTTTCATAGAAAAAATGGGAATGATTTGTATTAATGTGATGTTATGTGCAAGGCCGTAGGCAAAGGGAGGGTCCCCTCCCCTCCCACTGAAACAAATGATGAATGATTGTTTTCGTGTAGTCTGAAGTATAAAGCAAACATTGCTGCCTTAAAAAAAGGTTTGAAAAATACTAACTGATATGACTTAATTGTATCATAAATTATAACTTACCTCTGAAGAATTTAACTGCTTGAATAACATATTATGTGATAATACTGGATAAAACGTAAATTTATTTTATTGACTTAAAAAAAAAATCTGCTTACATTTATAAACAGAATTAATTTAGTACGACAGGACTTATTTTAATTTATTCTTCCATATGAAGGCATGCAGTAACTGTATTTCATTACTCGCTCCCGAGTTTAGGATGCTCAGATTAATGACGTTTTGCCATATTTGCCAGTTTATCGTTGTTTTGGCTATCTTAATAAGATGTTTAAATCAGTAAACTACAAAAAAATAACTTTTTTTTTTTTTTTTTAAGTATTATTTCCCATTTTGTTTCCACCTCCAAAATATACAAAATTTTGAATTGCAGCTATCAGCAATGCGTACGTCTGTACATTTCGCGTACATGAAAAAAAATCATCACTGGATACCTCTAGCTAAAACTTCATGAATATAAAAAATATACGAAATTTCGTACTGCAGCAACCAGTATCTCGCACGTTTGTACGCTTCGCATACATGAAAAAAAAAAAAAAAAAAAAAGAAAAAAAAAAAAAAAACATCACTGGACACCCGTATCAGAAAATTCATGATTCTGAAAAAAATACTTGGTGAACCATCTTAAAATTTCAGAAGTGTGAATAACATGTTACACTTCATGCATTTCAATACAAGTTTTGTCCCGAAAATAAAAGGAGGATAAGTAAAAAATTAGACAAAAATCAAAATATTTGGGTTCATTCAGCAAAAAGTAATGATTGAAATGCAATCAGACTGTAGTATATGATTAGGAGGCTCCCTCTTATTCTCCGTATAAACTTTTATGAGGATACCACATATATTTATGAATATATATAACTTTTTTTTTTTCTTTTAATTAGAGAAAAAAAAAAGTCACTTTTTAAACTATAACGCGCAAGGTATTTAATCCAGTGCAAAGCCATTTTTAGGAAACGTGACACACAACATTAGACACATCATATTGTAATCAGAATGCAAAAATATTAAATATCTAATAAAATAGATGCGATTGTATTAAGTAATTTTCAATTGCACATGCGCAAGCTTTAACGAAATTTCAAGTGCATAATTTAATAGCCAATTGTATTGAGATAAACTACCTATATAAAAAATCCCAAACAAGCACCGTGTAAATTCAAAAAGTTGTATATACGCAATAGAATGAATTGCTTTTCAATTCCTTTCAAAAAACCAGCTAAACTATATGGGATTTTACTCACGTTTTTATTTTGATTCAGTCAATGGTGATTGCCCATTGCGTAGCACTAGTGTGACGTAAATCCCAATCAACCAACCAATCAGTCAATGGTAATATTGACTGATCGGTTGGTTAATGGTAATGTTGACTGTAAATAAATATTTAGAAAATCCTTTATCTTTTTTTTTTTTTTTTTTTTTTAGAAGAAAAAAAATTCAGTTCATTCGATCGCGTATAACTTTTTGAATTTACAGGATATTTGTTTGGAGTTTTCATATAAGTAGCTCAATACTATTGGCTATTATAATATGCAAATGAAATTTCTCTAACACTTGAGCCTGCGTAGTTAAAAATTATTTAGTAAAACTACTCATATTTCACTAGACATTTAACATTTTTGCATTCTGATTGCACTATGCTGTGTTTAAAGTTGTGTGTCAAGTTTCCTGAAAATGACTTTGCACTGGATTTAATACCTTGCATATAATAGTTTAAAAAGCTACAATTATATATATATATATATATAAAGTAGTTATATCTCCATGAATATACATGGCAGTCTCATAAAAATTTATTCAAACAATAAGAAGGAACCTCATAATCACATACTGTAGCCAGATTGCATTTGAAGCATTACATTTTACAGGGCAATTCCAAACATTTTCTTTCTTTCTTTTTTTTTTTTTAACTTTTACTGGTCCGTCTTTTATTTTTGGTTCAAAACTTCCACTGAAATATATGAGGTGTAATATGTTAATCACAATCCTGAAGTTTCGAGATGATTCGTCAAGTACTTTTTAAGATATTGGAAGAAACATCTGAAATGGAAAATGTCCAATCATTTATGGAAAGGTAGTATAGTTTTTCCTATATAATTGACATCTCTATAAATTAAATTACCCAGTACCATTATACTTCATTCTCCACTCGCACTTTTTATTTTCTAAATAAAATATTATCCATATCTAAAAGGAAAAAGAAAAAAGAAAAAAAAATCAAGGCGTAATACAATAAAGGTTGACAAAGCAAAATTGTTGTCTGAAAGAAGTAGTCCTGTCGTACTAAAATAATTATGAATATTTTAAAAATAGTAATTATTTATTCCCCCCCCCCCCCCCCCCCCAAAAAAAAAAAAAAAAAAAAAAAAGAACATATGTATTAAAAAATAGCATATTATTTAAAAAGAAATTATACACATGTAATAGAATAGAATCAGTTATTTTGTAATGACAGCTTTGCAGAGGAAATTGAACGCAAGTGAAACAGTCTTTCTCAATCCTTATTGAAAATTTGACTTAATACCTTCATTTGTTAAGAAAATATCAGTATCAAGATCATTCCTGGAATTGTTTAAATCCAATATATTAAACATTCCAGGAATTAACTGAAAGAATTTTGAGAAAGTTCATATTTCAATTAACAAGAAAGGCAGGAATTCGACTATGATATTAAAATGTCTGTTATTTTAATGACTAACTAGTTTCGCAAGTTTTAAGATTGAATTTATCATATAGGAAGATTTAATACAAGCCAATTTCAAGCAGTTACGTTTAAATCAATCTCCATTTTGAATAATATTTGCTGTGAACTGCACTCAAATAATAAAAAAGTTATCTAGAAAATATGTGTAAAATGAGTAATAATTATAATGATGATGTTTAATGTTTATAAAGCAAAATTTCTGCATAAACATTTGTCTTGAAATACAAATTATCCTATTAGTTAATCTTAAAAAAGGAAAAAAAAAAAAAAAATCATTTTCTCAAAAAGAAAATTATAGGATAGTCTAAAGAATTATCTTTAGATATTTTATAATTGTAAGAAACTTCTAGATATTATTTAGATTACTTATCTTTAGATATTTTATAATTTTAAGAAATTAGAGGGCTCTGCCCCTTGCTCGCTCTGCTCACAAACCCCCGAGAGAGGCGTACTTATTAACCCATACAGAGCTCTGCCCGTGAATTCACAGCTTTGTGTTTTACTGAATAGGAATATTAATAGTGCATAACCCAAGACAAAATCAGAAAATATTTTAAAAATCCCGATATTCATTGTCAAATTTAAGTAAATAACATATGATACTACATTATTTATTTTTATGAAAATTATGCAAAAAAAAAAAAAAAAAAAGATATCCCCCCCCCCCTTGGAATAGAAAGAAATTCGTAATATTTAGACCATTGTGTGGTACAGTGTTAGTATATGACCCTTTTTATTTCTTTTTTACAACCATGGATCTGTGCCTCGGTACCGCAGTCAGTGGAGCGCCAAACTCGTAATTAGTAGATAGCGGGTTCAGTACTCGAGCTGGTCGGAGACCTTCGTGTACACTGATGGTGGCAGGTGCACGTAAAATCCGTCGTGGCCGCAGTGTTCTCCATGTTCCTATCAAAATTGTACCCCTTGGGGTCACCGAAGGGGAGGGGTAGCCATTCCCTCCGTGGAGGATCAAAATTGTGATGGCATTTATCCGAACCATCCTTAGGGGTGCGTCCCAGACCGTTGCCAGTTACCCATAGCGCAGAACTGACGCGACGTTAAACCGAACTTGCCTATCTACCTACAACCATGTATCATTTTTTCATTTTTTCATGTAAAATGACTTTATGACAGAAGAACAAGGTCACTGGGAGAAACTTTTTTCAAGGTGGCAAATAGAGTACCTTCATAAACCCGTCGTGTTTAGTTAATAACTTCGTTAATTAAAATGATAGAAATTTATAAGCAGTTGAAATGTCTTCCTTGGAGTTTTCAGAACACATTGATACCTCTCATGACGCGAAGGACCCTGCCCTCCGAGAGAAGATGCGGTCGCAGTCAAAAAAATTCGACGCCAGCGACTGTAACTTTTTTTAATGCATAGAGAAAGATTTTTCAATCAGATTTTTCGCCTCTTGTTTGGGGGAGAAACAGAAAAAGTCCTTCCGGATTAGTTGGTACGAGATTTATATTTGTTCTTTTCAAGTGAATGCCATTTAAGAATGATTTTAATAATAAAATTAAAATTTTAACTATAAAATTTTAGAACAATTTTAAGGATGTTTTAAGGAAATTTTGAGAATGTAGTAACTATTGCTAAAGAAACATTGCTGATTTAATTATTATTATTTTTTTTTCACTTTCTGTATATTAAAACTAAGTTATTTTTTACTTCTATTACCCGGCTATCGTAGGTAATGAAAATGTATTCGGTCCAAAAATTCGATATGGAGTTTTCAGCTGATTTACACGTTGTAAGATCGCCTGAGTCCAAAAAAGTAGTTTTTGACAATTGGTCAGTATGTGTGTATGTATGTATGTGCGTTTGTGTGTATGTGTACGCGTGGAGAATCTTCTGGCTATCATATCTCCGAAACTAATAGAGATAGAACTACGAAACTTCAGAATTGAGACAGGTCTGGTGTACAGATGAACTTTCCAAATTTTGGTGATAATTGGAAAACCGGAAGGAAGCATCGGAAACCGGAAGTGGGACCGTAAGTCCATATGTAAAACAGCTCTGACAATTTTCTTCAAAGTTGCTATATAAACAGTCTATTAGATGTCCTTTCGAATGATATAGTTGGTTTGTTCAAGAAAATTGATAAGCGTCCTGTACAAATTGCTCAATTTCAAGTCTCGCAAGCCTGTTCCATTAAAAACGGCTGTACCTGGTTTTCTTTTTTTCAAACTCACCATATTAACTTCCTTTTAAATATCTTTTTGTATGTAATTATTGTTTTCCAGTCAAAAATTGAGTATACAAAGTTTTGGTAAAAGCTGGTATCTCAAAAATGGCTTAACGATTTTCTTGAAAATTGTTACATAAATCCATTTTAGATATCCTTTCTCATGTATTACATGGTTATTACAGGAAAATTAACAGTCATCCTGATTAAGTAGGTCAGTTTTAGATCTCGAAAATTAATGTTTCAAAAGATAACACTACCATTTTTTCTTATTTTTTAAGAAAATAAATGGTCTATTAGATGTCCTTTCGAATGATATAGTTGGTTAGTTCAAGAAAATTGATAGGCGTCCTGTACAAATAGCTCAATTTCAAGTCTCGCAAGCGTGTTCCATTAGAAACGACTGTACCTTTTTCTTTTTTTTTTCAAACTCACCATATTAACTTCCTTTTAAATATCCTTTTGTATGTAATTATTGTTTTCTAGTCCAAAATTGAGTATACAAAATTTTGGTAAAAGCTGGTATCTCAAAAACGGCTTAACGATTTTCTTGAAAATTGTTACATAAATCCCTTTTAGATATCCTTTCTCATGTACGAGGGTCACTCTGAAATTTTTGAGGTATGCATAGGTAATTACTGTTAATCTTACCAAATTTTAGGTGTGTTAAAAGTAGCCTCCTCCAGCATCAATGCACTTCTGTAGGCGAATTTTCCAAAGATTAAATGCCTCTCTAACCATTCATTTCTTGGAATCGATTAAAAAAAAATCCATTTATAGCTTCATTAATCTCATCTTCGTAATGAAAACGACGCCCACGCAAGTTATTTTTCAAATTAAAAAGTAGCCAAAAGTCACACATAGCAAGATCAGGTGAATAGGGTGGATGTCCCAGCACCTTGATGCGTTTTTGTTGAAGAAAGCCAACTGTTAATCCTGCTGAAGGAGAAGATGCATTATCATGGGGGAGAATGAGTCCTCTAAAATTCACTTCTTTATGAATTTCTGGAAGACATTTACTAGTGTACCAGTTAGCTGTGACTGCCTTCTGTCCTTCCAGCTTGATAGCTTAGACCAATCCTGTACTTCTAAAGAAAGCGGCATACATTACTTTTTTCATGGCACGTTGAATTTTCACCATTGTGGGTTTGGGATCATCCTCAAAGACCCACACTTTGCTTTCTTGGCGTGTTGGAACATCAAAAATTGGTGTGCATTTCATTTTCATCACCAGTTATTATTTTAGAAATAATGCGGTGGCCCCCATCATTAAGTAATTTAAGGGTTTCTTTGCTGATTCTGACACGCTCTTGTTTTTGTTGCTCTGTTAAATTTTGGGGAACCCAACGGCAAACTAATTTTTTCACATTAAATTCTCCATGAATAATTTTATATAATGCAGCGGATCCAATGTTAAGTTCCTACTGTATCATATGGTAGGTACAGTGATTGTCGTCAATTAATATTTTCCGAATGGTAGACACATCATCCGGGATTACTACTGACATGGGCCTTCCTGTGTGTTTTTCATCCTGGAGAGAATGACGACCTCTGTGAAATTCTGTAAACCATCTGAATACAGTTGCACGAGATGGACTTTTATTTCCAAAAGCTAATTGTACGCGTTGAACGCATTCTTCTTGATTTAATCCCACTTTAAAATAATAGAAAATCATGGCACCATAATGTTCTCGCGTCAACTCCATATTCTTTTCTGTCTAAAATTTATTCTATGCTAAACTACTTGCAAATGGCCAGTAAAAAATTGTCTACCAGGGTAAAATAGTTCATATTTTAAAATCTAATCGATATTTTTTATCTACCGCTTATCGTCTACGCATATCTCAAAAATTTCAGAGTAACCCTCGTATTACGTGGTTATTACAGGAAAATTAACAGTCATTCTGATTAAGTAGGTCAGTTTCTGATTAAGTAGTCAGTCATTCTGATTAAGTAGCTCAAAAATTAATGTTTCAAAAAATAACTTTACCATTTTTTTTCTAATATTTTTTTTTAACTCGCTAAGTAGGCTTTGTTTTATATGTCTTTACACGTTTATTAAGTTTCTCTTACTGGAAATATTTTAGATTTCTATTTCGTTAGGTCAGTTTTTTGTCTTCTGATCACATTATGTTTTTCTGATCACATCTCCAAAAAATGCATAATGTAATAATACGTGCAGTAGTAATGGAAGTCGTGTAGTTGTTTCACACCAGATTTTTTTTTTTTTTTTTTTTTTTTTTTTTGCCGCTCTGAATAAGGGGGGAAAAATGAGAGAGATGATAGATAGATAGATAGATAGATAGACAGAGATAGATAGAGATAGATAGATAGAGATAGATAGATAGAGATAGATAGAGATAGAGATAGAGATAGATAGATAGAGATAGATAGAGAGATAGAGAGATAGATAGATAGATAGATAGATAGAGATAGAGAGAGATAGAGAGATAGAGAGAGATAGACAGATAGATAGATAGAGAGAGAGATAGAGATAGAGATAGATAGAGAGATAGAGAGATAGAGATAGATAGATAGATAGATAGATAGATAGATAGATAGAGAGAGAGAGAGAGAGAGAGAGAGAGAGAGCATTTTAGGAAATAATTATAGTAACTGTAGCTACAGCGCCTAGAATATATACAGTGTGGCAAGTGCTTATAGCGGTAATGCTTAAAATACTGCTATAAAATTCAACCTCCCATACAGAGATGCAATCGAAATTCTTGCGCAAAGCGTAAACATTTGCATAATAGTTGATTGGCTCTTCCTAGTTTTGTTTGTTCAATCATGTTATCTAAGTATATAAGTAACAAATAAATACATTAGTTTCAGTTTTTTAAGCAAAGACCTCGATCATATTAACCCCTGGTCCTTGTGCGAGGCTTTATCTTTAGATCAGTGGTAGTCAACTCGGTCTTTACTCGGCACCAGCAGACGTTCCAGCTTTTATAACGGAAGGAGGAATTTTCTCCGATATTATAGCATATTCCCTTTTAAAATTTAACAGCGACTTTTTGAAACATTGTAATGGGAAAATACTTCATTATTATATATATATATGCTGTAACTTACTATATAATACTGTTTTAAAAATATCATGAAGTAAAGTTAATCCCTAACTTTATAAAACGCCATTTTAATAGAACCGAAGGGCAGTTATAAAATTTTACCGCTAATAGACATACAAAAGTGGGTGGTAGATATAAAAAGGTTGACTAACCCTGCTTTAGAGCATGGTTTTATTGGACGGTTGCCACACTTTGTATTCTAGGCCCTGTGCAATAGCTAAGGAAAGTAACGCAGCTACCACACGTATTTATATGAAAGAGTAGATTAAATAATTATAAGATTTATATATATATACCCTGTTTTTAAATTTTCCGTTGAATCATATAAACTTGACACATTACCCGAATAATTATAAGTGCATTGTCATCTTTTCTGAGCTATTCTAAAGGTTTCAAATGCCTAGCTAGTCGCGAAGTTAGCTAAAAATCGATTGCAAGATTTGTACTGGACACACAAGAAAGCGAGTTGAAATAAAAAAAACATTGGTTTTAAAAATAAATTATTAATCATTTTAGAATAACATATATTAGTATCATGATTAGCAACATATATTAGCATCATTAGCACTTTATCAATGTGTAGAAATTTTTTAAAGTTATAATGACGTCAATTTTTGTGAGATGCTTAATTTAACTTTTTATAATTTTTTAATGTTCACCTTTAATTAAATGTATTTATATTTAGGTCGAAAAAAAAAAAATGAACTCGAAAACTTTTTTAGCAACAATTAAATTATAGCTAATATTTAAATGGCTAATTTTAAAGCTATTAGAAGGTTATTATTTTCATATTTTAATTAATTAAAAGCAAACTAATCAAAAATTCGAAAATCAGGCTTCGAGGTATTGCGTTGCCATCGTATTCTGAGCTATTCTAAAAGTTTCAAATGTCTAGTTTGTCGGGAAGTTAGTTGAAAATCGATTTCAAGATTTGTACTGGACAAACAAACAAGAAAACGAGTTAATAAAAACATGGTAAAAATGTCCTGTCGTCCTAAATTGGATTCTGTTTTGTACAGAATTTCCCACACATTACTTAAAAAAAAAAAAAAAGGATTTCAGTTTCTTTTAATACTGTAAAATAACAAGATTGTTTTTCCTTCTTTTTATATTTTTATTTGGTATTTTTCAGTAGTTACAATTATTTTATATTACCCCAATGAAAATAGTCCAGAGGCACCGAATTAAGAGAACGCGCTGGTCCATTCATTTTATCTGCCATTGTTGCCATTATGGTCTATTCCCAAGAAGACAAAGGTTAAAGTCAAGTTTACCATCATTGGACAGATTTTTTAAATAATATTAAACAGGTGATTTTTTATTATTCGAACCAAAGAGTTTTGTAGTTTTGTTTCAAATGTTTGTATTTTCAAACGTTTATATTTCATTTTTATTGATTGTAGTGCCATATGTGAAAAGAAGATTTATACATGTATATGCATTTCATATTAGTGTTATTTTTTATGGAGAGTCTAAATCTTCCAAGAAAAAATAGGGGCTTCCCTTCGAAATTTCAAAAGGGAGCCCCGCTTACGCCTCCTTAGAAGAGACAGGGGCTTGTGAGTTGAGTTTTCGAATGTCTTTTTTCAAAGTATTGAATACGTACTATTTTACTTCTTGATCTAAGATGTACTTCACGAGATTTTTAACAGACTACACGAGGATCCTAGGCTTGGGTGGAATGCCTCCGTGGTGAGGGTCATTCAAAGGGGTCCTAGCCCGTATTCATGCGTTTCGGAGAAGATCACGGAAAACTCCAAACAGCATTCCTGATGAGCCCGACTTGGAATCGGCCCAGCACTTCTCGTGTACGAGCTCCGAGACCAGTTCCTCTCTGCATTGGTGGGGTCGATATTTAACCTCTCCTATCTTTTTATTTCATCCTGTAATATATATTGATAAACTAAGTGATTGCAAAAATTAGATTGCTAATCAGTTACTTTCTTAAACAGAATTTAAAATAAAAGCTACATTTTTTTACTTTTTCTTACCCATATATGGTAGTTAAAATTACCGAAACACAGTTTTTACTTTAATGTATGATTTAAGTCCCCTTGAAACAAAAAATCAATTTTTGACCGTTTGGTCTGACAAGGAAACATTCAAAAGGTGTCATCTTCAAAAAGTATTGAAAAAAATATATGTGATTCTACTCTTCATAAAACACCAGAAAATGAAAAAATTATCGGCTGAAATTAATTACAGCGACTACAAAAAATTATCAAAATTAAGCATATTTGGCGATTTAGTGCTGTTAGGCGATACGTTTTCTAGCACCGAGATTGCCGTGTACGAACAGAATCGTGTTTTGTTTTTCCGCCAAGTACTCAAAATCAATCGCCTAGCAGTGTGAAATCACCAAATATGCTTAATTTTGATAATTTTTTGTGGTCGCTGTAATTAATTTCAGCCGATAATTTGTTCATTTTCTTGTGTTTTATGAAGAGTAGAATCACATATATTTTTTTCAATACTTTTTGAAGATGACACCTTTTGAATGTTTCCTTGTGAGTTTGCGTCTGTTATCAGCATAAATAAAAAAAAAAAATGGATATTAAGTCTAATTTTGCAATTCAAAAGGCAATACAATACTTGAAACATTTACTGATATTGTTATAGGTCAAACTCAAAATTAGACGAATATAGTCATTTCCGTTAAATGTAAATGATGGAAGTGTTTTACCAAATTGTGCCAAGTTTAGATAAACCGTTTACCCAAATCTTTCGCCTGTACAGCAAGGTTTAATTATAAATATGGGCCTGTTAATAAAAATTTCTTCTTTAAAAAGGTAGTATAGGGGAAAGTAGTACGACTGTCACACCAGATTTTCAGAGTTTATTTTTATTTTTAATAAAATATTTTGAACATTGTCAGTTGATCAGAAGGTTAAATTACAGCGATTTCTGAGTAATTAGGAAAATTTATATCCGCAAATAGAACCGAAAAATTTATATACATAAACAGTTATAAAAGGTAGAACTATGATATTTCAAGAAAAAAAAAATATTCTTATAAATTAAACTGTAAAACCGTCTGGTTTGGTGTTTACATAATTTGAACTTAGTTTGGTACTTTAGTTGATTTGTACCTAGTTTGGTACATCACTTAATTTGGAGATAGTTTGTAACTTAATTTGGAAAATTTTCTTAAACAAAGGAAAATTTTACAAATATAGCACCCTAAGATTGTTTGAACGCCAGTTATTATCAAAAATGTGAAATCTCTTATCAGAATAGAAATCCGCCCACTCTCAAAGCTATTGCATTAGAACTGGGTTTAGCTTCAAGTAACGCAAGTGTACTCGAATTTCTGTTATTATCAAGAAAGGGAAATATGTGATCATAATAACATTACCACCCACTCAGTAAGCTTTTACATTAAAAACGGAAATAACTTCAAAAGCTGTAAGTAAAATTATTTTGAAGTTTTAAAATGTCAAAAAATGTTCCACACGAAAATACATATATCTTTTCCGAAGACATGTTGATGACACGTGGGAGACGTGAGACACCAGCTGATGATGAATGCAAATTTTGGTATTACTGGATGAAGTCTAAAGTTAACAGTGTAATTCTGAGAGAAAACAGCAAATATTAGCAATCGAAAGAAGTGATAATATACCACATAAATTAAAAAGTTTTAAAACAAAATTGTATTCCTAAATGCCCTAAAAAGTCCGATTCAATGGAATTAAATTAAAACTTAATTGCAAGTTTTCACACAGAAAAATAAATTTTCCCCTGGAACTTGCCTTTGATGGGATACAAATCTGAAAATATTACCGTATTGATTTTTGCTCATGAATTGTCAGTGATTGACAGGTCTTGCAGAGTATTTACAGACTATTCCAGAAGATTTCAAATCTGTCACTCAAGTATGAACTTCAGTTTCACTAGAAAATACAGCTTAAATAACAGCTGACAATATAAAAATCTAAGTATAAACTGTACAATAAACATAATATACAGCATATAAGCCGAAATAATCAGTAGCAGAGGCCCAGTCAGTGAGAGCTCTTCACACATCAAACGACCTGTCCTCAATTAAATCCCAACGGCCGGGATGCGATCCCTTTACGTATCTTCGTACATCAGAATTTTCCAGTATTTCGCGAAATTTTCCATTTAGAGCTTATATTATCGATATACTGATAATAAAGATTTTATCCCCAAAGTCGTCAAAGGGCGATAAACTCGCCAAACTCGTCTTCAGGGTGATCGGCCCTGGTGAAGCTTTTTAACTGGTTTTTAAAGAACAATCGTCAATTTTAATACGAAATCAACACAGAAACGCAGAAAATTTATATTTTATAACCTGACTAAGCTTTTTTAGATGAAATTACGTAAAAATAACGTTTTTTATTTTCAAATTCGTAACAGTATTGTATTAAAAGGGTTACAGACTCATGTATGAAGTTTGAACAAAATCAATTAAGCAGAAGTGGATTAAAAAGTTAATCGCAAGATATGGTACAGGCAGACAGATTTTTGACTATGGAACGCGTCCCTGGTGTGATAGATTCCTAAAAGTATTGGCGCATCATATTATCATCGACTATGGACTCGTGCCCTAAATTTAAGTACATTCGATTCAATAGAATGGATTGAAAATGAATTTTAAGATTTGACACAGGCAGACGGATTTTTGACCATGGAATCTGCCCTTAGTCTGATAGACCTCTGAAAATCCATGCATGTTGTATTGTTATCGACTATCAACTCGTCTGCATACTTTTAGCAAGATTGGTTCGGTGAAGTTGGTTTAAAATTAATTTCAGGATTTGAACTTGAGAGACAAAACACGAACTTAAATAAAAGTGTGTAAATATCCAGAGAAAAAAGTTTTTGTTAAGAAGTATTTATTAAACGATTTATTATAACTGCTGAATTTTGCAAGGTATTTAAGATAAAAGCTGCAAATAATATCAAATATGTACAGAGTAACGTGTACTCTATCAGGGTGGCCAGTATTTTTTTTTCCCAGTACCAATATTTTTGTATATTAATGTAGTATGACGTGCGTGCAAGCGTACGCGCGTGTAAGCATGTGTGTGAGCAGGATCGAAACAACACCCCCTATAATAATGCCTCCGAGCTGAGTTTTACGTCACGGAAGATCGGCCGATTACACCCAATCCTCACGATCCAACATATATTATAGGAAGTGTTGATTGGATAAAATCAGCCGATCTTCCATGACGTAAAATTCAGCTAGGAGGCATTATTACAGGAGGTGTTGATCGAAATCTCTCTCCCATAGATTTTCGTTATTTTACTAGCAGTAGGTATTTCCTCCTTGTAAAAATGGGAAAATGTTACGTAATTTAAAAGCAATGGTTTTTTTTTTCCATCATATTACGGATTTGTTTTATACGCATGTAAATAAGCATAATTAAATTAAATTCTTTATTTTCTATAACTATATACCGTAATATGGGAAAGTGTTTTATCCTACTTTATTAATTGCAGATGGCCAAGCAAATACTCTTAATAGGCAAATGATATTCAACGAAAAAGATTATTATAAGACTAACATAATTTTGCTTTATTCTGTGCGCAACCTGTAGGCAAATTAGAAATAAAACTTAACTTACCATTACTTACCATTATTTAAAATGTTAGTTTTAGCATAGCTACTAATTGTTACCATTTTAACTACTGCAATTTTTTAGTAGAAATTGATTATACATTTCGAAAACTGTTTTCATCGATTATAAAAAAAATTTATTAAATTTTTCATGGAAGTTAAAAAGAAGCACAAAATTGGCAACTATGGTTTTAGTATTGTAAAAAAAAGGTTTTTCTTTAACCAGATTTCTGATTACTCTTGATCAATAGGAAAATTAGCCGGCGGGGATGTTTCTATAAAGCCGATTAAACTTTTGAAACAGAAAATGTTGCTTGTAGACTTTCACAGAAAAGTTGATTAAAAAAGGAGATGCACAAAGAATATCTTTTCTAAACGAAAATGTTATGCGACAGCAGATTAAGCTTAAAGGAAAATGTTTACTTGAATATCTAAAAAAGGTTGATTTAAAGAAAAATTCATTAGCGATTTGATTGATTTTTAATCCTGGATACTATTTTAATCGAGTTAATTATTTTTGTTTTGATAGCACTAATTACTTGTTACTAAATCAATGTTATTCTTAGTTATTCTTCTCTAAATTTTCGGAAATCAAATCATGAAAGATTTTTTTTTTTTTAATGTTAACTAGCAGGCATTGCTTGCTTCGCTGATCACAATATTTAAATGAATTTTCAGAATTACATGTAATTTATCAATATAAAATCTGATAAATCAAAAATTTTTAAAAATAATAATGAAATCAGCCAAAACTTCAGTTATTTTGTCCCCCCCCCCCTCCAAAGAAAGGAAATTTCACAAAATTTCTTTATAGTATTTGTTAGGCACAAATACACGACCAACACATGAAAAATTGGCAATCCTGAGAAAATTTAGAGCAGAGTTATAATTGGAAACATGTTTTTTGCCCTCATACCCGACCCTAAAGGAGAGAAGGGGATATTTCGAAGACCATTTTATAGTGTGTGTTAGGTACACACAACACACTCACATACTGAAAAATTGCTTTCCTACGATAACTTTAATTGGAGTTACACTTAGAAACTTGTTTTTTTGCTCATCCTACAAGTCACAAGTTGTGAAAAAGGCAAAAGTTTGTAAAATCCATTTAGAGAGTTTTTAGGTATACATAACCGATCTATACAACGGAAAATTGCCTTTCTGAGATAAATTAAAAGAGATTTACAATTGGATATGTATTCCCTCCTCCCCGACCCCAAATGGGGAGTGGAGACATTTCGCAAAATCTCTTTATACATGTTACTATAGTAAAATGCGTGTCACTATATTTAAATGAATTCTCAAAATTACATATAACTTATTGATATAAAAATATCATTAAAAAAGAAAAATTGAAATCGATCAAAACCTCAGTTATTTTGGCCTCCTTTCGGCCAAAAGGGGGGCGGAGGGGGAGAGGAATTTCACAAAATTTCTTTATAGTGTGTTTTGGGTACACTTAAAAATATCGTAATCCTGAGATAATTTAGAGCAGAGTTACAATTAGAACTTATTTTTTGCCTCCATTTCCGACCTCAAAGAGAGGAAGGGGAATATCTTACAAGATTACGGGCATATTGGGTACATATAGCACACCTACATACCAGAAAATTGTTTTCCTGATAAAATGGATTCCATTTCCTTTAAATGGAGTTCGAAACATGTTTTTTGCTCCCTCCCCGTAAAAGGGGGAAGGGGGGAGGAATTCATAAAATCCATTTATAGAATGTTTTAAGTACACTTAACCAATCGATACAATGAAACATAGCCTTTCTGAGATAAATTAAAAGAGAGTTGTAATTTAAAACGTGTTTTTTATTTCCTCTACTCCAAAGGGAAAAAAGGGGGACATTTCGCAAAATCCCTTTATAGTGCGTGTTGGATACACATAACACACGCATATATCAAAAATTGTCGTCCTTAGATGATTTGGAACAAAGTTACGTTTGGAAAAGAGTTTTTGTTTCCGACCCCAATTGGGGGGAGAGGAATTTCGCAGAATTCAGTCGCAGTTGGTGTTTCATAGAAATAATCAACCCACATACAAAAAATCTTGAATGTAGAAACATCATCGTAACTCAAAAACAATTATCAGCAGAAAATCTAAGTTCGGTAATTTAAATCTGCATCATATGGGAATATTACTTGAAACGTTCTGTTTAGATCAAATAAATAGTCTGTGTACAGGGACATACAAAAGAATTCGAAAATACTACGGACTACCAATGCAATATCGCATTGGTGCATCTTAACATCTTTAGATTTCACATAACATGATGAAAAAAAACACACACACACACACAAAAGCAATCTTCTTGTAAAAGCGGTATGTAAGGCACGTACCATTTGTGTACAGGTCCACACAAAAATAAATTTTCCTTCCAGATAGGTCATATTGAAGCTAGATAAAGAAACATTGATTCAATTAGAAGAGTTCTAAAAAATATTGACAAAAACAAGATTTTTTTTTTTTTTTTCGTTGCTCATTTTTAATTTTAGTCTTTCAAAATTTCTCATTCAATAAATAATTGCATTCTGCTTATCTTATGTGACTTATTTTATTTTTTATTTAAAAAAAGTCTCTATAAAAATATATAGATAAACTCTCCAGGGTAAAATTTTGACAAAACATTACATGAATAAATTCTATCATAGTTGCCAACAGATCCAAATTTCGATACCACTAATACGTCATGGAAAATTGTTATAAGATTTTGTGGCAGTTTTTCCCTCATGAAACAAGGTGAAAATGTCTATAAAAAATTCTGGTATCTAAAAATCGGAATGATCACCGCTATGCTATGAACAATCTATATAATATTTCTCTAACGTGGACCAATTACGATTACATTTTGTAGAAACGATACGATAGTAACAATAAAATACGCCGCGAGGATAAAAAATAAATAATAATAATAATAGATAAAAAAATACATAAACAAGTGATGAGATAATTTTATGGGAAAATTTATTTTTAAAATTTGCATCTTTACAATCTTTGCAAGCATCGTTTTAAACCTAGCAATACTTTAAAGATTTAAACAAAATCTGAACTTTTGTGTCATAAATTGACTAAAAACGCAAAAAACAGTATAAATAAAATTGGCACTACGATTTTTTTTTTTTTTTTTTTTTTTTTTTTTACAAAAAATTATGTCAAAATGAATAAATAAAAAAATAAAAGTTATCGCCAACATGGCGGCAAAAATTTAAAAGTCGCCATAGGGGTCCATACTAAAGATGTCCTGCCTTGGAAAGTATGAAAACTAGATTGTCAAAAATGAATTTTACTTTGAAAATTTTCCTTGAATCATTTTGGGTTAACTATTATTAACGGTTCAACCCCCCCCCCCCCCAAAAAAAAAAATAATAATAAAAATAAAAATAAATAAATAAAAAATAAATAAATAAATAAAATAAAATAAAAATAAAAATAAAATAAAATAAAATAAAATAAAATAAAAAAATAAAATAAAATAAATAAATAAATGAATAAATAAAATAATAAGAATAAGAATAATAATTTGACTGCTGATCAATTAAAATTTATATTGGGTGGTGTAAACGGTATAAGACTTATAAAAGTTTCAAATTTTAAAGGAAAAAAAAAAGAAAAGAAAAGAAAGAAAGAAAAAGAAAGAAAGAAATTGCGAAAATTTCGCTAGGGTTTGCTAGTATTAAATATAGAAAGACGAAAAAACAATACGTGGGAGTAAAATCTCGCTCATGGCACAATACAATTTGCTACTGAAAACAGAGAAATAAGAATTTTTATAACTGTCGAATATTACTTATTTAATATTCATTTCTTATTTCATATTAAGAAGTAATACATTCAGACATGCTTATTTTAGAGAGGTAGATTGCAATGAAAGGGAAAAAGAAATTTTCTTGAGATTTCAATCACACAAACGCCTTAAGCAAGAAAGATTGACAACAACAAATTCATTTTGATTTTACGCTTACTTCCGGGTTCTATTCTTTCGACACTTCTCAGAGATGTAATATATTTGAAATGTGGGTGTAATTCTGGGAATTTTCGAACTTCATAAATTTTATTTCATTACTTTCAAAGTAAACAGATATTTAAATTTTAAAATAATGTTTTAAAGATGCGCTTTTGTAGTTGAATTACTTTTATAAAACTATTGAATATTCTAAAAAATAAATGTTAAAAGAAAATATGTAAAATAAATTCTCTCTTTATTATTTCATGCTTGTATAAAATCATGAAAATATCCTCCACCACCTTTCCAGCTTTTTTTTTTTTTTTTTTAAATCTGTTAAATAATTTTATTATTGTTACTAATTTAATAAATAAAACACTTTGAGACACGTATAAAAGTTTTAAAAAACATATATTTAATTAAAAAAATCCCATATTTCTAAGCTTTTCGCCCTGAATAGCAGGTCATCATCAGGAAAACTAAATGTTTGTTTGTACAGTGTGCAGCTGTGTTACAAATATATATACATCATAAATCAGGTTAAAGTTATGGTTGCATCGCTACTTTGATACAAAAAAAATTTAAATTTCATAGGTTGGAGCCATTCTACATTAACACTGAGGTAACACTTGATTACTGCCCTTCTACAACGATAGTTTCCGCCTCTCCAAGTTTCATGTTCCCCTCCACAGTTTGTCTGCAAAGTTTGATTCCTTTTCCTACTACAAGTTTTCGTACAAGTTTCTTCTATCAGATGTTCACGCCAGTCCAGTGTTTCAGACTCCTCCAACAGAATGACTCTACCACTGCTCGACAAGTTTTCTTCACCTTGATGTGACCACCACGCCAGCCTTTCCAATAGCCATCCAAAACTTTTTTCAACGCAAGTCGCAGTAATCAAGTGTTACCTCAGTGTTAATGTAGAATGGCTCCAACCTATGAAATATAAATTTTTTTGTATCAAAGTAGCGATGCAACTATAACTTTAACCTGATTTATGATATATATATATTTGTAACACAGCTGCACACTGTACAAACAAACATGTAGTTTTCCTGATGATGCCCTGCTTTTCAGGGCGAAAAGCTTAGAAATATGTGATTTTTTAAATTAAATATATGTTTTTTAAAACTTTTATACGTGTCTCAAAGTGTTTTATTTATTAAATTGGAAACGGTACACGTGTCTTTTTTAAAGATGTCTCTAAATGGGATGTATTTTTTCTGTATTATTGTTACTATTATTTTGTTCCAAACCATCTTTATAGCATACCTCCTTCCCAGAAAATACTGCAGGACATCTGTGGGATAGTCCTGATTAAAAGTTGTTCTATACGAGCATTTATATTGTTATATTTTTTAACATATATTTATAGCTGTAACGTAACAATAAACGTATGTAAGGGAAGACAAATCATAGAGGGAAATAGTACATCTTGGGAGCTTTAAATTTCACCTTTAATTCTTTCAAACAGGATATAATTTTTAGAACATCACAGTGGGCGGGGCAATCTACACTATATTTTGAATTCTTTTACACTGTGAAAAATTCTGTGACTGACAGCTAGAAACTAAATTGTGACTCTAGTAAATATGGATCCATGTCATCCTTATAAATTCTAGTTTCCTTTGGTAGAGAGTTCTAGACACCCCTATTAGAATTCTGGAGCGTTTTCTTATATTATCGTTGTCGAGCTTATTTAAAAATCTTTGCAAATAAATCGGAACACGTGGCGTGTTTCAGTAACTATAATCTTGATTTATGACCCAGTTATACACTCATATTTGTGAAAATTGCAACACCAAGAAAGAATGGGAATATCAGAATGGTATTTATTGGGCACGTATATTATAGTAGAAAGAATAATTGATTAAGATTTCAGGAAATTTGGAGTAGTATGTACTCAAAAAACAGTACACAAAGCTGCGACCTCTGTGAGCAATGACAGCACTTATCTGCCTCGGCATTGAATCAAGCAGCGATTGGATGACATGTGCGGGTAAAGCACATCATGAAGCTTCAACACGGTGCCACAATTCATAGATCGTAGTCACTGGTGGGTGGTGGGGAGGAGGGCAGTCGCTTTTCAACGATTAAACAGTCATTTTCCTTATTGAGAGATCTGGAAAACGCGCTGACTAGAGTAGCAGTCGAACACATTCTTCATCAAAGAAGGTTCGAACAACACGGACAACTTGCGGTCGTGCATTGTCTTGCTTAAGTATTGCGCTTCGGAGGCCTTGAATATAGGGCAGAGCGACGGACCTTAACTCGTCAGAAATGTAATGGCTGGTATTCATATTGGCGGGAATGAAAATAAGAGGTGATCGAGACGTGTATCCAATGGTATCGCATACCATGACGAAAATTTCGATTACCCTCAAAACTGCATCACTGATATAGGCGTCTTTAATGTTTGATCAACGAAAACCTGGACGCAGGAATGTCGTAAAATCGTCTTCCAGACAAATCACAATCCTGTTTACAGCATCAGTATTACCTTAACCGTATTTAAAGGCATTGTTAATAATACACATTGCCAGCTGGGATTCGACATTGTCACACTATCCCTCAGCTGAAGTGATGGTATGGGGTCCCATTGGATACACTTCTAGTTTACTTCTAGTTCGCATTCCCGGCACTCTGAAAAGCAGACATTAAATTTCTGGTGAGTTAAAGCCCACCCATCTGCTCTATATTCAAGTCTGCCGTAGCGAGATATTTAAGCAGGATAATGAACGACCGCAAGTTGTCTGTATTGTCTGGACCTTCCTTGATACATAATGTGTTCAAGCTCCGGCCAGCGTGTTATCCTTATCTCACACCAATGAAAATGACTGTTTAACCGTTTAAAAGCGAGTGGCCCGCCACCACTCACCAGCAACTGTGGTCTATGAACTGTGGCATCCTGTTGAAGCTTCATAAAGTGCTGTTCCCGAATATGTCATCCAATTGCCGTTCGATTCAATGCCTCGGCAGATAGTTGTAGTTATTGCTCCTAGAAGTCGCTGCTTTATGTACTGTTTTCTCAGGATATATTACTCAAAACTTTCTGAAAATTTAATCAATTGTTCTTCCTACTGTAATATATGTTCCCAATAAATATCCTTCTTATATTCGCATTCCTTCTTGATGTTGCAATTTTCACAAACATAAGTGTAGAAAATCAAGCGAGAATTCCTTGCAGTACAAAGGATTCATAATATTCAAAATATTCATAATATTATTTCAACATCGAAAAATTTTCGATCACTTTGTCTATTTAGGTTATTTGTTTACTTTATACGCATAACTCGGAAATTTATATTTCTAATTTAGGGATTCAGAAAATGACTACTTATTTCTTCTAGATGAATGAGGTATATATATTTTTTTCTCAGTGCGCATTTCCAGGTAAGAATTAACCTAGCATTCTTTGTTTTCAAAGTTTCAGAGTTACATAAAGAGTATGGTTTTTGATACATTTTTTTACAGATTTGAAATATTTAAATTGCATTTTCGCAGTCTGAATTTTTTTATGAATTTATAAGCTTCAAAATGCTAAAACTTCTACAGATATTTAAGAAAATACTTTTTTTTTTTTTTTTTTTTTTTTTTTTTTTTAATGTTTAATAGAACCTAACCTAAAAGAATTATAGATGGATTTCGCAAAACCTTTAAAAGAAAAATACTAAAAATAAAAATCTAACAAAAATCATGTTTTATTTTTTCTAAATTCTTACATAGACATGCACTTCTTGCTTTTTCTTTTTTTTTTTTTTTTACTCAAAAACTAATCAACAAATTTTGAAACCCATTCCTAATTCTTTTAAGTTGGTTCTATTAAATATTTAAAAATTATTAAGTCCTTTAATTATCTGTAGAAGTTTAATCCTTTTGAAGATCATGAATTCATGAAAAAATACAGACAATTTAAAGATTTGAAATTTGTAGAAAACATATAAAAAAACCATAAGAACTGTAACATGAATATATATTTTATGGAACAAACCTAATATAGCTCAGTTTATAAGTACTAGCAGGCTTTGCCCGCTTCGGTCACTAAATTTAAAGAAAACTCTTTTCTATATAGCTTTATAAAAATAAAATAAATTACTGGAATTGTTCAAAAGCTCGCTTCAGGTCCCTACTGTTTTCGGCAGCGATTTGGTCATCCGCTGCAACTCGAGCGATTGTCCCTATTACCTGCGACAATGGTTTACCAATGAGCTTCCATTTAGGTGCTTATTATATAACAGTTTCGAAATAGATAGTATTGAAGAAATTGGAGTTTCCCTTTTATATTTGAATCCCAGTTACATGTGAACAACACTATACGTGGTTCACATAATATTTGCTTTTACGTTATTTCCTATGTTTATTTTGTTTATCCAATCAACCATAAAATGACAGCAATTTCACGCCAAATATTACAATATGCTGTGACCGGCTAAGTCTGTCGCATAAAACAATTAATTTTTTGTGTTTATGTATAATCCATGGTTTGTAAACCTGATAGTACAGCCTTAATATAGTTCTCTTTGGCGACTTTTGAATTTTTGTCACCATTTTAGACATTTAATCCAGTGTAACAATAAGACTTAATCCCTTGTAACAATATGCTATGAGCGATATTTCTGCCGTATTTTAGACAACTGATCTTTTTATTTTTATATTTATTTCCCATTAAACATATTTTTATTTTTATTTATTTATTTAAATATTAATTTGAATTATTCAAATATTTCTGTTCGACAGCGTGCAAGTGCAGTAACACACAGAGGCTCATTTGTTTGTATGATAAATTAGCATAGTGATTATTATATAAAAAAAATAAATAAATAGGTAAACATTATCGTGCTGCACAACTTTATTATGTCGCTCCATTGGCGGCTTTTGAATTTTTGTCGCCATATTAGCGATGGATTTTTTTTTTCGTATGAAATGGGGAAGACTGTTTTGCTAATAATTTTATCAGACTCTTTTTTGCTTATACATAAGAATCCTTCATATTCTGCTTATATTTTTAATGGTTTTTAGGTTTAAAATAGTGCTTGTTGAAATAAATTTCCTTTGTTTAAAACTGCATTTTTTCTGTAAATTTTGCGTAAAAATAAATCATTTATGTTTTTATATATTTGATGCGCTACTTAGATTAAAATGGCTGTTGCTATATTAAACTTCTTGTCGAAAAACGTTCGGTGTACTTCAACACCAAAATTTAAAAAATCGCCCAGCAGGATCTATTAATGAAACTGATAAAATAAAAATATGGTTCATACAGTTTAAATAATCTATTTAAAAGAACTTTTAAAACCCAAATTCTTAATGTATCGTATCACATACATAGATATAGTAATAATATATAGATTGATCATTGGGGAGTAAAAAGGGATTCCTTTCACTCGGGAAAAGACGGCGATTTTACCAAAATATGGCAGTCTTTCCCCGAGTGAATACACACGGGAGTATACACACGAATATTTTAGCAAATAAAATTCATGAATAATTTATTTACTAAAGGTGAATGAAAAACTTCAGATATAGTTTAAAATTCATTTTTCTTCTTTTCTTTTTTTTTTTTTCAATACCACTTAATGGCTGATTCCAAAGCTTTTTTTTTCGGCATCAAAAATCTTTGCACGATAATATGGGGATGATAGATCTATATATATTATTATGTCTATGATCACATAAATCTTTTCGAAGTTAGAATAAAACTTAATTTGAAATTTGTGTTAAATCTCGTGACTGTCCGAGCGTTTTCGAGAACAGTGAAATATATATACAAATATTGCTCACTTAATAGCATAAGACTAGCTGGCTTCGCCCGCTAGCGGGTCAGTATTTTCAAAGGAATCACTAAAATTAATGAATCACTAACAGTAATTTTTAGTGTTAAGAAAAGAAATTAAAAAAAAAATCATTTCTGATTGGGTAAAAAGTCGGCCCGGGTCCCCACTGCCTTCGGCAGCGCAGTCCCGTGCGCGCTGCGCGCGCACAGCTTAAGGGATACTCGCGCTGCGCGCGCGTATACCTTCCCTGACCTTTCGTGCCCCCTAAAAAAATCATTTCTGATCGGGTAAAAACTCGCACCGGGCCTTCGGCAGCGCAGACCCATGCGCGCGCACGTGTGAAGGTATACGTGCGCTGCGCGCACATATTCCTTCTGAAGTCATATTTTTATTCTTAAGAAAAGAAAACTAACAGTAACAGAAACAAAAAGTAACTTTTAGTGTTAAGAAAAGAAATTAAAAAAAATCATTTCTGATTGGGTAAAAAGTCGGCCCGGGTCTCCACTGCCTTCGGCAGCGCAGTCCCGTGCGCGCTGCGCGCGCACAACTTAAGGGATATACGCGCTGCGCGCGCGTATACCTTCCCTGACCTTTCGTGCCCCCTAAAAAAATCATTTCTGATCGGGTAAAAACTCGCACCGGGTCCCCACTGCCTTCGGCAGCGGAGACCCATGCGCGCGCACGTGTGAAGGTTGTTGTAAAATTTATACCCTTTCCGTGTTGATTCTCAAATTTAAATTCATTCACTACTTAAATATAATTTAAATTCACTTTATAACCTTTAAAGTTTAAGTTATTAATTAAATGAATTATAGCGTTTAGTGCTATTTTCTCTTTTGATGCTGCCATTTGAGTTAAAGATATATTAAAATTAAAAAGCTTAATGATAATTACTTTTAGTTAAAAATTATATTCCTTATTGATATATTTATGTTTAAGTCTTTTGAAATAACTTTAATTACTTACCTCATATTTAAAAGCATATTTTATTAAAATTAACTTAAAGAAAAATATGTTTAAATCCTTTTACGGATTGTTCATTTCGCTACTTAGCGAGGAGATGTAATATTTTTTCAACTGCAGAGTCTCTTTGCTAAGCCCATAGATGGCGGCTGACTCGCAGCGTCGTGTTGCTATAGTTATGGGAGGCGTTCCTATTCTACAGCATCTAGTAGCTGTTACTTTGAATCCGTTTCGTGACTATAAAAAGGAGGTAGGAAATATGTAATCAGTCTCTTAAGCTCTGAAGCCCTTAATCTTTTAAGCTTTTATGTTTTTTTTAGTTTAGCTCAAAGTCATGAGCTGGTATTTCGATATAATTATAAACTGTTTAGTTTTATTATGATTGTAAATTACGTTTTTGTGACTTGTTCGTTTAGTGAAAAGTAGCTTTCTATTTGAACTCAGTATGGCAGTATTTTTTAAGGGTATTTAACCTTTCGTCAGCAACCTTTCTAAAATTGTTTCAGCTGATTTAATGTTATTCATCATTTTGTTTCAACTTTAATAAACTGTTTTAATTGAACTTTCGTCTTCAATGAATGCCACATATATTTATCTTCTTTATAGCTTTTTAGAGCTGAGCAACTATCATTTCACTGCACTGCTAACTCTGCTAACTTGATATATGTGGAAATTGTTTTTTTCACAATAAGCGGTTATGGGCAATTTGGCTCGTTGTCAGCTCATAGCATTAAAATTTTGATAATAGTTTTTATGGCATTCTAAGTGTTTGAAGATAAGAAATTGAAATGGCAGTAAGTTTAAACCCCACGATTGAAAAATTACGGATGAATAATTATACTACGTGGGTCAAGGACATTAAATTTATTTTAATTGAAAGAAACTGCTGGAATATAATATGTAAAAAAGAAAAACTGCCTGTTGAAGATGCTGAGGCCGGAATAACTTCAAAACAAGTGGAAGATTTTAAATCTCGTAGTCGAGTTGCATTATCGACAATATATCTGAATACATCGCCTGAAGTCAGAAGCATTATTGAAAATTGTGATTGTGCTATTGATGCCTGGGAGACTTTGAAGAAGACCTTTATATCAGACTCAAGAGCTCATCATATGGGACTGTTTACAGAGTTCATTAATTGTAGAATGTCTGAGAATGAAACGGTGAATTCTTTTGTAACCCGGTTATCAAGAATACTGGACCAGCTGCGTGAAATTGGTCATGCTATGGAGGATGTGTACTGCTGTTTTCAGCTCTTGCAACACCTACCATCCAAGTTTGAATCTGCAGTGCAATATTTGTTGCGTTGGAAGAACGACCAGTTCAAGTTCCAGAATATTGTGTCCGAGTTAACAGCGGAGGAATCGCGTCTACAGCTTCGTGAGGGTGATATTAAGAAAGATGCCAATAACAGTGTTCAGATACAGAACATCCAGCAAAAAGGTAAAAAGCCTTTAACTTGTTTTAAGTGTGGCCGTATTGGCCACTTTAAGAAAACCTGTTTTTTGAATAGTAATGTTAAATTTAAACCTAGAAATTTAAAGTATAACTCCAACGGTCGTGACAAATGTAAATCTCCCCCCTCCTACTACATAGCTCAAGCTAACTTTAGTAATTTAAGTGATGATGACAGCTTTATTTTTGATACTGCTGCTTCAAATCATTTTCTAAGAAATTTAGATCTTTTTGAGCATTATACTCCTGTGGAGGGAGAGGAGCTTTTTGTCGCGATCGATGGTATTAGTTTTCCTATTACTGCTAAAGGAACTGTTAAGTTGGATTTTGGTAAAAATGTATTGTATTTAAAAGATGTGTTATATTCACCAAAGTTACGGAAAAATTTAATATCAGGTCCTAAATTAGATGTGAACGGTGCCACATACACTGGCGGTAGGGGTCGAGTGTCGGTGTTCGGTAAAGATAAAAGACATATTTTTACTGCTAAAATTAAAGACGGTGTTTACTATTTATATCCTAATGTTTCTAAAGTTAAAAAGGGGAGTAAAGTGAATGGGGGGCACCCAGAAAATCCTTCAGCTTCTCTTGCAAAAGTTAATGAAATTGGGTATTGGCATGCTCGTTTTGGGCATGTAAGTCCTGATACTATTGTAAATACTAGCAAGAAGAACGGGGTGAGGGGCCTTCCTAAACTTAAGTTTAAGAAATTTTTTTGTGAACCTTGTAGGATTAGTAAACAAAACCGTGTGTCTTTTAAATCATCCGATGTTCATGGCGTTAAATCACCGTTAGAGAAAGTATTTATGGACGTCTGGGGCCCAATTAAGGTAACTGGTAAAAATGGGGAAAGGTTCTTTTTGTCCATTATTGATGGATTTTCTAAAAGGGTTGCTGTTTATCCTTTAAAGGATAAGTCTCAGGTTTTTGGTGTATTCGAGAGACACATTGCACGGGCAGAACGTAGTTTGAATAAAAAATTGAAAGCTATTCGTACGGATAATGGTTCCGAATTTGTAAATGACAATTTCAAATCATTTTGTAGTAAAAATGGAGTTGTTCATGAGTTAACTAACACGTTCACACCTGAGCAAAATGGGTTAAGTGAGCGGTTTAATCAAACTTCTTTAAATTGTGTTAGAGCTATTATCACGGATAGTGGTTTGCCTTTTTCTTTCTGGCCCGATGCAATGTTGTATTTCGCGTACACTTGGAACCGTTTAATCCATAGGGGACAAACTAAGACTCCTTTTGAGTTATATACTGGGTTTAAACCATCCGTAAGACACCTGAAGCCGTTTGGATTAATTTCGTATGTTGGGATCCCAAAACAGCATAGAGACCATAAGCTTGAACCTAAGGCTAAAAAGGGAGTACTAATAGGTTATTCATTAAAGACTAAGGGGTATAAAATTTGGTTGGAGGATGAGGATAAAATAGTTGAAACTATAAACGTAACGTTCTCTGATCAGCTATTTAGTAAATGCAGTGGAGCGGTGATGGGCACCTCACTGGAGGAATTGGACTTACTTCCGGAAAGTACAGTTGATTGTCAAGCTTCCGATCCTGTTGACATTGTTTTCGGAGGTGAGCCCGATGATTCTAGTGACGAGCCCGTCGATGAAACTCCTGTAGATAAATCTTCTCTTAAACCTCTTTCTTCAATTACTTGGAATAGAAAACCCGTACCCAGAAAAATGAGTGACAGAGTTGACATCTTCTATTACCCGGACAACACTAAAACTAGATTGAGATCAATGAACGATGTCAAGCAATATTGTGATAAAAATAATTTAATTTTTGACTCTAATTTTTTTGATTTCTCTAGTAGTAATAAGTTCGAGGGGGTAGTTTATCAGCAAAACTCGAATAACCCAACTTCAAGTTTAACTCATAAAAAATCATGACTAGTTATCCCTATACCTAAAACATATAATCAGGCCGTTAAATCTTCAGAATGTGTTGAATGGAAAAATGCCATGGATGATGAGATAAATAATATGAAAACTCATAAAGTTTGGCATCTGGTTAATTTACCGGAGGGGAAAAAAGTTTTGGGAAATAGATGGGTATACGCCGTTGAAAGAGATGAGCTAGGAAACGTTGCCCACTTTAAAGCGAGGCTCGTGGCCCAGGGCTTTCATCAGATAAAGGGGGACACTTATGACGAGACGTTTTCACCCGTCGTTAATTTCTCAGTAATACGTTTCTTTTTTTCATTATTGGTCTCATGTTATAAATGGCATAATGTTCAATGCGATATAAAATGTGCTTATCTTTATGCACCTTTAAAAGAAGAAATTTATATGTCTCAGCCAAAAGGATATGTTGTAAAGGGAGGGGAAAATCTTGTTTGTAAACTAGACAAAGCGTTATATGGCCTTCATCAAAGTGGTCGGCTCTGGTATTATGAGTTAAATAAAGTACTATTAGATTTAGGGTTTAATAAATTTAACTGGTGTAATTGTTCATATTATTTTGAAAATTATATTGTTTTATTAGTTTATGTAGATGATTTAGTTTTGTTTGGTAAAAATCAATTTCAAATAGACAAAATTCTTAATTTATTAAAATGTAAATTTGATATAAAAATTTTAGGTAAAACCAAGAAATTACTTGGTGTAGAATTTAATTATGAAAATGATTCAGTACAAATTTTTCAGGAATTATATATTAATGAAGTGTATGACAGGTTTAAGTCGTTTAACATCCCTTTCTGCTCATTACCTATTGTAAAAGGCATTAAGTATTCGAAAAAAGATTGTCCTACTAATCAAAATGAAATTGATGAAATGTCTAAATTTCCATATCGGAATATCTTAGGATGTTTATCTTTCATTGCAAATAGGACACGACCTGATATTGCCTACGCAGTTAATATATTCAGTCAATTTCAAAATTCACCGGGGTTTAATCATTGGAATGGGTTAATTAAATTACTTGGGTATGTTTCGTGTACTCGAGATTTGAAATTAAATTTGAATTGTTTTAATCCATGTTTAACTGCTTTCTCTGACGCTGATTTCGCGATGAATAGAGATGACTTCGTATCAATGGGGGGACAAATTTTATTTTTGGATAATAGCCCTATTTCTTGGAAAACCTTTAAGCAAAAAAGTGTTTGCCTTTCAACCATGGAAAGTGAATTTGTATCCATGTGTGACGGGGTTAAAGAATTAATGTGGTTTGATAATATATTACGAGATTGTATTGATTTTAAACTAATTGCTATTTCATATGAACCACCAATACTTTTTGCTGATAACCAAGCAGCTATTAATTTTACGAGGTCTCCTATAGAGAATAATAAATCCAAACATATTAATG
Organism: Salticus scenicus; assembly: GCA_963930645.1. Lineage (NCBI taxonomy): Eukaryota > Metazoa > Arthropoda > Arachnida > Araneae > Salticidae > Salticus > Salticus scenicus. Next base: position 51,588,378 of record OZ005659.1, read on the forward strand.
TAAAATTATTTTTCATCCGTGAATGGCTATTTGAGGAACGGTTTGATTTAAAATATGTAAATACTAAAGATAACTTTGCCGATCCCTTCACAAAGCCCCTTACTAAAGGTGATATGACTAAATTTGTAAATAAGGTATTTATTAAGTAAATGTACATAGAGTAAATTTAAAATATTTTTGAACGTATAATATATATTTAAAATTTTTTGAAATTGAAAAATGTTTTTTAGAGGGATATGTATGCATTTTCTTGGTGGATTTTTCCTACGTTTTCCATTGTGTAGTGATGTATAGTTTAGTTTAACTTTTGTATGAGAGAAATTCGTAGCGCTACGTGTAATTGGTTATGTGTATGTTATGTAAATGTTTCATATATTTGTGAATATCATAGTTTTCTTATTTTGACAATGGGGAATGGGGGAAAAAAGGTTTCCTTGAAATGCTGTGCATATTTGCTCTGTAATATCTTGTTCTTTCTTTTAGTAGATATGTATAGAATATTGATAGTGCTACTTTTTTTTGATTGTGAGTTGGACTTGTGGACTCTTGATCTTATAACTGACAAGCCTTCTAGCTTTGTGTGAAGTATATTCTGTAGAAGACATATGTGAATCTCTCAAGTCACTAAATATTCAAGGAATTTTTTTTTATTTCTTTTCTAATAAAGTTTATATTGTAATTGCTGACGTTTGTGTTTGTCGAATCAACACGGTGGGGGGCCTTGTTGTAAAATTTATACCCTTTCCGTGTTGATTCTCAAATTTAAATTCATTCACTACTTAAATATAATTTAAATTCACTTTATAACCTTTAAAGTTTAAGTTATTAATTAAATGAATTATAGCGTTTAGTGCTATTTTCTCTTTTGATGCTGCCATTTGAGTTAAAGATATATTAAAATTAAAAAGCTTAATGATAATTACTTTTAGTTAAAAATTATATTCCTTATTGATATATTTATGTTTAAGTCTTTTGAAATAACTTTAATTACTTACCTCATATTTAAAAGCATATTTTATTAAAATTAACTTAAAGAAAAATATGTTTAAATCCTTTTACGGATTGTTCATTTCGCTACTTAGCGAGGAGATGTAATATTTTTTCAACTGCAGAGTCTCTTTGCTAAGCCCATAGATGGCGGCTGACTCGCAGCGTCGTGTTGCTATAGTTATGGGAGGCGTTCCTATTCTACAGCATCTAGTAGCTGTTACTTTGAATCCGTTTCGTGACTATAAAAAGGAGGTAGGAAATATGTAATCAGTCTCTTAAGCTCTGAAGCCCTTAATCTTTTAATCTTTTATGTTTTTTTAGTTTAGCTCAAAGTCATGAGCTGGTATTTCGATATAATTATAAACTGTTTAGTTTTATTATTATTGTAAATTACGTTTTTGTGACTTGTTCGTTTAGTGAAAAGTAGCTTTCTATTTGAACTCAGTATGGCAGTATTTTTTAAGGGTATTTAACCTTTCGTCAGCAACCTTTCTAAAATTGTTTCAGCTGATTTAATGTTATTCATCATTTTGTTTCAACTTTAATAAACTGTTTTAATTGAACTTTCGTCTTCAATGAATGCCACATATATTTATCTTCTTTATAGCTTTTTAGAGCTGAGCAACTATCATTTCACTGCACTGCTAACTCTGCTAACTTGATATATGTGGAAATTGTTTTTTTCACAATAAAGGTATACGTGCGCTGCGCGCACATATTCCTCCTGAAGTCATATTTTTATTCTTAAGAAAAGAAAATTTAAAAAATCATTTCTCATCGGGTACAAAGTCGGACCGGGTCCCCACTGCCTTCGGCAGCGCAGTCACGTGCGCGCTGCGCACGCACAAGTTCACGGATACACGCGCTGCGCTCGCGTATTCCTTCCCTGACCCTTCGTGCCCCCCAAAAAAAAATCATTTCTGATCGTGCAAAAACTCGCACCGTGTCCCCACTGCCTTCGGCAGCGCAGTACCGTGCGCGCTGCGCGCATGACTGAAGGGATACACGCGCTGCGCGCGCGTATTCCTTCCCTGACCCTTTGTGCCCCCTAAAAAAAAATCATTTCTGATCGTGTAAAAACTCGCACCGGGTCCCCACTGCCTTCGGCAGCGCAGTCGCGTGCGCGCTGCGCGCGCACAAGTTAAGGGATACGCGCGCGGTGCACGCCTATTTCTTCTCCACCCTTTCAGGCCCTCTTAATTAACCTGCGTATACCAATTTTGAACGATCTAACTCATTTGGCTGAGATGCAAAAGAAAATTTAATCAGGACACCTCAAAACGTGTAATTCTGGTGAAAACTTTCGATAATTTAAAAGAACTTTAAAATATCTTTCGAATGATGTATTAAAAATAATTGAATCATAATTAGAAATTGAAATATTGAAATTTGAAAATATTACAGCGCCATGAAAGAACACTGATTCAGGAGACCTCAAAACGCGTAAATCTATTGAAAACTTTGAATTATGTAAAAGAACTTTAAAATATCTTTCGTATGATGTATAAAAAATAAATCAATCGTAATTAGAAATTGAAATACGCGTATTAAAATATTGCAAAAATGTCCGGCGTGTGAAGATAAAATTTAATTTGCAATTAAAATGTAAATCTTTTGTTTATTGACGGAAATCGATGAAATTTGAAATGCAAGTTTGTTTTGTGGTGTAAATATTATATACTAAATAAAATGTGTAAAATTTTAAAAATTGAAGAAAATAGAAAATTGTAATTTTTAATCGCACTACGAATCAGGTGACCTTAATGAATACCAGCTGTGTTTCCGTTGAAGACAGCTGGAGACTTAACGTCTGCAAAGATAACATTTTTGTGATTCGTTGCCAACATTTTTTTATAGTTTAGTTAATTTTAAAATATCTAATCGTCCGATCGATAAGCCGTTTAAACCATCGGATTGAGAAAAAAAAGCCCTTTCCAATGGTATCTTGTTTGTAACGATACGACTGATATTTCTAATTTATTTTCCACTTTTTCCGTAAAAATGTCGCTTTTTAAGCATTTAATCATGAATTCTGGGTCATTTTTCGGTAGACAATGGTCGACGTTTTAATTAATATCTCCGCTAATTAGAGTCGCATCGTTTAGCAAATTAGATAACCCAGATCTGCGATAAATTCTCTGTCCGACGGTACCTGTTCGAAGTCCGTGCGACCATTAGCGGCGGAGCCTTATCCGTTTCAAGCCGTTTCTCACAGACAGACACACACACACACAGACACACACACAGACACACGCGTACAGATTTTAATAATACAGGAGATTAAATGGAAATCTAAGTTTTTTATCAAACCTACTTCAGAGCTGCTTGCAATGGTGCCAAGTCTCCTTAAAGACTACAATTCTACAATTAAATAAGACAAAGAAAACTATTTTTAAGTAGTGGTATTTTACCTAAAAGTTGGCAACTGAACACTAAGAAATAACAGGAAAATTTAAGAGTTCAACGTTAAATTACACGGCTTAAAAATACATTCTACGAAGGAAAAAAAAAGTTACGCGTATTTGTAAGAAATTGATGTAAAATTCAGATTATTGAAGATTTATTAAAGGGTTACTATTCTTCTTCAAGAAGAAAGTTCTTAATATTAACCCCTTCCGCTCCAGGCTAGCTGTAGTGTAAATATGTGAAATACCAGATTATAATTTTGAAATAATGCAATACATAACGAAGTAACAATGTGCATTTTGTTGTGAAGTAAATATATTTAATTAATGAAGGTAGTAAATATGAATACAAATCAAAGTATTTTAATTATTTATAGCAATGACTGCTGTAAGTGGGTCATCATCAATGTCATCGCTTTCGTCGTCTTCCCTTGTTGTAAAGTCATCATTGGAATCTTCAAGCTCGTCATAATCGGGGATATAATCACTATCCGAATCACTAGAATCAGACATTATTCACAGTTTCAAACACCGGCAAAACACTCAAAATCGCGGAGCAAAAACTACACACAACCGCAGCTGCGAGAAATCACGAAACAACTGGCGTAACCAAAACTAATAGGTCACCGAGACTACTAACGCTATCTAGTTGTCAGTAATGAAAATACAATTTCAAAATATCATATGACAAATAAAATAACTCTCTCTGATACCACTACAACGTAGGGCTTATTGTATCGTATACTTTCTTTGGACGTATGCACGTACGTCCATGGTATTAATGGACAATAACACTAGGACGTACGCACGTACGTCCCTGGAGTGGAAGGGGTTAATGGGCATGACTTTATTTTTATGGTCAATGACTGAAGCACTCTTTCCATATCACTGACCGCAATCTGGCGGTACAATCTCTCAGACAATATGGAGCACAAACTTTTCTGTTTGCAGATAGTTTCGACAAACATATGGCACCAAACTGATTTGTTCTTTTTTTATATATATAAAATACAATGTCTGTGTGTCTGTGGACAGCGTGGCGCAAAGATGGAAGCTCGGATAGTCAAGTGATTCGACACGAATATGACCTCTGAGGGGTCTTAGTGCACTTCAAGGCCCGATTTTCCATTAGTTTTCTTTTAACTAATTAAAATGTGAAAATAAGAAACTCGTAATAGCTTTAAAATTAGCCATTTACATTTTAGCTATAATTTAATTGTTGCCCAAAAAAAATTTACGAGTTCATTTTTTTCTGACATAAAAATAAACATGAAGATTAAAAATTATAAAAAATAAATTATGCATCTCACAAAAATTGACGTCATTATCACTTAAAATTTTTTATACATATTGGTAAAGTGCTAATATAGTTTATGATGCTAATGCATGCTCTTCTAAAAAGATTTTTTTATTTTTTAAAATACATTTTTTTTATATTTTTACTGCCAAGTTGTGCCAAGTTGTTACAAAAAAAAAAAATAAAAAAAAAATAAAAAAAAAATAAAAAAATAAATAAATAAATAAAATAAAATAAAATAAAATAGAATAAATAAAACAAAATAAATAAATAAATAAAGTTAAAAAAAAAGTAAATAAATAAAAGTAAATAAAAAAAAATAAGAAATAAAAAAATAAGAAATAAAAATAAACAAATAAAAAATAAAGATTAAAAATTAAAATTAAAATTAAAATAAATAAATAAATAAAATAAAATAAATAAAAAATAAAAATACTGCCCATGACGTCACATTCGACTGTATAGCGTCTCTTTACTACTCTAAACTCTAGGATCATAAATTCATTTTAATTTTATCATTTTTATTTATGAATTCTCATGAGCGATAGCCATTTTAAGCCAAGTACTCGTAGCCCATCAAAAATATAAATAAATTAGGTATAAAATATTGCAGAAAATATATTGAAACAGAAATAATAGTCACATAAATGATCTATTTTTATCTGAGTAGATAATTTTATGGGGAAAAAATACAGCTTTAGAAATAAAAAAATTATTTCAGCAAGCACTATTTTAAACCTAAAAAACTATTAAAAATATAAACAGAATATGAAAAGGATTCTTATAAATTAACGAAAAGGTGCAACCGATAAAAAGTATTAGCACAATAGGTACTGAAAAAAGTCCCCTTTTTATACAAGAAAGTACACAAATAATAATAATAATAATAATTCATCCCCAATATCGCGACAAAAAATCAAATGCCACCAAACTGTGTACAATGAGTTTTACTTATTTATTTCTTTTATATATCAGTTACTACGCTAATTTAACATACAAATAAATGAGCTGCTACGTGTGACTGTGTGCTGGAGTGAAGGTTACAAACATTCCAAGAGGTCAGGGGTTGTGTGACCAGACAGAACGGAGCCATGGGATGCCGTCTGAGCGACAGATGCTTTGTGTGAAAATTTTTTATATTTCTATGGAAGCGGTGACATCAATAGTTTCCGATTTCACGCATGGCCTTTTGCTGCTACCGACCTTTCTCCGAGTTTCGGGTAGACCAAGATTGGACGAAAATGATGTCACGGGTAGAGTGATATCACGATCAGCGAATCAGTGCTTCGTGTGGGGTATTCCCCTCCCCCTCCGAAGGTGTGCTCGGAAGGAAGAGACTCAAAAAAAAGATAGAGAGACTTGGTGCTAAAAAAGGTGTAGCATGTTTTTGAAGGATGCTCGGAGGCGAGCATTTTGTAATAATTTTTAATTTATTTGAATTTCAACTTTTTTGTTAAGTTTTGAATAAAAATAGCAAAAATCATCCCTGGACTCATGCTTGCGTATTCCGTTGTTCGAGGTGTACTCCCAAAAATCACCACAGCTTTAATTAAAAATATAAATTGGTGGCATATCGGTGGCATGTTGTTTTTAGAAGAAAAAAACATCGAACTCTGTCTTCTATGTGTTTGTGGTGAAAAAGTATAAAAGAACGTTTGCTGTGAGCCCGGTGACAACTGGAATCCCTGAGATTTACTGGAGATTATTGATGCCTGTGACAATAGCGCGGAAAGGATTAAAAGGACTTCGCTTCTTCCCTGTGCTGCTGAATTCCCTGGAGATGTCAATCAAGGAGGTTTTTCAGGTATGTTTTCTTTCATTTTCAGATATGCAAAGTGTCAGAGATTGAGTTGTGGGATGATAGTTTTTGTTTATTTATTTATTTTTTTTTTGTAACAATGCATGTAGTTACGAAGCTTTAAGAGTAAGAATTTAGTTTTTATGTGTAAAATTTTAAGCACGGATATCTCGAAGTCAAGTTAATAGTTAAGGCGGTTGAAAAGAGTAATTTCATGACTTAACGGGGCGTTTACTTGAGAGATAAATTTATCGTTAAAGTTCTGTTTATTGTAACGGGGAGCTTGGTAACTTTAAATTGTTGTTTAAAAGTTTCGATAAGATTATAATTCTAAATTCCTTTTAAAAGTAACGTAAGGATTGTGGATACTGTAACTGTTTATATAGGAGTATACTGGAAATTAGTTGATTTGCCTACTGGTAAAAATTCTAGGATTTTTTTTTCTCTAGTTGTTTATTTTAACTAAATATAGGTACTGTTTATTGTATCTGGGTAAATATTGTAGTTAATGTTTAGAGAAAAGGTGTTTAAAGATTTTCGTAGGTGATAATCAAAGTGTTACTTTTGTCTATATTTTCATGGTATTTGATTTGTTTATTGTTTTTATTACATGTGCATTTTTTTTCAGTAATTAGTGAAATTGTATTTTGTAATTATGGCATTTCTCATTAAGTATACTAAAAATGTATTGTTAGAGTTAGCAGATGAATTTGGTGTTTCGGGGCTAACAGATAAAAGCAAAAAACTAGAAATCAGGGAAGCCATTGAAAAGGCGGCTAATTATGATGAAGGGGTTGCGAAGGCGCTAATAGAAGGGATTTTGGAACAGAAAGAAAGCGAATTGAAATTACAAAAAGAAAAAGAAGAGGCCGAACGAAATTTTGAACTTGAGAAACTCAGAATCCAGAGCGCTGCAGAAACTAGTAGCGTAGGGTCCGGGAGTTTAGTTCAAGAGACGGTTTTGAAGAAAATTAAATTAAAGGACATAGCTCCGAAATTTGACCCAAAACAAATGGATATTTCTCTTTTCTTTACGATATTTGAAAGATTAGCACGTAAAGAAAATGTTAGCGAACAGGACTGGATGTCACAACTTATCCCTTTATTGCCGTGCGACGTCGTACAAATAATTATGAAATTAGACGAGTCAGAGGCTGATAACTTTCAACATGTAAAAAAAGTGTTGATGAATAGGTTCAGATTGAGTGCGCGTGCGCTAAGAACGAAATTTGAATCGCACAACAAAAAAAGTGAAGAATTATGGGTTGATTTAGTTCACGATTTGAGAGGGTACCTAGATAACTGGCTTGAGACTTTAGAAATTAAAGATTTAGAGTCATTAAAGGAATTGATGCTCACGGAGCAGTTAAAGAAAAGGGTACCATGCGAAATCAAACAACATTTTGTAGATGTGTGGAAAGAAATCAACAAAGCTTCGGATTTGGCGGAGAAGTGCGACGCGGTTAGAAAGGAGAATGGGAAAAGAGAATATAAGCCGTTTCAGCGTTTTACGAAGGGTAGAAATTCATTTGGGAAAGACGGTCAGAAATTCGGGTCAGGTAAGCATGACGGTGGGAGTAATCCGAAAGCTGAGTCAGCTAAGGGCGACAAAAAAGACTCAGGAAAATTAAAAGGGGATAAAATCGAATCTAAAGATCGTGATTTTGATAGAAATAGTAAAATTGTGTGCTATTTGTGCTCGGAAAGGGGCCATATTCGACCTAACTGCCCACAAAACCCTAATCGCAGAACAAATCCGATCAATAACTTAAGTGCGGGCGAAATTTTAGGTGTTGGTTTTGAGCCTTATATAGGTAAATTAGAAATCAATGGACAAGAGCGCGAATTCTTGAGAGATAGTGGCTCAAACATTGACGTGTGCGAAAGGAATATGATTTCTGTTGAGGATTTACTGCCGGAACAGGTATGGATTAAGCAACCGTTTGACGAAACGTGTAGGTGTTTACCTTTGGCGAAAATCGTTTTAAAAGGGGAATTCGGAGAGGTCATTACAAAAGCGGCTGTAAAACCGGTTAATTTGAGTCAGGGAATATATCTTCTAGGCAATAAAACCGCAGAGTTAATTGAGTCCAATAAAAAAATTGTTTATCCAATTAATGCGATAACGCGAAGTCAGAAACGTGAGCAAGAAAGGATTAAGAGTGCGCAGTCCGAAATAAATAATGAAAAGTCAACTCAGAGAAAAATTCAGAATTTTGAGGAGGAACCGGGTTTGATAAGCGAGTCGTTAGAGGAGACTAGTGCAGAAAATAAAGTTGTTCTTCCTGTGTTAAAAGAAACAGACAGGTGTCCATTAATCGGGGTTTCAGCTGAAGAGTTTCAAAAAGAGCAAACTGCGTGTGACACGTTGAAAAATTGTTGGGAAAAAGCTAGGAATGAAGCGGGAAAGGAATTTAAGATAAACTAGTATGTTGTGGCCACCACAAGACTTTCTTCTATATTTTCCTACACATATTCAATCAGTAACAATATTAAAAAAAAAAAAATACGATTTTTTTTCTGTTTTTTTTTTGTTAAAAGTAAAAAAAATCGATAACTTTGTTTTAAATTATCACAGATTTATGGTTCAACCATTCGTTTTAAAGGTATTGACGAGATCTTTCGAATGATACCCATCTTCAAAATTTAACCCCCCTGGGGGGTACTTCCCCCCCAGGGGGGAACCGATGCCCCCCCCCATGCACAATTTTTTTTCCTAGTTAACTACTACTATTATCAATAATTAATATTAATTTTACAATCACAAGTTTAAAATAACTCTCATTATGCCCATTTATACGGAATTTTGTCCTATAAAATGCGATCACAGCGCCACCTGTTGAGCTATTGATCCCCAAATCTAATGGGCACCAGTTCATGTCAGGGTGCAACTAAATACCAAGTTTGGTTAAATTTCATTCATTGGTTCGTGAGATACAGCGTCCACAAAAAAATGATACAGACACACAGACAGACAGACAGACACACAGACAGACAGACACACAGACAGACAGACACACAGACAGACATTTTTTAAAAACTATCAATTCGTGTTCAGGACATCCCAAAACGTGTAGATCCGTCAAAAAACGGAGGTCGAAAATTTTCGCGAATCCAATACTTTCTCTATATTACATATAGAAGAAAGTAAAAATGAGCGGTTAATTCGAATATCGGATTCTAAGCGTAACCAAAACAGGATGCAGTTGTGCGTGCCAAAGAAATTTAGGGCAGCGATTCTAAACCTGTGTCATGATTCTGTGTCAGGGCATTTAGGCTCGTGTAAAACTAAGCAGAGGGTGTTGACTAATTTCTTTTGGCCAAATTGCTATCAGGAAATCGAAGAGTATGTCAAAACTTGTGAAATTTTTCAAAAAGTAGGACAAAAAGGGGATAAGAAGAAAGCTCCGTTGAGATTAGTACCGATTATTTCTGAACCGTTCAGACGTCTGTCGATTGACGCTATAGGTCCGCTTGTAACGAGTAACAAAAATAATCGTTTTGCGATAACGGCTGTTTGCGTCGCTTCAAAATTCCCGGATGCTATTCCTGTGGAAAACCTAACTTCGAGGTCAGTGATCAATGCATTGATGCAAATTTTCGCGAAGACCGGATTTCCTAGAGAGTTAGTCTGCGATCAAGGTGCTTATTTCACGAGTGACTTATCGACAGCGTTTTTTGAGAAGTATGATATCAAAATCAATCATTCTTCTGTCTGTCATCCGCAATCTAATCAGGTGGAAAGAATGCATTCCACTCTTAAGAGGATTCTCAAAGCATTATGTCTCGAAACGAAAAGCGATTGGGAAGAAAATCTGCCTATGGCTCTTTTCGCGTTGAGGACGGTCCCGCATGAGAGCACGGGATTTTCTCCTTCAGAGCTTATTTTTGGGAAGAATTTGAGGATGCCTCATACCATTGTTTACGAAAATTGGATGCAGGAAGAGGAAATGAATCAAAATGTAGTAGAGTATATTTTGGATTTAAATGAGCGCTTAAAAAGATGTCAAGATTTGGCAGGGGAGCGCATGACAGAATGTCAACAAAAAAGAAAATTATGGTACGACCAAAATGCAGTGTCCCGAAAATTTAAGGTGGGAGACTCGGTGTTGGTTTTGGCTACTGCAAAACCACATAAAACGGCAGTACAGTGGCTAGGTCCAGGTGTAGTTACGGGGGTAATATCCGATACGAACTATACGGTAGATCTTCCGGGAAGGAGATGTAAGGACACGATTTTCCACGTGAATTTAATGAAACCTTATCATAAACGCCCAGAGCATGTCAACTTAATTTTGGAAGAGGGTGGCGAGGAAATTGAGGAGGATGCATCTATCCCGTATCCGATTTCGGACCCTAATCATTTCGACTTGACAGACTTAATTAAGGGGAGTAATTTGGGTAATAAGGTTTCGGAAGGGAATTTGGCAACTTTACAAAATGTCCTAGTAAAGCATAAAACGGTGTTTTCTAACGACCCTGGTACGACCCATAAGGTAGAGATGGATATCATTTTGACAGATGATAAGCCGATTCGTGCAAAACCCTATCGCATGTCTCCGCGGCAGTTAGAAATTATGCGGAAGGAGATTTCCAGGCTGTTAGAGTTAGGGGTGATTGAGGTGTGTCAGTCAGATTACGCATCGCCTATGATTCTTGTAGAGAGTCCGGGGAAAGACCCTAGGCCGTGTGTCGATTATAGGGCCCTCAATGCCAAAACCCAAGTGCAATTTTTCCCGTTACCGAATATTGAGGAGGTAGTTGAGGAAGTGAGCACTGCAAAATATATCTCAGTAATGGATCTGACGAAGGGGTATTTCCAAATCCCGTTAATGAAACGTGCGCAAAGGTATGCGGCGTTTGTAACCCCTTTCGGTGAGTTTATTCCAAAAAAAATGATGTTTGGCTTAGTGAATGCTCCATTTTATTTTTGTAAATTAATTAGTGAGGTGCTAGGGGATTTAGTGAGTTTTGTGAGACCATATGTGGATGATCTGGCTGTGTTTTCATCCAGTTGGGAGCTCCATATCCGGCATCTGGACATTGTGTTACAACGTTTGGAGGAGGCAAATCTAAAAGTGAAACCGGCAAAGTGTTTATTCGCCCAGGACCATGTAAAATTTTTAGGGCACGAAGTGGGGTCAGGGAAGAGGTCGCCGAGTGAGGCGAAAATCCAAACTATCCAAGAATTTCCCATTCCAAAGACAAAGACGCATGTAAGGTCATTTTTAGGTCTGACCGGATTTTACCATAAATATATAAAGGATTATGCGACAAAAGCTGCGCCTTTGACGGATTTGTTAAAAGGGAAAAATAAGAGGGAAAAAATTGAGTGGAGTCAGGAATGTGATCAGGCATTTAAGGTACTAAAATTAGATCTAACTAAGGGACCGGTACTGTATGCTGCGGATTTTTCAAAAGACTTCATTGTTCAGACTGATGCAAGTCTTGTAGGGGCGGGTGTGGTCCTAGCTCAAAATTTCGGGAATAACGAGGAACACCCAATTGTTTATTTGAGCAAAAAATTCTCCAAGGCGGAGCGTAATTATAGTACCATTGAACGCGAATTAGCGGTAGTCATTTTTGGGGTGAAAAAACTAAATCATTATTTAGATGGACAAAAATTCGTTTTTCAAACCGATCATAACCCTTTAGTTTATCTTAAAAAAATGATGGGCACAAATTCACGTTTGACGAGATGGGCCTTATGTTTACAACAATACAACTTCACAGTCGAGCATAAGAGCGGAAAAAAGCATTTGAATGCAGATGCGTTAAGTCGCATGCACGAAGAATAAAAAAAAAAAAAAAATAAATAAAAAAAAAATGCCTTGGTTTTAGGTAGCGTTTTTGGACTGTTTGTAAATATTTATTTATTTTTTCTTTCATTTGTATTCCAAAAAAAAAAAAAAAAAAAAAGTTTGAATGTATTGATTATGAATTATTTTTCTTTCTTTTTCATGAAATTTTATTGTGTAATTGTGAAATTTCAGTGTTTGACTTTTAAAATTTTGTTAGGGGTAGAACCTTTGATTGTCATCACGAAATTGCATGTGAATGTTTAATTGTTTTTTTTTTTATATAATGTGAAATGAGACCTTGGGATCTAGTAATTATGCAAGGTGTAAGACTAGAAAATTTATTTTTAAGATTATTTTTAGTTCTATAAAAGTTCTGGGGGTTGTTTCGAAAATTTTTTTTGGGGGGCTAGCTCAACTCTCTGATGTTGCATGTTTGATAATGAGAGGAGGCACCTGTGTCTTCTGGAGCCCATTTTACATCCTGAAGGCCGTAAAATGGTCTTTTAGGAGGGAGGAAGCTGTGCTGGAGTGAAGGTTACAAACATTCCAAGAGGTCAGGGGTCGTGTGACCAGACAGAACGGAGCCATGGGATGCCGTCTGAGCGACAGATGCTTTGTGTGAAAAATTTTTATATTTCTATGGAAGCGGTGACATCAATAGTTTCCGATTTCACGCATGGCCTTTTTTTGCTACCGACCTTTCTCCGAGTTTCGGGTAGACCAAGATTGGACGAAAATGATGTCACGGGTAGAGTGATATCACGATCAGCGAATCAGTGCTTCGTGTGGGGTATTCCCCTCCCCCTCCGAAGGTGTGCTCGGAAGGAAGAGACTCAAAAAAAAGATAGAGAGACTTGGTGCTAAAAAAGGTGTAGCATGTTTTTGAAGGATGCTCGGAGGCGAGCATTTTGTAATAATTTTTAATTTATTTGAATTTCAACTTTTTTGTTAAGTTTTGAATAAAAATAGCAAAAATCATCCCTGGACTCATGCTTGCGTATTCCGTTGTTCGAGGTGTACTCCCAAAAATCACCACAACTGCAGTTCCACGCTGTCGGGCACAAATGTTTGATTAATTAAATTAATATTTAAATAAATAAATAAAAATAAAAATATATTTAATGGGAAATATGTATAACCACAAAAACATTAGTTGTCTAAGTTCTGGCTGATAAAGCACTCATAGCATATTGTATTACCTGGCATATTGGCGTGAAATTGCTGTCGTTTTATGGTCAACGCGGTATATCAAATAAAATATAGGAAATAACGTGACAATAAATACTATGTACTATAGAACGTAAAGTCATGTTTATATATAATTGTGGTTTAAATATAAAGTCTATTTCGATATTTTTCGATACTCTTCGATTCAAAATTGTCATACAATAAGTATCAAAATTGAAGTTCACGGGTGAGGTGTTGTCGCAGGCACCAGAGATAACGACCCATGACGTTGCGGTGAGGAAGTGTCTGCCGAAGGCATCATGGATCCGAAGCAAAGTTTTTGAGCAATTTCAATGTATTTTCTTTTTCATTTCTATTTGTAAAGCGGTATAAAAATGATGATTATTTTATTTTATTTTATTTTTTTTTTTTAAATTCATTTAAATATAGTGATCAGCGAAGCGGGCAAAGCCTGCTAGTATTTTGAAAAGTGCAGGAAAAGACTTACATTAAGGTTTTATGCATAGTAAACTACAAAAACTTAGTTTTCAGTCACCTGATTGCACTAGTTTTTCTCGTATTAGTAGTTTCAATAAAATAAGGGATATGTCAATGTGTTTTTAAATAATTTTGAGCCAATATTAAAAAGGAGGGAATTTCCTCCTGAAAAAATCTGCAATATAACAACTGTTCATATTCTTCTAAAGGTAGTTACTGGCAAGGTAGTTAAACCAGTGAGAGAGATAACTTCTTGAAAACGTGGACAACTTGTAACTATTACTGCTGCTATTAATGATATAGCCAGTTGATGTCAACACTGAGAAAAAAAATATACGCCTTCATCTAGAATGAATAAATGGTCATTTTCTAAATCCTTAAACTAGAAATATAGATTTCCGAGCTATGCACATAAGGTACACCAATAAACTGAATAGACGAAATGGTCGAGTATTTCTAGTCTACACATTTCTAGAGGGTGAAACAATATTCTGAATATTCTGAATCTTGTATTACGAGAAATTCTCGCTTGATTTTCTAGAATTGGGTCATAAAAACCAAGATTATATCTGCTGAAACCCGCCTCTTGTAGTCACATTTATTTGGAGATATTTTCAAATAGAATTTTTATTAAAATCACACAATCAATTGTGGAAGACAATCATATTTATTGAAATTTTATTTTTCCGACTGAGTGAAAATAATGCATGGACCGGGACTCGAACTCCGGAACTTTGACTTACAAGGTCAAGGCTCTACCAATTGAGCTATCCAGGCCGACACCCCGGTCAGCATTACTCACTCAAGACAACCTTTTAGGCAGAAACATCTCTGGTCTATCATATTGATAGCTCAACAGAAAATAAGCCGCAGGAAATGGAAAACACCATTAGATAAAAAGAGAAAGAAATACAATTTTTATTAAAATCACACAATCTTGTAAGTCAAAGATCCGGAGTTCGAGTCCCGGTACAGGCATTATTTTCACTCAGTCGGAAAAACAAAATTTCAATAAATATGATTTTCAAATAGGTTTGTCCTCGATAGTATAGGCAAACGCTCAAGAATTCTAATAGAGGTCTCTAGAATTCGCTTTCGAAGGGGACAAGAAAATTTTTTATAAGAAATTTATAAGGATGACATGGAACTATTTTTTCTAGAGCCACAATTTAGATTCTAGATGTCAGTTATAGAATTTTTTCTCAGTGTATTGGCGTGCCTTATACTCATAGTTCGGAAATCTATATTTCTAGTTTAGAGATTTAGAAAAGGGCCACCTATTCGTTCTAGATGAAAGCGATATATTTTTTTTTTCTCAGGGAAGGAGCAATTAAATGTAAATTTTTATGAAATCTTGTACATTTTTGAACATTTTGATTTAGAAGCTGTCACAAAACTTTTGTTAATCACATTTTCAAAATATAGTCGAATTGTATTCTTGACCCCTCAAAACGAAAGAAAGAATTCGAAAGTATCATACGAATCTAGTACTTTCTCCAGTTGAATATTTCTTGAATGAAGAGAGTAACTTCAAACGAGATTATCTTGGACTGGCAGATTGCATTAAACGGAAATGAGGAATTTAACAACCACAGGTTTATTTTGACCTATTTGCCAACATTTACACTTTTTGTCTATCAGAGTTTTTTAACAGGAATCTTTTATAGATTTCTGTAACATTTTTCGTTGATAAAATAAAATAAATACACAATTAAAGTGGTATAAAAAGTGTAAAAAGTGTCACCTACGTTTTGATTTTTCAGATATTTTTGGATTTTATTTTTTAATCATCTTCTGAAACATACGTAGTTAAAGAGTGGGTTTAAATCTAGTTACTTCTGTGCTTTTTAATTTTAGTTTTAATAAATTCACAGTAAATTTGAACTAATGCTTTAAAATATCTTTTAAAATATGTGATTTTGTACAGTATTACTTTTTTAAAACTTATATTCAGGTCAGAAATAAAAATTATTGTTGTTGGTATATCTTTTAGCCTTATTTTTCAATATGACATTGAAAACAGAGGAAACTACAATTTATAGCGATCATTAAAAACAAATCTCTATATATAACACTTTTACTTCGTATCAAAAAATAACATTTTTAAATCAATTGATTTTTGCGAGACTGATATTAAGAAAAGGTACAGATAATTTTTTTTTTTTTTTTTTTTTTTAAGTTAAGATTTTGATTTCTGCCTTAAGCGAGAAAATGTCAAGAGCAAATTAATTTCGATGTTTCAGATATTTTCACTTTTCATTTTTTTCTATCTTTCAGACATAATAAAATCTACTTCCACCGCAGAGCAACAATTTGACGGTTTTTCACTTTTTCTTGCCGACATATGACAGAGAATGTATGTTTTTTGCGTCAAATTTCCGAAAATGAGTTTTTTGCTTTATTTACGCGTTTTGAGGTCCCTGAACCCGAGTACAAAATATTTAGCTATTGGTCTCTGTGTGTCCTACGTATGAGTCTGTTATCAACATAATTCAAGAACAAATATTAGTAGAAAATTTAAACTCAGTATTTTAAATAAGTGTCATATGGGGATGCTACATGAAAGTTTTGACATGCTCCGTATAAAAAGTTATTATCATTCATTTACAGGGCCAAACAAAAGAATTTTGATACATTAGCCCTACGTCTGGAAGTGGTTCGAAGACCATTTCAAATTATCCCCACTAAAAATAATCCGAAGATATTCTAGAAAAAATAGTATTTTCTTAACATTTTCTTCGAATATTTTAAAATATTTTGAAGATTTATCTTTTTCTATAAAATATCTTTAGAAATTTTGAAGACATTATGAAGAAATTTTGTAATCATTTTTAAGAATGGTCCAAATAACTTAAGATTTTCTGTAGATTTTCTCAAAAAATATCTGTAGGATATCTTGAGATTATTTTTAGTGGGGATGTTATGCATTTTATTTATCATTATTATTACTTTGTACTTTCTCTTACCCGTATGCATGGTAAAGGAAATATTGTTTTCGGGTCAAATTTTCGAAACTGAGTTTTTGTTATATTTACACGTTTTAAGGTTACCTGAATTCGAACAAACATATTTTTAGCGGTTGATCTCTCTCTCTCTCTCTCTCTCTCTCTGTGAGTGTCTGTATGTCTGTTATCAGCATATCTCAAGAACAAATAGCAACGAGAAATTCAAACGCGGTATTCAAAATCTGTATGACATAAAAATGCTACTAATCTTTTTGTTGAGATCAAGCAAATGGTTCGTGTACAGGGACACACAAGAGAATTCAAATACATTACGTCTACGGGGGAATTTGCAGGTAAATAGAGTTTAGCATCTATAGACTACACTTAAACAAATGAAATTAATATATATTTTTTATATGCGTAAGAGCAGGTTTCATGCAGGATATGCCATGAAAATCCTTCACCATTCGTTTACAGGGCTACACAAAAGAACTAGATTAAAGTATGGTAATACTTGAAAATTGATTAAATGTATTTCAGGTTATGCTGTGTGTTATTAATACAAGATTATATTTATGTACATCATGTGGTGTGTACATAGTTTTTAGAAGATATACAGGGCTGCCAATATTTAAGCGAAAACATTCTTTTAATTTATTATGGATGTAATTATGAAAGTACTGTAATATAATATTTTATCATGTCCAGGAAAACTGCTCTGGAATTTAAATTAATTCTTCATATCCACACAGTAAAATAAAGTATTTTTTAAAGCTGAATATTCATAGCTTGTTTTTTGTACATTTACACGATTTGAGGTTTCCTGAATGCTGATGTCTAGTTTTTAATGTTTGTTCTTTGTCTCTAATCAGAATAACTTAAAAAGAAATATTTTCTTGCAATTCAAATGTTGTACTTTGAAGTTAATATAAATTTGCTACTAGATAAATTTTCTTCAGATGTATTGGTGTATCAAAACGAGCAACCTGAGAGAAGTGACATTTACTGCTAACAAGCACACCACTATTTTTCAAGAAATTAATGTAAGAGGATTCATGATAATGCATCTTCTCTGACTTCAAGATTGACAGCCGAATTTCTTTAACAAAAACACACGAAAGTGATAAAAAGTCAACCATACACTGTTTAAAAAAGATATTTTCTTAAAAAGCTTGCTTTCGAAAGCAAGCTTTTTAAGAAAATATCTTTTCCTTTTTGGACCCGTTACGTTGACGACACCTTCACGCTTATCGACATATCTCATCACAATATTGACCATGTCTTAGAAACCTTAAATTCAATTGACAGTAATATCCAGTTTACATATGAAATAGAAAATAATGGCTCCCTTCCATTTCTTGATACCCTCGTCTCTCGCACTGTAAATGGATTTGCAACCACTGTCTATCGTAAAAATTTTGCAGTCTCCCTTCCTCCCCATGCGCGTTCATGTCACCCACCTAACCAAAAAATCGCTGCTTTCTATACTTTTGTAAACCGTGCCCTTAATATTTGCTCAAATCCTATTTTATTGAAATCTGAAATTAAATACCTGAAAGCCATCGCAATTGACAGAGGTTATGACCCTTCCATTATAGACAAAGCTATCCAAAAATTACAACTCCCTCGTATTTCGTCTACTAAATCAGTCACATCTAATATCAGTATTGTTTTACCCTATTTTTCTAAAACCAGTCAAACCATAGCTAAAATTCTCAAACAATATGATTTTAAAATAATATTTTCGCCTTCCAATAAACTCACCTTTTCTCAGTTAAAAGATCCTATTGATATGCATAATTTTTGGGGCATTTATAGTATTTCCTGTCAGTGTGGTTTATCATATATTGGCCAAACTAAACGCAGTCTTAAATTTCGTCTAAAAGAACATATGAATTACGTCCGCAAACAAGAAACCAATAAATCGGCTATTTCTAAACATTGCTGGGAGGAAAATCATAATTTTAAATTTAATTCAGCTAAAATAATTTGCAGACCTAAATCCATTCATGAACTCGATTTCTTTGAAGCTTTTCAATTTATAAAAATTTTAAAAACCTTGTAAATTGTGATTTCGCTGTTCCCTATTTGTCTGATTGTTGGAAATTTTACATTCAGTCCACATTTCCTTAATTTTTCTACTGTTTACACAGCTACACATTCCTTAATTCCTATTGGCCACACTCCTCATCTCTTCCGTAATCCTATTGGTTGAACTAAATCCGGTCCCTCTCCTATATATACGAGCACTTCTCCAGATTCAGAATTCTTTTTGCACTGAAGACGGTACGCTTTAGGCTACCGAAACAGCTGTATGCACCTCAATAATTTTTCTTTGGCGTTTCTGACGTAGTAGTTTATTCCTGTTTTAATATTCCAACGCCAAGTCTCCTGCTATTAAGAATATATATATTCTTTAGAATATATTTATTACATACTACTTATGTCAAATTAAAGTGAAGTTAATTCTAAATGATAATTAGTAACAATTATTTTGACAGTATTGCATTTTAAATCATTTTAATTTTATTAGAAACTACTCCATGAAATTAAAATGTGCTGTTTTATTTTAAAAAGAAAAAAAAAATTCTTATTTTACAAATGTTCCATCTTTCATATCAAATATTTCGTAACTGACACAAAACAACGTTTTCCATTAACATGGTTTGTGCGTTAGTTTGCGGTCTTTCTTTACGTGGGTGTTAAGAGCAATTTTTTACTGTAACCATGGTGATGGGATCATTATATCTTTTTGTAATGTCTGGACTAAAGGCCTTCAATTATTTTATGATAAAAGTTTAAATGCATTTTGTAAGAATTCTGACCATTATTTGAAAGTAAAGCATCAGTTTTAGATTCTACGAGACGGCTTTTAAAGGGATGGTGGACTTTGAAAATAATTTTTTCTCAATTACTTTTTTATAGTTATGTAAGTTTTACACACATTCATCGAAATATATCAATATTAACTGTATTAAAATTTCTCCTTAACTTTTTGAATAAAAATAATCTGGTATGTCACTCACATGACTTTGTCTTACCCTGAAATTTAATACTATAAACACAGGTTTGAGATTAAGGGGTAAAATAACGAGTTCTGTCATGAAAACTTATGTTAAAACAATTCATATTAGGATTCGGAAGAGATTTATATGATAATTAGTTCTGTGTGAGGGGGGCTACCGCCCCCCTCAACCCCCCGTTTCATTATTGCACCTACATTTATATAGAATTTAAATCTGTTATTAAAATTAAAAGTTCACTTAAAATTACACAGACAAATTTCACACGCAACAGTCCTTGAAACTCATCAATCTTGATCAAACTTTTCCAGCAACAAACTTATATTAACTTCAAAATACAATATTTGGATCTATTAAAATTATTCGTTTTTAAGTTATTCTAAGAGACATAGGCAAAGATCAAGCGTTAAAAAACTTGACTTCGGTAATCAGGAAGCCTCAAAACGTGTAAATATGCAAAAAACAAGCGATGAATAATTAGCTTATAAATATACATTATTTACCATATCTCTATGATGAATTCATTTCAATTCCTGAACAGCTTTCCTGGAAATGGTAAAATATTATAGTAAAGCACATCCACTATCAACAAAAAAGAATGTTATCGCTTAATTATTTGCAGCCCTGTATATCTTTTGAAGACTATGTACAGACCACATGGTGCACCTAAATATAACCCTATAGTAATAATACATGGCCCAGCCTGAAATACACTTCAGTCAATTTGCAACTATCGTCGCACTTTTATCTAGTTCTTTTGTGGTAGCCCTGTAAAAGAACAGTGAATGATTTCCCTGCCATATTCTACATGAGACATGTTTTTTCGCATATAAAAAATAATCTGGTGTGTCACTCACACGACTTTCTCTTACCCTGAAATTTAATACTATAAATACAGGTTGCAGATTAAGAGGTAAGATAGCGAGAACTGTCATGTAAACCTATGTTAAACAATTCAAATTAGGCTTCAGAAGAGTTTTATACGATAATTAGTTCTGTGTAAGGGGGACTACCGCTCTCCTCAACCCCCCGTTTCCTTAATGCACCTACATTTATGTAGAATTTAATTCGGTTATTAAAAAATAATTCTGTTTTTAAAAAAATAATTTATTAAAATTATTATTTAAAAAAATTATCTTTTATGATAATGCAGACGATTTCCATGTTAGAGAAATAGTGTAACACTAAATATCCTAAAAAAGTCCATTTTACTTTCAATATTTAAAAAACAAAACAAAAAACAAATTACGATTTTTTTTCTAAGTTTTTTTTCGTTAAAAGTAAAAAAAATCTATAACTTTGTTTTAAATTATCACAGATTTATAGTTCAACCATTCGTTTTAAAGGTATTGGCAAGCTCTTTTGAATGATACCCATCATGAAAATTTACTCCCCTCGAGGGGGGACTTCCCTCCCAGGGGAGGAGACGAGGCTCCTACATGCCCAAATTTTTTTTCCTAGTTGAATATCTCTGTTACAAAAAATATATATTAGTTTCATTTGGTTTAGTGCAGTCTATAGCTGTTAAACTCTACTTACCTGCAATTTCCCCCACAAACCTAATGTATTTGAATACTTTTGAGTGTCCCTGTACACAAACCATTTGCTTGATCGTAACGAAAAGCTTACTGTAGCATCCCTATATGATACACATTTAGAATACCAAGTTTGAACTTTCTGCCATAATTTTTTTTTTGAGATATGCTGATAACAGACAGACACACACGCACACAGACATACACACAGACACACACACAGACACACACATAGACATACACACAGACCATTTGCTAAAAACATAATTTTCACATTCAGGGGACCTCAGAACATGTAAATATAACAAAGTCTCACTTTCGAAAATTTGATCCAAAAACAATACTTTCTCTACCTTATGGGTAAGAGAAAGTAATATATATTCATTTCATTTGGTTTAGTGCAGTCTATAGATGTTTAAACTCTACTTACCTGCAATTTCCCCCATAGTCGTAATGTATTTGAATACTCTTGAGTACCCCCCTTATCATTATTGTACCTACGTTCATAGAGAATTCAAATCTGTTATTAAGTTCAATAGTTTTTTTAAAATTATTCAGGCGACTTTCACACGCATCATTCCTTGAAACTTATCAATCTTGAACAAAGTTTTCTTGTAACAAAGGTATTCACTTCAAAATACATCATTTGGATCGCTTGAAATTATTTGTTTTTAATTTACTCTAACAGATACAGGTAAAGATGAAACTACAAAACTTGACTTCGGTATTCAAGAAGCCTCAAAACGTGTAAATATACACGAAACCAATCGATGAATATTTAGCTTAAAAAAAAAAAAAAAAAAAAAAAAAATCATTATTTACCATATGGCTTTGCAAAATTAATTTCAATTACTGAGCAGCTTTCCTGGACATGGTTAAATATTATATGATATAGTATATTTCAGTAAAGCACTTTCACTAACAAATAAAAGAGAACGTTATGGCTTAAATATTGGCTGCCCTGCATATCTTCTGAAAGTTATGTACACATTACATGGTGCACATAAATATAATCCTATATTAATAACACACGGCACAACCGGAAATACACTTCCATCATTTTTCAAGTATTGTCGCATTATAACCTAGTTCTTTTGTGTAGCCCTGTAAACGAACCGTGAATGATTTCTATACCATATCCTACATGAAACATGTTTTTACGCATATAAAAAAATATATATTCGTTTCATTTGGTTTAGTGCAGTCTATAGATGTTAAATTCTACTTACCTGCAATTTCCCCCATAGACGCAATGTATTTGAATTCTCTTGAGTGTCCCTGTACACGAACCATTTTCTTGATCTCAACGAAAAGCTTAGTGTAGCATCCTTATATGGTACACATTTAGAATACCAAGTTTAAAATTTCTGCTATAATTTGTTTTTGAGATATGCTGATAACAGACACACACACAGACCAACCGCTAAAGACACGATTTTTAGAATCAAGGAACCTCAAAACTTGTAAATGTAACAAAAACACATTTTCAAAAATTTGACCCAAAAACAATACTTTTTCTACCTTGTGGATAAGAGAAAGTAAAAATGAATTAAATTAAAAAATATGTCAAATATGTTAGAAAATAATATACATTTTCTCCTTAAAAATAAAATTTCATAATGATAATTTTTAAAAAGATTAAAGGAAGAAGGATATCGGAAGTAATTTGATTACGATTTTCATTTTATTACACATAAAAAAATATACATCAATTATTTTTTTTTATTAATAAAATAATAATATCCTGTAGAATGTTTAAAAAAATTACTTTTACATCAATATTTTATTACGTTATTTATAAAATGAGTCAGATAATTGGAGTTTTTTTTCTTACCTTACAAGATTAAACATAATTAAATTGATTACGCAATTTAACAAAGACTTATTTTTTAAATTCTTTTAATTATATTTAAACAAAATGTGCTGAGTAAGTTTTATTAATGTATTGCCTTTAACTTTTTTTCCCTGTATACAACAAGGGAGGTAATCTTATTACATATAATCACAGAATGTTTTTGCTTAAACTTAAGAAAATGTAGGAATTCATTAAAGTGTAGATTTTGACTATGTTTACTGATTTGTTTTTAACACTTTCCAACAAGGTTGAAAAGTGTTAATGACTTCGATTTGTCTGTCTGTCCGCACTCTAACTCCCGTAAATATTTATGGAATTTCTTGAAACTGATATATGTTATTCAAGTTCACTATCAGATGTTCCCTATTGAAAATGAAGTGAATAACTCTACTGGTTTGTGTACAGGGACACCTGAAAATATTCCAAAGCATTGTGTTTTATGAGAGGTATTTCTATGAACCATAGTTTAATACCTTTACACGAATCTTAATGAAATTGAAATATGTTATTCATATAAACAAAAGAATGTTTTCTACAGAATGTAGTATAATCAGCATTAGATTCACAGGACCACACAAAAATATTCAACTACATTGAGGGCTTTGATTGGAAATATGCTGGAATGGCATTTTTGTTTACATTAAGAGATTTAACACTTTTTAAAATTTTTTAAGTGGGAATAGGATTTCAATTTGTGTACCTATATGTCCTACTGTCTATCTGTCTATCTGCCCGTCTACCCGCCCACAGCGTCCATAAATATTTTCAGAATTAAAAAATATGTACTGTCCGTTTTCGTAAACCATGTCTACCTCTCGCGGAACGATCCTACTCGGAAAAGGGGTGATGCGTTGAATGAGATGGGCACTTAGCCAAATGCGCTTTTCGTTCTACACGTGTTCGTTTCCTTTTTATGAGTCTTCAATATTTATTTTACCTTTTTACGCGAATTTAAAGTTTAATTTTTAATTTTAATTAACAATATTTTATTTAATGTAATTTATATGACAATATGCGCGAAAAATAAAAGGTGTAAAATAATCATGATAAAAAAATCTAATGATTTGATTTAAATACGATTTTCTGTAAATTTCTGTAAAATAGAGATCCAAAAATATGGTATTTTTATTTTAGCAGTATAATTTAAAAGAAAAAAATATATTACTTTTACTACAGGTAAAGTCTACTGTAAACGTTGTTCTTTTTCTCTTCTTTTATTAATGAATTATGTAAATTTTACCTAATTTAAGTCATTTTTAATTAATTTACTACTATAATCAGTGCATGAAACAAGTGTTCAGGTATGACAGATATAGTACGAATTTAGAGATCAAGTAAGCAAATAAAAATAATTTTAACTGAAAAAAAAAAAAGAAGAAGAAGAAAGAAAACAGGCATTTACTTTTAAGTTTACGGATTTTATTTTGCATCGAAGAATAAAACTGATCTTCTACACTTATTTAAAAATTACAAGGGGGAAAAATCAGCATTTTGCCTTTATACGAATATAACGAAGAAGTATCGCCTCAAAATTCAATAATGTCCTGAAAAGAAAAAAAAAGAAAAAAGAAACCGCAACTTATCTCTCACTCGTAAAATGTAAACATTCTCTCATCTTCTACGCTTCTACCCTATTTTAACAAAATCAATGCAGACCTCACGCATGCGCATAGGTGAGCAGGGTCACAGCTAACGAAAACAAACAATATGTAATGTTATTCAAATCCAGTATGGAATGGCCCCTATTTGAAACTGCATTAATAGGTTCTGTGCAACTGGTTTGTGTACAAAAAAATATAATGTATAATAAATAATAATAATAATTGATTAATAAAATACATAGTAAATGTAATATGTAATTTCAGCGACAAATCCTCCCCTAAATTTTTCCATTTTTTCTATGGTACTCACAAAACCATATTGTGGTTAAAACATAATAAGTAAAGAAATAAACACTATAGCTGCAAATGTTCATGTTTCAGAATTTTCCAACTCTTGAGAAAGTTTTACGCTGGAAACAACAGAAACTTCTGGAAAGTTTTAGAACTTGGTTTCTAATTGCAAAACGCAAAAATGTACAACCGGAGATTATCATTGTTTTTGGGTCACCTTACGCATTGTCATTAGATGTATCATCACGAGTAAATTTCATAATTCTCAAATAAATTTCCATCGCAAAATTTTAATTTGTTAGAGAATGACCTATATATGTAATTTCTTCATTTTTCTTATAATCATTCTTCAAATTCGTCCTATATTAAGCACGATTTTTTGTTTTGAGCCAGTGCGTTTTATAAGAGTATTTAAATCTAGAAAGGAGTATAAAAAAGTCTGAAAACATTCTTTGATAATTCTTTTTGCTATTTTTAAGATTGTTTTTGATGTACTTATGAATCATTATGCATCAAGTTCAATATTCACTTTGAATACTTAAACTTTACTTGCATCTAATAAAATATTTGGAACTAAAATATATTGACATATGTTTAAGAAAAAAATTCCAAAGACTCAGCGGTGCTGAACTGCGGCCGAGCGGTTTTGCGCTCGACGCTTGCAGACGAGAGGTATTAGGTTCGATACCAGGTCGCACTCGTCGGCCTAGCTGTTTAGAGCTTTCCGAGGTTTTCTTCGAAATTTGTGTAAATATTGGCTAGGACCCCTTAGGAAGATCCCACGGAGGGTACTCTCCCTGAGGCCTAGGACCCTAGTGCAACCAATCGGCTTTACTCCCAAAACACACAAACCTCAAAGCTTCAGCGCTGAAAATTACATTTAAAACCCCCCTACATCTCTGCAAAATATGAACACGTGCAATATCTAAAAATAGTTTATTATCTACCCATTGTAAGAATGATATAAGAAGAGCATATCAGCATACAGGGCAAATGAAGTTAACTTTTGTCTAGCCAAGATGTTTGCCGCAAGAGCAGCCAAGGCTACCACAGGAGCCATCTTGAATCTACGAAAATATTGGATAGTCCTGTATCATTTTATTCATTTGACATTTATTTGACAACTTTGAGATCTATAGTTGCAATGGCGTTCGCCTAGAATGATGCATATTACATAATTTCACAATAATAATGCAGAATTTCTTATATAATTGTGTTACTTAATGGCTTCTGCGGTTACGGTTTTGGCTTCATGTTTTTCCGGACATGTCATCTCCTCTTATACGAGTCCTTGAAGATATACCTCACATTTGTTTAATGCTGCCATACATACTGACGAAATTTAGAGGAATATGATGAAAAATATATTTTTATGTGAATCAGTGTAAAAAAAAAAGTGCAAAATGTTTCTTCATGAATTTAATAGAGGATGAAATTTTAATGGTTTCGTATATGCATAACAGTGCAGTGTAGGATTAGGATTGATGTATATTTGAGGCTGCAGCTGTTCGAATTATAAAAAATTTATTATTGCTTATTATTCATTTTTAAGTGGCAAGGAGAATTCCGTTATCATGGTAATAAGAATATTATATTTGTTTTTAGAACGTTAATAAATGTTTGATGTGTGTTTTGTTATGTCGCAATGTGCTGATTTATTTTACATATAAATATTACAATAATAAATATGACATCCAAAATATTTTTGAATATCTAAAAATATGTATCTATAAGCATTAATGTATTATTTAAAAGATATAATTGTGTCTATTTAATAAACGATTTCGTGCAATAACTAGAATTATCTAAACACCAAGATACATATTAATTTCCCAGAAGTTCATTAATACAACTTTGCTACTACGTCATATATTCACATGTTTATTTTTTTTATTTTCCCTATCAAAAATTATATTTACTTAAAAGACCTTAATCTTCTTCACGTATTAAGACGATTAAATCTATTAACGTGCAATCTTTTCTGACAAATATTAGCATAATTACCAAAGTGATAGATATTTATATGAATAATATCGCTTTCATTATATCGATTGCATAAATGGTTTAAAAGATATGTCACGAAAAAAATAAAAAGCCACGCGAATTTTTTCATTTGTGGTGATTATTTAGATAAGCTGTCATATTCAGGTGACAATTCTTTGCCGCATTTTTTAAAATGAGCTTCCACGTCATATAATAGAAATGACAAAATATTTAATATAGAATATTATGGAAATTTTTCATGAATTATGTACCAAGGGATCCAAATGTCACAAGTAAAAAAAAAATATATATAATATATATATATATATATATTATTCGAAAAGTATTGAGCGCAGCACCATGTTGCTTTGCTGAAATGCGCAGGAAAGCATCGGATTTTTTTTATACATAAGAAAAAAATATTAATTGTATTTTTGACCAACAGGTGACACTGTATTCGCAATATGTTCTCTCATTTTAAACAGATCCGCCTTCTCAAATGACGAATACTGATTAAGGCGTGTTGCAGAGTTTTGTCGTGTAGATTTCAGATGTTAGCTAATATTTAAATTAAACATTGCTAATATTTAAATTAAATATTGCTTATTACTGATGCTAATCGTTCTAAAAAGAAAATCAAGATATTGTTTCGAGATGAAGCATTGCTTTTTTAAATAAGAATTCCTTATGCTCAACATCTGATGGCTATTTTCATGAGTGACTGCCGTCCCATTAAACATTTATAGTTCTTGTTGTGTTGTTGAATGTACTACGCCATTGTAAAAAAAGTAATTTTTCAATTAAAGTGGCACATGTTGAAAAAAAAATTAAAATATTTCTGCAATAATTCTTTTGTTTCTTAAAAAAAAAAAATCTTACGTCTTTCTATGCATTTCAAGGAAAACCGCATAGTACTACGGCCAATACTATTTGAGTAATATATATATATTTGTGACCTTTGGATCGCCCGGTAGTTATTTTTTCATATAGACAGACAAAGAAGAAATACCAGTACTTTCGTTTAAACTAGATGTTCTGATAGAATCTGCCCAATTTCCCATCATATAATTGGTCTAATAAATTTATATTACTCGTCATATTGTATTCATTTTAATCGACATGAACTCGACCAATCACTTGACACAAGATGCCCCACCCACAAACCTATACCTAGGGAAATAGGGCAAAATTTCGCATAAAGTAATGTCATTATGAAGAATAATTTCATGTTAAACATGTCAAATCAGTTTTGAAATATCATTTTTAAAACTGACATTAACATCCTTGATTATGAATTTTCTATTTGAGAACTTCGTATGTTATTCAAAATCTAGAATTTTCTTAACATGGCAACATAACATTAAGTAAACATAAGTAAAACTCCTTACGATATTTTTCTGAGTTTTCACTAGCATTTGCTTTTTTTCCAATTCTCCAAGAGATTATAATTTTGGAGAACTTAGGTATTCGAGAAATTTTCGACATCTAATTTTTGATGTTTTTCTACGTTTTGATATATATGACTAATCCGAAAATCGCACTCACAGAAAAATGTGGTGTCTATATGTTAGTCAGTTT
The DNA here is from genome assembly GCA_963930645.1 of Salticus scenicus. Taxonomy (NCBI): domain Eukaryota; kingdom Metazoa; phylum Arthropoda; class Arachnida; order Araneae; family Salticidae; genus Salticus; species Salticus scenicus. The sequence continues at coordinate 51,617,145 of OZ005659.1, forward strand.
TTAGTTCGTTAATATAATATTCTGTATATACAACATCTCAAGAACGAATGATCGTAAAATATTCTGATCAGTATATCATTTATGATACTGACAAGAACTCTATTAGTTTTCAATATTCTAATTTGAAAACTTTGTACGTTATTCGAAATTTATGATTTTTCTTAACTGGATGAATAGGGCAAAACTTCGAACAAAATTGCATTATTGAGGATTATTTTATCGTAAGGATGCCGGATCAGTTTTAAAAAACTGTTATGATAATGCTGGCATGAATATCATTAACTACGGACATTTTGCTGTGAAAATTTCATAAGTTACTCGAAATTTTCATTTTTTTTAAATGGAAGAATAGGGCAAATTTTCACATAAACATGCATTATGAGGAACATTTTTCTCTCAACGATGTCAGACCAATTTTAAAATATCATTTATGATACTGGCACGAACATCGTTGACTAAGAATATTCCATTTCGAAAGCTTCGAAAGTTATTCGAAATTTAAAATCTTTTTATCATGGGAGAATGTTTTTTGCGTTAAGATGTATAATGCGGATTATTGCATCGGATATGGTATGGAAATACGGAAATAAATTTAATAAAATTAATGAGCAAATTAAATTACGGTTAAAATAAATTATAGGATAGGTGAAGGGGCATTTCAGTCTGGACTGGACTATGCTGCATGTTCGACTGAATTCATATTTCTCAATATAAATATATTGTAGAAATTTATGAGAACATGTGACACATATCTGAGCAGAGTCTACCAGTTCTATCTAGTTCTTCTTTTTAGAGTAACTCAAAATATTTCGTTAATAAATAAAGCAAAAGAAACTTTGTTAATGCTTGCGCACGCGTGTATAAATAGCCGTTATATCTTCCATGAATATACGTATTTTTGACGTACAAGTAACAAATGAACATATATAGTTAAAAGAAGCCTCTTGGTCACGTGCTGCAGCCACAATGCATTTGTTTATTTGCTTTGTTGATAATATATACCATAGATATAGTAATATATATAGATCTATCATCCCCATGCTATCGTGCAAAGATAGATTTTTTGATGCCGAAAAAAAAAAGCTTTGGAATCAGCCATTAAGTGGTATTGCAAAAAAGAAAAAGAAAAGAAAAATGAATTTGAAATTGTATCTGAAGTTTTTCATTCACCTTTAGTAAAAAAATGATTCATAAATTTTATTTGCTAAAATATTCGTGTGTATTCCCGTGTGTATTCACTCGTGGACAGACGGCCATATTTTGATAAAATTACCGTCTTTTCCCAAATGAAAAGGAATTACTTTTTTCTCCCTAATGATCAATCTATATATTATTACTGTCTATGATATATATACATCAGACTTGTATGCTTGACTTGAGGTCTGCTTGTAAATGTTCGTCTAAATGAGGATAAATAGCATATGACAGATTACAATGCGAATAATCGAAAAACAAAAACACTCAGAACCAGCGCGGGAATTGAACCCATTCTCCTACACTCCATAATCAATCGACCACGGAGGACCCTGCTATGTATTAAAATTTAAAAGCATTATTTTTTTGGATCCCCCAATTTGTGAATAAATATTTAACAGTATAATCACTCATTCCATACTCACTTGAATCAACGGCTAATTCAAACCTCCGTCATTTATAGGAATCATGTGAGAAAAAAAATCTTTTTTCATAATATGGTTAAATTTCACATTATATAACGAACTTCGAATGTAATATGTAGTATACTTTCTTCCCAGAAGATCCTGAAGATATCCTGGGGATGACCATTCCTCTCCAGGACATTATTAGGAGGTTTGCTAAATGGGATCACATGAAATAATAAAATCTGCATTGTAATATCAAAACTTAAAATAAAGAAGTTAAAGATTAAGGTTATATTTTTTTATTAAAATTCTGTTATAAAATTATAACTCTATTTTAATATTAAAATTTGTTTATGGAATTCATAGATATATATTTTTTTTCCCTTGAAATTTCTTTTACATTAATCATATGTACTCTGATGTATTAATGAAATTTCTCAATACAAAGTTGTTTTCTTGATTCTATTGTATATTTTTAAATGTTTTAATTCTAGAAAATAATATATCAGAATTACGAATAACAAAAACAATTTCCTCAATCGCTTCTTCTTACTAAATGACGTGTATTTTATTTCAAGAAATGCCAAAAGAAATCAAGTCTTCTCTGAAGATGACAGATATCATAAAGTTTCGCACAACTGCAGGAGATTTTCATACAGCTTTTAAATTGATTTCTTTAGAAATCGACCTGTTGCAATCGTTTAGTTTATTTGTTTATTTATCTATCTATCTATCTATGTTTATGTATACATATACATATGTATATATATATATATATATGAAGGAACATTTAGCATCACGATAATTTTCGAAATACAGAAGCGTTTGAAGCCTACAGTGAACGGTATCTTACTGTTATACAATAATGGGGGTGAGTTTGTTGGCAGCATTCATACACCCTGTTTTTTTTTTTTTTTTTTTTTTTAAGAGACATTTTGAAAATTTCAAACTCGTATAAAAAATGCATTTATGATCCAATTTGCATAAAACTCGATATCAACCCAGTGTATACTAAGATGTCAACCAAATATTTCTAAGGGATATTAGATCGTGTTCAGTTCAGTTGAGCTTCGGAGAAAACCACAGAAAACTCCGAAAAGCTACACCAACGAACGCGATCTGGGTTCCAACAATCCGGCACTCTCTTCTAACAGCTTAGAGATTATAACATCTCAGCCACTGGTGAGCTAAATGATTTAAAATCTAGAAAAACTGCTAACAAATAACAATAATAATTCCTGCTATCCCAGCTTTTTATTAAATGACGCGCAGTTTACTCCAAGAAATGCCAAAAGAAATTAAGTTTTTTTCTGAAGCTGACAACTGCAGGAAAACTTTACACAGCATTTATATTTTCACGTGGCACTTCATTCAATCCAATTGTGGAGTCAACAAAATATAAAAGTATTCTTAAATATAATTTTGATATATAGTATTTAAATTTATGTTAAAAAAACTGTAGTACGCAATAAACGCATGATTTCCATTATCTATTGTTACACATATTATATATATTCTTTCTAGAGGTAGTGTGGTTAGAAGACATAAAAGTGACTGTACAAATCAGATACCAAACAATATTAATGTAAGATCAAACTAATACATACATCGTATAAAGATATATAAAACAGAAAAAAAAAATCGATAGAGCCGTTTAATGAAAAACCAATTTCCAAGATCTAAAACTGACCTATCTAATCAGAACGTTTGTCAGTTTTCCTGTAGTAACCAAATAATACACACGAAAGACATCTAAACAGAGGTTGATGTAACAAATTTGAAGAAAGTCATTAGAGGCGTTTTAGAGATACCGATTTTTGGTTTCACTGTTGATTTTCACCAAAACTTGGCAAACTCACTGCTCGAAGGAAACAAACAATTACTCATAAAAGGATATGTAAAAGGCAGTTAAGAAAGCAAATTTGAAGAAAATTCTTTGAGCCACTTTTAAAGGAACGCTCTTTCGAAATAAATAAATTAACATACTTATACAAGACGGTTAGTAATTTTCCTGAACTAACCAACTAATGCATATGAAAAGACATCTAAAAGGATGTTTTATATAAACACCATTTTTCTTTGAAGAAAATCGTTAATCGCAACATTGAAGAAAATCGTTAGTCGACAAGACGGCTATCAATTTTCCTGAATGTACTAACCAATGCATACGAAAAGATATCTAAAAGGGTGTTTTATAGAAACACCCTTTTTCTTTGAAGAAAATCATTAATCGCAACTTTGAAGAAAATCGTTAGTCGTTTTTTAGATACTTACTTAGGACCACTTCCAGTTTTTCAATTTTCACCAAAAATTGGCAAAATCATCTGTACACTAGACCTGTACGTTAGATTTGTCTTAATTTTAAGGTTTCATCGTTCAGTCTTTATTAGCTTTGGAGATATGATAGCCAGAAGATTCCCCACACACATAACATACACGCATACATATACACATACTGACCAACTGCCAAAAAACTACACATATATATATATATATATATATATATATATAGAAAACTATTGGCAGGAATTTTTAAATATATAAGTTTTACAGATTAGAAAAATTATTTTTATATTTTTTCGAAATTTTTTTTATGAATATTACTTTTTTCAGATATATTGATAATTTAATTGTTTTTAACTGTAATTGTTTCGAAAACATTTCTGGAAAAATATATCCTAAAGAATTAATTTTAAACCGTACAGATACTGATAAAATTTTTTTGCTAGATTTAAATATAAAGAGAAATGAAGATAAATGGCACATTGGATTATATGATAAAAGAAAGGATTTTAATTTTAAAGTTAATAAAAGTTAAAATTTAAAGTCTTACTAATTGGTTTTCAAATATCAGTAGAAAAGTTTTAAAAAATATTATGTTCGCACAGCTTAAAAGAATTCGTACTATCTGCAATAAGGAAGAAGATTTAAAAGATGCTCTTGAAGACTTAAAAAGTACCTTGCAAATTAACTGTTACCCGCCCCAATTTTTAACTGTGAGTTTCCAGAGTTTTCCTATCTCGGTTTGTTCTACTTCCTCATTCAAGGGCAATATTTAAGTACCGACGAATAGCCCCGTCGGCCGAAGATAGTTTGTTTTCCAGATGAAGGGTTGTATTTTTATTTCATCCTATACTTTCTTGTTTACCTTCAGTAATTCTTTATTGTATTGTACATATATATATATATTTTAAATAAATTGATGTAATTTTGTAACTTTTACAATTTGATAATTTTATAAAATTTTTTTAGTAGTTTTATACATTATATGTATGTTTGATTTCTCTTCAGTTATTGGTGGTTTTCTGTTTTGTGAGAAGTTGGGGGCTAAGGATAGTTATTAGCTTATAGCTACTATCCTTTCAGAAATTTCTCGTTCACCCCTACACTGAGGGGCCTCCCTGATGAAGATCTCAGTGTTTTTTGGGGTTTAATATCATTCATTTGTTTATATATTTCTACATTTATATATTCCTATATGTATATGTATATATATATATATATTATATATATATATATATATATATATATTAATATAAGGGACCTTAAAACATTTAAATCATGTGAAAACTCGATATAGAATTTTTTGACCGAGTACAATACTCCCATTACCTAATCGGGGTATAAAAGTAAAATAGACTATATACTAATAAATAATTATTTGGACACTTTCGAATTTAGATTTTTTATCAAATATCTAGAAAAATTCTGTAGGAATTATCTTGAAAATTTGGAAGTATAAAACACCTGTTGTACCTCATATATCTCAGCAAAAGTTTTGCCCTAAAGAAAAAAGGGGACCAGTAAAAAATTAAACAAAAGTCAAGATTTTTTGGATCCCAAATTTGCTGCAACAACTCCCATGGGGCGAAATATGACCCCCTAATAGTTTTAGTTATTTCTATAAAAGCCAGCAAAAGACGCATCGTGGTGAAAACAAATGGTGCAGTGGTAGCGTGCGTGACTTCTGATAATTTTTTTAAATAATAATTTAAAAAAATTATTTTTTAAAAAGAGAATTATTTTTTAATAGCCGAAGCCGAATTAAATTCTACATAAATGTAGGTGCATTAATGAAATGGGGGGTCGAGGGGGGCGGTAGCCCCCCTCACACAGAACTAATTATCTTATAAAACTCTTCCGAAGCCTAATTTGAATTGTCTAACACAAGTTTACATAACAGTACTCGTTATCTTACCTCTTAATCTGCAACCTGTATTTATAGTATTAAATTTCAGGGTAAAAGAAAGTCGTGTGAGTGACACACCAGATTATTTCTTTTTGATGAAACCTGATCCGATTATTCGTCTGCGTATGTTGTCATGTTAAATGTTGGATCCAAGTCGATTTTTTATCTGATTAAGAGAAAAATTGTCATTTAAAGTCATTCTTTTAATTCTTCTAACCTCATGAAATGTGGTTTTTATCAGCCTTCCTCAACGATACGCAATTTTGAACTGTTCTCCCCGTTGCAAAACACTATAAATATCACGTTTAAACCGATTTAAAATAAAAGACATTTTCAAAACGGATTTAATTTCCACTTTCAGCTTCCACACTATCACAACTTCTTCAGGCGAGAACTGCAGCAATTTCAGCATTTTGATGACTTGTGCGATGATTGCCACACTTTATAGTCTAGAGTCTAGGACATAAGTCTCACCGATCCTCCCCCAATCATGTTTAATGAGATATTTGCATAAAAGCTCATTTGTGCTTAAACTTTTGTGACATCACAATTTTGATTATTTTTATAATTATTATTTTCCTTTCAATTAATTGCTTCCAAATTCGGAACATAAATTTGTAATCTAATTGTTCAGTTACAGTAAAACTTTCGAAGCAATCCGGTGTATATTTTTCATTTTATTAAAAATTTTTCGCTTGTGCATAAACTTTTGGGCCGCACTGTATTTTGCTTATCAGTAAACATATTCGTAATTGCCCTGGTAATTTTGGTGTGTCTGTTCTTCTTTTGTCGCTTATAATACCGCATTGAAAGACGTTTGTTGAGAATATAATAAGACGCTTGAAAAATCTATATGGTTGTTAAGGCAACGCTATTGGCAGATGTCATTTTTTAAATGGTACTCAATATCTTTTTCCATATTTTGCAATGATTTTGTACATTATATAATAAACAAGTGCTTTAAGAGTATTATAATGAATTTGTTTACATTTTGTTTTCAATATTTACATCCATGGTCTTTTCTATATGGTAAGGAAACAATGTTTCCAGGATAAATTATCAAAACAGAGTTTTTTTCTTTAATTGTATGTTTTGCGATCCACTGAAATTGAAAATCAGATTTTTAACTATTACACGGTGCGCATGCGTTTCTGGGACTGTGTATCTGTTACCAGCTTAACTGAATAATAGGTATAAGCAGGAAGTTCAAATTTCTTGTAGTTATGTAGCTAGTAACTTTTATGTGCATCATACAGTATGCATTTAGCATAGTAAAAAAAAGGTAAAACGCAAATTAAAATTCAATTCGAAATATTTCGAATCATAGCCCCTAACAAACACGAATTTTTTGCATGCCTTTGTAACGAATGACGAAAGCTTTTCATATCATAATCTATAATAAACATATTTTTATGAACATAAAATTTACATATTATTATTATTGTGTTTATGTGTACTTTAAAGATGTTAAATATACCAATCAGAAATTTTTGTTTCTATCTCAGTAAAACGTTTTATATAATATTTCCCATATAAACCTGTTTTTCGGATTTAGGGAACCTCAAAACGTATAATCATAGCAAAAATATAGTTTCAAAAATTTGACCTCAAAACAATAAATTCTTTATCATTTATGAATAGAAAGTAAAAATTAGACTAACAACTTAAATTTTTAGAAATTTAGCACATTTTCAGAATGATTAACTTTAATATAAAAATAATATATAAAGATAAATTATTAATATACAGATTTTTCTAAAAGTTTCAAACCAATGAACCCATATAATAAAACCTATATTATGTTATTTGTCTGTTGAATGGATATAAACTTACTTTCCATGCATAATCAAATTACTTATATAAAGTTATTTATTAATTGTTACTCAGACCCCCTAATTTAGTTTTGTCCTTTTAGTATGCATGTAAACGTATTCATACTTTAATTTTCCCAATTTTCTGCTGTTCCAGAGCCATTCATTGAACAGAAGTTTTATCTTTTTAATCAAATTAACATGAATTTTATTTACTGGTAAACAGAATCATAATTGCCCTGGCAATTTTGATATGTCTGTTCTTCTTTTGTCGTTTATAATACCGCATTAAAAGATGTTTTGTGAGAAAATAATAAGACGCTTGAAAAAATCTATATGGTTGTTAAGGCACCGCTATTGGCAGCTATCATTTGTCAGATGGCCCTCGATATCTTTTTATATACTTAGCAATGTTTTTATACATTACAATAAGCAAATGTTTTAAACGTATCACAATGAATTTGTTTACATTTTGTTTTCAATATTTACTGTCTGTTTTCCGACTAGAGTCCTTGGGCCGCGGTAGCCCAGTCAGTAGAGCGCCGGCCTCGTAATTGGAAGATTGCGGGTTCGGTACTCGAGCCGGCCAAAGACCGTCGTGTACACTAATGGTGGCTGGTGCACGTAAAATCTGTCGTGGCCGCAATGTCCTCCATGTTCCCATCAAAAATTATACCTCTGGGGGTCACCGAAGCGGGAGAGCCATCCCTTCTGTGGAGGATGAAAATTGTGCTGGCATATCACCGGACCACCTCTAGGGGTATGTCCCAGACCGCCGCCAATGCAGCACTAGTGCGACGTAAAACCCAACCATCCATCCATCCGACTAGAGTCCAATGGCGCTAGCAATAATTCGAGAAATAGCAATAATTCCTATGTAAAAAAAGTATACTTAATGCTGTCTTGTTAAATAAACCTTTGTCGAATCATGTTCTTAGACTGACTAAGTACATGATTCAACAAGGATTTATTCAACAAAGCAGTATTAGTTGTACTTTTTTTTACATAGGAATTATTGCTAGCGCTCGAATATTTTTGCTGCCGACTGTATTACGGATGAGTCAAATCTGTTGCGATTTTATGAAAATAAGGGTGGAACGTAATCGTCAGAGATAAAATTTCAGGAAATACTCGTCTCAGTGATAGTGTCCACCCCTTCTTGAGTAGAATCTCCTTTGTTTGTTTTGGACTTGAATTAGAGAAAGGACAGCACATTCATGGTCTTTTCCATATGGTAAGTAGGCCTTGTTTACCCAATAGGCACGAGAAGCATGTGCTTCCCCAAGAAAATTTTGAAAAGACTCCAAATTAAGCAAAGAATGAGCCCCGAATTGTAAGCTTGTGGTCTAAAAGCTTTATCTGATTATAAAAAGTCACAGTACACCTTGCTGCACAACTATCATTTCTAGATTATATAGGAAATATGCTAACGAAGCTTTTACACATTCATTTATAATGGAATAATTTCATATATTGTGGTGAATATAGGTTTTCACCAGTTTATATTTTGGTACAAAAATTAAGTGAATTTACTTGTCTACATTTTAAGCGAATTTACTCGTCCTCAATTCCAGGTAATTACAAAATTTAATGAAAAATGTATAAATGTTTCGAGATGTTTGTATGAGTCTTTAGACTAAGCAGTCAGTGTGGGGCCCCCAAATGGATTTGTGCTTTCCGTCAGTTGTAAGGTTAATCGGGCTCTGATGGTAAGGAAATAATGTTCAGGGTTAAATTACCAAAACAGAGTTTTTTCTACAATTGTACGTTTTGAGATCCACTGAAAACTGTTAATCAGGTTTTCAACAACTGCCCTATTCGCATGCGTGTCCGTAACTGTGTGTCTGTTATCAGCTTAAATGAATAACAGATATCAGGAAGTTCAAATTTCTCGTATGTTGCTGATTAGTTGTATATGCATCACACTGTATATTTAATTTAGCCTATTAAGCAAAATGCAAAATTTAAATTAAAATTTAATTCTAGATAGTTTGAACCATAGCCCCTAATAAACACGTTTTTTTTTTTTTTTTTTTTTTTTTTTTTTTTTGTATACTCTTGTAATGAAGGATGAAAGCTTTTCATCTATAATAAGCATAATTTTATGAGCATAAAATATACATATTAATATCATTATGTTTAGTGTACTATAAAGATGTTAAATGCACCAATCAGAAATTTCTGTTAGATCTCGTTGAAAGGGTTTAGGTAATATTTCCATATGATACTGAAAGATTTAGGTGATTCCCATATAAACCCGTTTTTCGCAGTTAAGGAGCCTCAAAACATATAATCATAGCAAAAACATAAGTTAAAAAAAATCACCCCAAAATAATAAATTTTTATCATTTATGGATTGAAGAAAGTAAATTTAGACTTGAAATTTTAAAATTTTAGAAATTTGTCAGGAAATCCATTTAGAATTTTACACTTTCGCGCAATGATTAATTTTAAATTAAAAGAGATATATAAAGATAAATTATTAATATAATATTATTTTCTAATCTATATATATATAAATGAATGTTTGTCTGTATGTTATTTATAAAATCGTAAACGGCTTGACCGATTTCGATCATTCTTTTTTTGTTTTTTTCCTTATAGGTCAGGGATGGTTTAGGAAAAAAAAAAAAATTGAAAAAATCTTTAAAATTAATTAAAATATCAAAATAATAAACTTATTGACTTATATTGACTTAATATAAGCCATTTAAATTTTTAATTGTTGCCAAAAAATGTTTACGAGATGTATTTATTTATTGTTTTCAGCATAAAATGAAATATGCTTTCACGCGAAAAATAAGAAATTACTAAATTTTAAATTGGTCGATGAGAAAATGACGATTTATAATTTTAAAATAAAATAGTAATATTACAAATCTAACATATTTCTTCTGAATTTTATTTCACAGCATTTTTTTATATACCTCAACTTCAGATTTCTTTTTTTTTTTTTTTTTTTTTTTGTAGTATGGCGGATGAAACACGCTTGGCATAAACGCTAATTCAGCAATATATTAAAGGTATTTTCTTATTGATAATTCTTGACAATTTTTTATAATTTTGATGCTGAAGTAGATCGGACATTTTTCGCCAAGGAAAAGATAGAAAGAAATACGCAAGCGAAGTGATGACGTCACTGGCCGTTCGTGGATGCAAGAAAAATATTTCCTGTGTTAAACGCCCATTGGATTTTTTGTAAAAAATTATTAAAAATCGAGGAAAAATATTTCCCGAATTTAATCCCCGTATTTAGGTATAGATATGTATTAGTTATCATGTCCATGCATTATATTAAGTTATTTTTGTAGTAAAATTGACAAAATTTGAATTTTTAATTTCAAAACTCTAGAAAAAAAGAAAAAAAAATGCCAAACTTCCATATTCGATTGAAAACACAAACATTTCATTTCAAAGGATGATATTTACACAATATCCAACTAATATACTGATTGAAAGGGAAATGATAAATATTCTATCATAATTTGAAATCAAATTTGTTTTCAAATGTCTAAATAAAGTATGTAATATAAGATACTAATATGTTGTAACGGAATAGATTTGATATCGGTCATCCTTGGTAGAAAAATAAAATATCGCCAAATTATTTGGCGAACATAATTTAATTACTTTCAAAAATCATGGTTATTTTAACAACTTATTTTAAGACAGCTATAGTATTTCCCCTCAGCTGAATTTGGCGATTTTTCTTTGGCGCTGATTTGAACGATAACGATGTCGTTCTGGATTGTTTGCGATATAATATGGCAGCCTGCATGCTATTTATTTTGGATTTATGATTTATGATTTATAATTTAGCTTACGATTTTATCATTTATGCTATATGATTTATGATTTTTAGATTTATGATTTAGCCATAATCGCCAACGAAAAATCGCCAAATCTAGCTGAAGGGAAATACTATAGTTGTTCCATGAATAATATGAAACAATATTTTGTACAATGCATATTACGAAAATATACATCTGGCATGTATATTTTCGTATTACGTTTTTGATCACCAAATACAATAAGCGCCAAGAACGACAGAGTTTTGAATTTAAAATTAAAATTTTGTCAATTTGACAGCAAAATAACTCAATCTAACACATGCACATGATAACTAAAACATATATGTACCCAAATATGGGGATTAAAATCGGGAAATAATTTTCTTCGATTTTTAATCATTTTTTACAAAAAATCTAATGGGCGATTAACATAGGAAATCATTTCTTGCATCCACGGACGGTCAGCGACGTCACACTTCGCTTGCGTAGGAACAATAATCGCATAAATTATATTTTGGTCTAAAACGGCAACAAAAATTTAAAAGTCGCCAAGGGCATTAAGGCTGTGCCATGATCAAGTTTACATATTAATTTATTTATTTTTCTATATACCAACTACTATTAACTAAGCTTGAAGTATATATAACCACAAAATAATAATAATTGTCTCATGCGATAGAAGTAGCCGATCATAGCATATTGTAATGTTATATTTGGCTTGAAATTGCTGTCATTCTATGGTTGATCGATTAAATCAAATAAATATAGAGAATAACTTGAAAGCAAACATTATGTACATCACGTATAATGTTGCTCATATATAACTAGGATTCAAATATAAAGGGCTACTTCAAAATTTTCGATACTGTCCGTATCGAAATTGTCATATATGATAAGCACCTAAATGGAAGGCCACGGGTAAGGGCAATAGGGACAGGTATTTCAGAATGCGAGGACAAACAAGGCGCTGCCGAAGGTAGCGGGAACCCAAAGCGAACTTTTGAGCGATTTTAGTATTATTATTATTATTATTATTATTATTTTCATAAAACTATATAGAAAAGAGTTTCCTTTAAATATAGTGACCAGCGAAGCGGGCAAAGCCTGCTAGTTAATCAATAAAACCCAGATTCAATTATTTGATTGTTAAGTAAACATAAACCCATCTTCCAAGCATAAACAAACTAAATTATTTATATAAAAGTTATTTATTAATTGTTACTCAGATCATCTAACTTAATTTTCTCCTTTTAATACGCATGTAAATGTATTCATACCTTAATTTTCCCAATTTTCTACCTTGCCAGTCATTCACTAAACACAATTCCATCTTTTTAAAAACATATATAAGCCACCAAATTAACATGCATTTTCTTTACGAGTAAACATAGTCGTAATTGCCCTAACAATTTTGATATGTCCGTAAGCATCTTTCTTCTTTCGCCGTCTATAATACTACATTAAAAGACGTTTGGTGAGAAAATAATAAAACACGTGAAAAATCCATATGATGGTTGTTAAGGCAACGCTATTGGCAGCTGTCATTTTCAGATGGAACTCGATATCTTTTTGCATATTTTGCAATCATTCTATGCATTATACAATAAGAAAGTGCATTAAGCATATTATAATCTATTTTTATTTATCATTTGTTTGCAAGCTTTATTTTCTTCTATCCATATATAGTAAAGAAAACATTGCTTTAGATTAAATTTTCAAGGCCTAGTTTTTGGTGGAACTGCAAGTTTTGAGGTGCCCTGAAATTCAAAACCAGTTTGCATCGAGTACCTCTGTGTGTATCTGCTAGCAGATTAACTGAAAACAAATATTAGCAGGAAATCTTAGATTTCTGTTTATCGTCGCCCGTCTAGTAGTCGAATGGTTCGCGTTCAGGCCTAGATACAGAATTCGAAACCCGGTACAGAGGCATGTTTGTAGTCGTAAAGAGTACACTTTAAGTTGTGAATACTGGTCCATAAGCTTTAATGTATAAAAATGACCGTAGAGAGACATCACTAACCTCAAACCCAGAACACATTTTGTACAATGTACATGCATTACATGCTGTACTTTCATTCAGCACAGTAAAAAAAAAAAAAAAACGACAACAGCGTAATACAATTTAAAAGGAAGGTTTGACGGTTTCTTTTTCATCCACTACCATAAACTGCCAAATTATGGCCAGAATATTTAACTAAATTAGATGAAAACGTAAAATAAAAATTGTTAATATGATTATATAATAAATAATTTAATAATATTAACAATATTAAAAGTAATATAGACAATAATACATTCAAACTGAAAAAAAAAAAAAAAAAAAAGGAAAGGTACTTTTCTGTAAAATGGACGATTCAGCAGACTAAAAAAAAAAAAAAGATAAATTCGGGGTATTTAGGTATTATACCTTTGACATCAGCCGCTGTTTTAGATATGGCGAATACGGCAAGTTTGAAAATTGATTCATTTAGAGATATTGACCTCAAGGCGGACGAAGACGGACAGTTATTATAATAATTAAATTATATTTGAAATATAAACTCTCATTTCCTCGTCAGACTTCAATATATAGAAAAATTCTTATCTTTTTATATTTAAGTATGGGGCGGATAGAAAGGGCCAATTCACAAGGATATGACCTTAAAAATAATTTTCACTGTATTTCCAAATAGGTTGCAATATTGTTTTCATACTACCACTTAAATTTCATTCAATTTCAGAATAGGATTGTTCAATATATCGCTTCATTTTGACAAATCTATCCATTTTACTTCGATGTATTATTATTCATATGAATATAAATATTATGTACATACATCCACTACCAACAATTTCAAAATAAGTAATATATAGAACAAGATTAAATGACTGATTTTGGAAAAAAAAAAAAAAAAGTTTGTTAATTTAGATTACATGTGTTTACAAAAAAAGATTGCTTTTTTTTTTTTGTAATAAAGAGCTATGAAAGAGAAATTTTTTTTCATTGTCTATGCATTTTACTTGGATGCATTATTATTCATGTGATATAAGTATAATGCACATACATCCAGTTCCAAAACTTTCAAAATAAGTAAAATGCACAACAAAACTAGTTGGCATAGGTGAACTCAGCTCAGTTCCCCATCATATTTATGTTCTCATAAATTTCTAGTACGAGACATATTATAATCATGTTAAAAGAAATAAATTTTACCAAAGCTTGATACAGTGACAGAATGAAATCCCCGCCTAATAGGCTATCCACCGTTCACTTCGATATATTTATCTTATTCTAATCTATTAATTTATATTATCAAGGTCAGTTCTGTTGTTTAGTTTTCATGGTACTATTTATAATGCAATAATCCTCAAAATTCGTATTTATATGAAAAATTTACAATTTCGCTATGTTGATAAAATCGTAAATTACGAATAATTTACGAAATTTTCCTATTAGAATATTTGTATTCAATCATGCTCAAACAAATATCATAAATGTAATTTTGAAGTTGTCTAATGTATTTATGATCCTCAAAATGGAAGTTTATGCTCAATTTTGCCTTATTCTGACATGTTAAGTAAATCGTAAATTCCAAATAACTTACGAATTTTTTAAATTGGAAAAATCATAGTCTATGATATTCATGCCAGTATCGTAAATAATATTTCGAAAGTGGTTTGACATCTTTACGATGAAAATATCCCTCAAGATTGACGTTTACGTGAAATTTTGCTCTATTCTGCCATGTCAAGAAATTCGTAAATTTCCAATAACTTACGAAATTTTTATATTGGAAAATTCATAGTCATTAATATTCATGCCAGTGTCCTAACTAATATTTCAAAAGTAGTGTGACATCTTTACGATGAAAATATCTCGAAAAATTGATGTTTATGTGAAATTTTGCCCTATACAGCCATGTTAAGAAATTCGTAAATTTGCAATAACTAGCGAAACTTTCAAAGTAGCATATTTATAGTTACTGATGTTCATTCCGGCATGAAAACTGGTCTGACATTTTTACAGTAAAAAGTTTCCATTTAATGCACGTTTAAGTGAATTTTTGTCCTATTCTTCCCTGTTAAGAAAATCGTAAATTTCTAATAACTTACGAAGTTTTTTAATTCGAATGTTGCAAATGAATAAGGTTCTTGCCAGTATCGAAAGTAATATTTTAAAACTGATCTGACCTCTCTGCGATCATTTGTTCGTGAGATATCGTGTAAACAGACTGGCAAACTAACAAACTAACGGACTAACACACTAACACACTAACGGACTAACACACTAACAGACACCCTAGAGACAGACACCATACAAATTTTGTCATTTTCGGATTCTTCATACATGAAAACGTATAAAAAAGTCAAAAAACCGATGTCGAAATTTTTCACGATTACCTAAGTTCCCCATACCTATAGTATGATGGGGAACTAATAAATAACTGGTTAAAAAAAAAAAAAAAAAAAAAAAGTTAATTTACATAATAATAATGCGTTGAGGAAAAACAGCGTTATCTTCGTAATGAAAGGCTATGAAAGAAAGATTTTTTTCCCTGCATTTTACTTGGATGTACTATTACATCCAGTTCCAAAACTTTGAAAATAAGTAATATATGTTCATAACAAGAATAAATAATTGGTTTAAAAAAAAAAAAAAAACAGTTAATTTACATAATAATGATGCTTTGAGGAAAAAGGGTATTAATTAAAATCTTCGTAATAAAGGGCTATAAAAGAGTAACTATTTTTCTTTTTTTGTCTATGCATTTTACTTGGATATATATTATTATTCATGTGATATGTGATGTAAGTATTATGCACATGCATTCAGTTTCAAAACTTTCAAAATAAACAATATACACAACAAGAAAAAATGATTGGTAAAAAAAAAAAAAAAAAAATAATAATAATAATAATTGCATTTAATTTACATAATAATGATGTGTTTTGGAAAAAAGGCGTTAACCTTCATAATAAAGGGCTATAAAAAAGTAACTTTTTTTTTTATCTATACATTTTACTTGGATGTGTTATTATTCCTATGATATAAGTATTATGCATATACGTTTAGTTCCAAAACTTTCAAAATAAGTACTACACTGTCTACGAATAAGTATTTGGACACTTTCGAATTCAGACGTTTCGTCAAATATCTAGAAAAATTTTGTAGGAATTATCTTGAAACTTTGGTAGTATAAAGAACTTCTTATACCTTATATATTTCATCAAAAGTTTGTCCTGAAAAAGAAAAAAGGGCCAGTAAAAAATTAAGCAAAAGTCAAAATGTTTTGGATCACCCGAAATGTATTTTGGCTGTAGCATGTGATTATAAGGATCCTTTTACTTACCTGTATAAATGTTTAGGAGACTACCACATATATTCATGGATATATAACCGTTTCTTTAAATAATTTCAAAAGAAATTTTTTAATTATAACACATAGGATATTAGACCCAGTGCAAAGCCATTTTTAGGAAATTTGGCATACTATATCAGACACAGCATACTGCAGTCGGAATGCTAAAAAGTTAAATATCTTAAGAAATATGAGAACTTTTACTAAATAATTTTCAACTACGCATGTGCAAGCTTTTGATTATAACACATAGGATATTAGACCCAGTGCATAGGCATTTTTAGGAAACTTGGCATACTATATTAGACACAGCATAGTGCAGTCAGAATGCTAGAAAGTTAAATATCTTAAGAAATATGAGAACTTTTACTAAATAATTTTCAACTACGTATGTGCAAGCTTTTGATTATAACACATAGGATATTAGACCCAGTGCATAGGCATTTTTAGGAAATTTGGCATACTATATTAGACACAGCATACTGCAGTCAGAATGCTAAAAAGTTAAATGTCTTAAGAAATATGAGAACTTTTACTAAATAATTTTCAACTACGTATGTGCAAGCTTTTGATTATAACACATAGGATATTATACCCAGTGCATAGGCATTTTTAGGAAACTTGGCATACTATATTAGACACAGCATACTGCAGTCAGAATGCCAAAAAGTTAAATATCTTAAGAAATATGAGAACTTTTACTAAATAATTTTTAACTACGTATGTGCAAGCTTTTGATTATAACACATAGGATATTAGACCCAGTGCATAGGCATTTTTAGGAAACTTGGCATACTATATTAGACACATCATACTGCAGTCAGAATGCTAAAAAGTTAAATATCTTAAGAAATATGAGAACTTTTACTAAATAATTTTTAACTGCGCATGTGCAAGCTTTAAAAAAAATCATTTTCATAATTTATTAGCCTAAAGTATTGAGCTACTTATATGAAAGCCCCAAACAAATATCGTGTAAATTCAAAAAGTTATGAGAGATAGAATGAACAGAATTTCAGTTCTCTCAAAATAATAGCTAAACTATGAGGGGTTTTACTCACGTTTTTATTTTATTCAATCAATGCCCAGTGGTAATAAAGTGTTCGCTGATTGTGAATAAATATTGATAAACTCCCTTCTATCTTTTTCCTTTCTTTTTGAGAGGAACTGAAATTGTGTTCAATCTATCTCTCATAACTTCTTGAATTTACACGATATTTGTTTGGGGTTTTTATATAAATAGCTCAATACCTTTTGGCTATTAAATTAAGCAACTGATTTTTTTTTAAAGTTTGCGCATGCGTAGTTAAAAACTATTTAGCAAGAATGCTCATATTTCGTAAGAAATTTAACATTTTTTGTATTCTAAATGTAATATACTGTGTCTAATGTAGTATGATAAATTTCCTAAAAATGGCTTTGCACTGGGTCTAATACCCTACTTGTTATAATTAAAATAGTGGTATTATTTTTGCAATTTTTTAAAGAAATCGCTATATCTAAAGAATATATGTAGTAAATTTATAAAAAATTATACAGATAATTATAATAATCCTCATAATCACATGCTACAGCAAAAACGCATTTTAAGAATTACTTTTTACAGGGTTATCCAAAACAGTTTGATTTTTCTTTAATTTTTTATTGGTCCTCCTTTCCTCTTCAGGAGAAAACTTTTGCTGAAATATATGAGGTATGACATGTTCTTTATACCCCCAAACTTTCAGGATAATTCCTAATTTTTTCTAGATGTTTGACAAAACATTTAAACTCGAAAGTGTCCAAATACTTATCAATAGATAGTGTATACACAACAAAAATGAATGACTGGTTTTTGAAAAAAGAAAAAAAATATGCAGTTGATTTGCATAAGAATGAAGTGAAAAAAGCAATATCTTCGTAATAAATTGTTATAACAGAGTAACTATTTTTTGTATATACATTTTAATTGAATATAGTATAATTATTCGGAATATAAATAATGTACACATACTTACATCCAATTCTAAAACGTTCAGAATAAATAATGTACACAACATAAATAACTGCTCTTTGAAGAAAAAAAAAAATGCTGTTAATTTACATAATAACGATGTGTTGTTTAAAATAAATGCTTTTAATTTACATAATAATGATGAAAGATTTAAAAAAAAAAAAAAGTGTTATCTTTTTTATAATATTGTATGAAAGAGTAACTAGATTAAAAAATATTTTTTTTTTTTTTTAGATAGACATTTTTCTAGTACCACAGAGCACATCAAAAAACCTTCTAGAGTAGACATTTTAAACACTATTGGTGCAAAGCGAATAAAATATACTTTAAAGAAATACCTCTCATAAAACGTAATGCATTGGGATTCTTTTAGCAGTCCTTGTACATTGTCTCGCTCTTTATACCATTTTCAGTAGGGAACATGTCACAATGAGCTTGAATAACATAACTAGTTTTCTCGAATGTCTATGGATATTTACGGTAGTTTGAGCTCAAACAGACGCAGAAACCGAAGTCAGAAACACTTTTCAACTTTGTTGGAAAATGTTAGAAACTGTGGATTAATACACTAAGTTATAAAAGAATGAAAAATGATGTATATTAGATATGTACCATATATGCCAGATATATATACACCATATCAGCGTTAGTAAAATTTATAAAATATTAATTCTTATTTGATGTCAATAAAATATTTTTAAAGAAAGTCTCCTCATGAACACTAACTTTATATTTCGCAATATCAATTCCAAAATTTGACACCAAATGCTTTGAACTCTTTTTATGAATTGGCCGTTTTAGAAGCTTTTTCGAAATTGAAATCTGGAACTTATATCAAGTTACTATGGCAACGCGGAAATTTCTTATATCATCCTCTATGCCTGTACTGTACTTTTTCTCCAGAAATACCTCAGAAACTGCGTGAAGGAAATTTTGCATACGCATATAGAATTTATTTATAAATCGAATGCATTTTTTTTTTTTTTTTTTTTTGAGAATTTGATTCACAATTTATTTAAAAAATTAATTTTGGAATTCCAGTTTTATGAGGTAAAATAATGAATATTTATTTTTGTATATAAACATATATTTTTAAACAGCACTTTCATGCAAAATGCTATAATGTATAAGAATGTTATTTAGGATAATAACTTTGATTATTTATACAGGGTTATTACAAAAGAATCATCGGGTTTCCGAAGCGTTTATTTCGGAACATATTTGGGTTACAACAATGAGTTATACATGAAAATAAACCGAAAGCATCCAAGATTGACATCCATACTGTAGATGTTCAATATGTGCTCCTTGAGTGATACGGCACATGTCAAAGCGATAGTTCAGTTCGCTCCACACATTACTCAGCTTGGTCGCGTTCGGAACTTTTGTCTTTGCATAAACAATCGGTTTCTTTGAACTGTCGATACCAGCGTAGAATGCTTTGTTGGGGTGGTGGTTTGCATTTGTATGCCCGCCGGAATGCTTTTTGTACGGTTATGAGCGTTTCAAACTTTGAAAATTCTAGTACACAAAACGTTTTCTGCTGTCCAATCACCATTTTTAATATGACGTTCGCGCAGCAACCATGGCAACCACACGCACATTGCACATACGCAGCGTAAAACTGTAGTTAATGCCCTCTCATTTGCATTGTCACGGAAACACATACGTTTCCAAGTTCGGACGTAGTAATGTATCAAAACCCGATGATTCATTTGTAATAACCCTGTACACCAAATATTTTTGATGGACAAATCAAAATAATTTTTACAAAAGCAAAATAGTGAATTGGTCAGAAATTGCACCTGGGTCCTTGAAAATAAGATAAGATGAGTGGATTTTAACACATGGTATGTGGATTAAAAAATAGTATTATATCTACACTGTGAGCAATTGACGACGGTCTGATATTTGCCACTGAAGGTGATCGAGAGAGATGTCATCACAATTTTTATCCTCTGTGGAGGGGATTTTCGGTCCTTAGAAAAAAGAGCCAGTGCTCTGTAGATTGAGCGATTTCGGAGAGTACCAGACGCGCACTATTAATTTATATGAAAACTGCGATTTTTTATTTTTTTCATCCAATCAGCAAATACAACCTTAGTCTTAAGTATGAAATTTTGTTCAGCTCCAAAATTTCCGGATAACAGTAAATAATTCTGATAGTAATTCCGACTGTTGATATGCTTTAGATTTTTGAAGAATTAGCCAAGATTACTGAGTAAAATCTAGAAAAAAATAAATCAAAAATCCAAAGAGTTGTTATAGTAGTATAACAAAAAGAGAAAACCAAGACCTCTGTAGGAATGACTTGTTAGAGGACAGTGCGACTGGTGATGAAACTAGACTTTGAACTGAGTAGTATATACTTCATTTTGTTTTCATAGAGTGATGGTAACATGAGTGAAATTTGGACAAACCTTTAATGAAAACATACTGAAGAATGTTTTAAACCGAAACAAGTTGAAGATAAGATACAATTTTAAAACCACTATTGGTTATAGTTAGATTGACCTATAAACTTTCAAGGTACGTAAAGCAGTCTGCGGGTAAACGCTTATTTGCTACACAAATGAGTTGTAAACATAGGTAAATTTAGTTTACACCTACATATACTATCACTTCATAGCACTTACACCTGCTTTCGTCGTTTATTTGCAGGACAGTAAGTTAGCCATCATTTCTACTCACCCGCGTAGTTATCCGGCTTGACAAATGGAAAACCGCCTGGAACAGTGTTGCCAATTCAGCAGAGTTTCCGTTAAATTTGGGGATTTTTGACGCGCTCAACGAGAAAAAATAAGGGTTTAGCGGATAGCGGAGTTTTCAGCGGATGTTTGTAAATAGAAGCACTGTTGCCAACTGTAAGGATTTGTCCCGACGTGTAGCAGTTTTGCTCAAAATGTAGAGACAGAGTAGGGAATTTTTGTAGATACCTTTTCTCCCCGGGACATCTTGATGATATCTTGAGGATGAAAATACATCCTACAGACGTCCAAGGATTTTTATCATCAATGTAAGGACATTTTAAACTCTCCGTAGGGACATGGCAAAATTTGAGTTGTCAACGCTAGAGGTCATATAGAAATGCAAGTTTTCAAAATCCATTCAAAGAGATATCAGATTTCGCTAAGAAGCTACTGTTTTACCATGGTATAATGCTGATGTAGAAAGAGTCTTCAGCATATTGAATATTGACAAAACATCCCATAGAAATAGAATGAAAACTGAAATAATAAACTCTATTTTAAATACGTACAGGATTGCAACGTGTAAATAATTGTTTCCATACATAACTGCAATTTAACACAAAAAATTCTAAAGCAAATTGGAACGACGGCTGCATACCAACCAAGTGCTTCAACCACAGGATCGGAGAAGGATGAAGACGATGATGTAGATGAAATACTTTTATAAATTTTATAAATAAAAAATCGTATCGTTAATTTTTTTAAATGTATTCATTAATTACAAAATACAGTTAAATAATTGATTTTTAGTTTTGTTATTTAAGTTTTCAACAAATTTTTAGCGCGTGAGGAGTTTTTACATTGCCCTAGTTCTACACTATAAGCATTTGGAACTTTAGTGGATTTTTTTTGGATTTCACGAGTACTTTTAGCGGGGAAAAATTTTGTATTGGCAATGCTGGCCTGGAAAGCGATTGTTCAGAAATTTTGGCGATACTAGTATGTGTTTAAGTTTTCGATAAGTAAGGAACAGCATCACATGAGCACATGGACTAACTGTTCGCGTGTCCTAAACATACTGGTATTAGAATAGAATCCTTTGGTGTTGTTATTCGTGTAATTACACTGTAAAAAAGAAATGTAAAATCACGGTATTTGACCGTACAATTTTAGGGGAAATGACCGTTTTGCAACCTAAACGGTCATAATCCATAAATTAATGTTTCGAAAGCATAATTTAGGAACTGAACGTATAATTTTACGGGAAATGAACGTTTTGCTAGCTAAACGGTCGTAGCCCGTAAATTGATGTTTTGAAAGTATATAATTTTGGAATTTTTACGAGAAAAAGCCGTTAATCTATGCAAATTACTCTTATTTCCCACCAAACCATTTTCTTAAGGGCAAATACCTTCAAATGCTATCATTTCAGTAAAGTCATAAGAGAACGTTTCCATTTTCAAACTGAAACTATGATTGTTATTTATACTGATTGAATATGTTTAATTATGCACGCATGACGCATAGAAACATCAATTGTTTTTAATAAGCTATCGTTTTCTTAATTTAATTCAAAGAATTTCTATCTGACTAAAAATGAATAATTGATATTGGTGAAATGGATTTTCTTTGTGTACTGACACGAAAACATTAAAAAAAGCTAAAATAGTTTCTTAATTTGAAACCAGATTTGTAAAACACAAACTACAACCTAATAGTTGTTTTATCCACTAAACCTTTTTTCTTTTTTCTTTTTTCTTTTTTCTTTTTTTAAACATACAGCCATTCTAATTGCTCTTAACCCTTTAGTTAAGCCTTAGAAAATTTTAATGTTGTTTCCACAATGCAAATTTTACAATATGCTAAAATAAAGTTTATTTCAAAACGAGATGAATATGTAACTAGCCATTTGAAAATAAGTCTTATGATTATTTTGTATGATCTTCAATGTTGAAAAACAAAACTGTTTTATCTGAATATGACCATCAGATATGTACATGTAGATCATATATAACAGGTTTTGATCTCGAAATACTGCAGTCCTTCCTCCATTCAATGGAATACAGCCAATATATATATATATATATATATATTCTTCTGTATTCTAAAAAGTGAAAATACGAATAACACTTCCTAAACACAGTTTGAAATTGGTCCTATAATGAAAACCTGTTTGGATGAGTAAGAATTAGGCTCTAGTTATTTCTGCTTTGCATCCACTGCAAAAACCATAAGGATCGAAAACCATGAAAAAAAAAAAATCGTATTAATTGGAGATACAAATTCTCTGTGTCCATGCAAAAGATTTATTATTATTATTCAAAGTTTATTTGGGGACTCGATTAATTTTCAGAAATCTCACACTGTTTTCAAAAGTTTCATTTTGTTTTTGAAGAAAAGTGTGAAATTCTCATCCATTATTTTCCTCCAATGAGAATCTTGAAATAAAACTACCTCTTTAGTTCTAGTGTTAACGAAAAAGGTTTTGTTTTCCAATATGAGAATTGACAGGCTCTTTAATTTTTCAAAAATAGCAAATTTAGATTTAAAATAGTCTTAAAAGAAAATAATTGTTATGCATAATTTGAACGCGAAGAATGTTCACAATATTAAAAGTATTCGAGAAACTCAAAGTTTAACTTTTAATTTTGCGGTCAATACTACTTTTTTCTCAAGTTGGTTGCATTTTTAATCGCAACGAAAAATTACTGGCGATACATCGTTCGTCGACTAAATGTTTTTTTACGGGCTTTGTCTGGAATCTCTGCTACCGGGCTTTGCCCGTAATTTTACTGCAGCTTTTTTAACAGTGACTCTCTCGCTATCATTTTAAAAATGTTCTTAGTTTCTCTTCTTAGTTTCCTTTGGCAAATATTTTAATTTGTCATTATCAGAAACGGCTGAAAGTTTTAACAAAATCCATGAACAAATATTAGAAATTAAATTTAAAATTTAACGGTTTCATTAATATTTCTTCTAATAATAACTTTTTACTTTCTTCTATATTCAACAGAAGAAAGTATTGGATTCGTAAAATTTATCGACCTCGGGTTTTTGATGGATTTACATGTTTTGAGAGCTGTAGAACACGATTTGGTCATTTTTAGAAAATGTCTGTCTGTGTGTGTGTGTGTGACAAAATTTTGTGGCGACTGTATCTCAGGTACTACTGCACAGCATTTCATACAAATTGGTATGTAGCTACAGATTGAGATAAATTAGTGCCTATCAAATTTTGGTAAAAATTGTCCAACATCTTGAGTTGCCATCTCGCTTTTTCTAAATTTTTAACATGGTGTTATAGGACAAAATTTTGTATAAATGTACATAAAGAGAACTATTTTTTATTAATCACTAGCTGTTACCCGCGACTTCGTTCACGTGGAAATTTTGATGTGTATGTGTGGGAACTGACGGTTTGATCATAATATGTAATGAAATGAAACCTTATCATTGTGGTGCTGTGCAAAACAGAGTCTGATAAAGTACACTCAAAAAAATTTGTAACTCATTGAAAGCCAAAATAAAATGCCAAAATAAATAAATAAAAAGTTATCGCCAACATGGCGATAAAAATTTAAAATTCGTCCATAGGGATTCTGAACTAAAACAGTACTGCGTTGTGGAAGTATAAAAACTGGGTCGTCAATTATGAATTTTATTTCGAAACCTTTCTTTGTATGATTTTAGTTCACTATTGCACAATATTAATCTGGTTCTAATAATAATTTGGTGACTGGTTAATTAAAATTTTAACTATGTGGTGAAATTCATATAATATTTATGAGTTTCAAATTTTTAATTTTTTTTTTTTTTTTTTTTTTTTTTACAAATAAATGATTTTTTTTTTTTTTTTTTCATTTCCCGGCGAATTGTTGAATAATATTTTAGTTCTTAAACAATTTTGGACGGCTTTGCCCGCTTCGCTGGCAAACTCTTTTCTATATGCTTTATGAAAAAAAAAAAAAAACTGAAATCGGTCAAAAGCTTGCTTTGGGTTCCCGCTGCCTTAGGCAGCGCCTTGTTCGTCCTTGCAATCTCCGGTGCCTGTCCCTATTGCCTGCGATAATGGCTTACCCGTGGGCTTCCATTTGGTTGCTTATCATACATAACAGTTTCGATACGGACAGTATCGAAAAATTTGAAGTAGCTCTTTTATATCTGAATCCCAGTTACATATGAACAACATTATATGTGATGTACATAATATTTGCTCTCAAGTTATTTCCTATATTTATTTGATTTAATCAATCAACCATAGAATGACAGCAATTTCAAGCCACATATAATATTACAATATGCTATGATCGGCAACTTCTATCGCATGAGACAATTATTATTTTGTGGTTATATATACTTTATGCTTAGTTAATAGTAGTTGGTATATAGAAAAATAAATAAATTAGTATGTAAACTTGATCATGGTACAGCCTTAATGCCCTTGGCGACTTTTAAATTTTTGTTGCCGCTTTAGACCAAAATATAATTTATGCGATTATTGTTCCTATACGCAAGCGAAGTGTGACGTCACTGACCGTCCGTGGATGCAAGAAAATGATTTCCTATGTCAATCGCCCATTGGATTTTTTGTAAAAAATGATTAAAAATCGAAGAAAACTATTTCCCGATTTTAATCCCCATATTTCGGTACACATATGTATTAGTTATCATGTGCATGTGTTAGATTGAGTTATTTTGCTGTCAAATTGACAAAATTTTAATTTTAAATTTCAAAACTCTGTCGTTCTTGGCGCTTATTGTATTTGGTGATCAAAAACGTAATACGAAAATATACATGCCAGATGTATATTTTCGTAATATGCATTGTACGAAATATTGTTTCATATTATTCATTACTGTCTTAAAATAAGTTGTTAAAATAACCATGATTTTTGAAAGGAATTAAATTATGTTCGCCAAATAATTTGGCGATATTTTATTTTTCTACCAAGGATGACCGATATCAAATCTATTCCGCTACAACATATTAGTATCTTATATCAGATACTTTATTTAGACATTTGAAAACAAATTTGACTTCAAATTATGATAGAATATTTATCATTTCCCTTTTAATCAGTATATTAGTTGGATATTTATTGTATTACTATCATCCTTTGAAATTAAATGTTTGTGTTTTCAATCGAATATGGAAGTTTGCCATTTTTTTTTCTAGAGTTTTGAAATTAAAAATTCAAATTTTGTCAATTTTACAACAAAAATAACTTAATCTAATGCATGGACATGATAACTAATATATATCTATACCTAAATATGCGGATTAAAATCGGGAAATATTTTTCCTCGATTTTTAATAATTTTTTACAAAAAATCCAATGGACGTTTAACATAGGAAATATTTTTCTTGCATCCACGAACGGCCAGTGACGTCATCACTTCGCTTGCGTATTTCTTTCTATCTTTTCCTTGGCGAAAAATGTCCGATCTACTTCAGCATCAAAACTATAAAACATTGTCAAGAATTATCAATAAGAAAATACCTTTACCATAATGCTGAATTAACTTTTATGCCAAGCGTGTTTCATCCGCCATACTAAAAAAAAAAAAAAAAAAAAAAAATCTGAAGTTGAGGTATATGCTGTGAAATAAAATTCAGAAGAAATATGTTAGATTTGTAATATTACTATTTTATTTTAAAATTATAATGTGTCATTTTCTCATCGACCAATTTAACATTTAGTAATTTCTTATTTTTCGCATGAAAGCATATTTCATTTTATGCTGAAAACAATAAATAAATATATCTCGTAAACTTTTTTTGGCAACAATTAAAAATTTAAATGGCTTATATTAAGTCAATATAAGTCAATAAGTTTATTATTTTCATATTTTAATTAATTTTTGAAGATTTTTTCAAATTTTTTTTTCCTAAACCATCCCTCACCTAAAAGGTAAAAAAACAAAAAAAGAATGATCGAAATCGGTCAAGCCGTTTACGATTTTATAAATAACATACAGACAAACATTCATTTTTATATATATAGATTATGAAATTTAAAGGAGTTATTTGGGATAGAGATAGTCAACTGGGAAAAAAAAAAATGTGTATGTAGGAGCCTCGCCTCCCACCCTGGGGGGGGGGGAGTCCCCCTCGAGGAGAGTAAATTTTCATGATGGGTATCTTTCAAAAGAGCTCACCAATACCTTTGAAACGAATGGTTTAACCATGGATCGGCGATAATTTAAAATAAAGTTATCAATTTTTTTATTTAAAAAAAATTAAAAGTAATATTGTTTATAAAATTGACTTATATATATATATATATATATATATATATATATATATATATATTTAGTGATATAGTACTTCTCTAATATGGAAATCGTTTGCATTATCATGGAAGATTTTTTTTAAATAATAATTTTAATAAATTATTTTAAATGACAAGGGAGGGTCACCAAATGTTCAATAGGTATTTTTACATGTTATATATCCTCTTAAAGGCCTCACTGAGCTGATAATGAAAATATCCAGCTTATCGGCAAATGCGCCTCCAACTGTGAGTTATTAGGAACTAAACGTCGTAAATTACAGATTCCGCAATAATGTACTTTGAAGAAATTCTATCAATATAATCAGTTTTGTAATAAATTAATATTTTTGAAATACGACTGCAGATATTGTCAGTAAAGAATTTTACTGTTTATTAGTTATTTTTTGGTAATAACAAATTTTTAAATACGAAACTCTATGTGAAAAATATTAAAATGAAAAACGCAACAAATGTTAAAAGAAGCACTCTTTCTTCTATATGTAATATAAAGAAAGTATTGGATTCGCGAAAATTTTCGACCTCCGTTTTTTGATGGATTTACATGTTTTGGGATGTCTAGATTACGAATTAATAGTTTTTAGAAAACGTCTGTCTGTCTGTATCATTTTTTTGTGGACGCTGTATCTTACGAACCAATGAATGAAATTTAACCAAACTTGGTATTTAGTTGCACCCTGACATAAACTGGTGCTGATTAGATTTTGGGATCAATAGCTCAGCAGGTGGCGTTGTGATCGCATTTTATGCAAATGTTTAACATGGCAGCATAGGACAAAATTCCGTATAAATGGGCATAATGAGAGTTATTTTACACTTGTGATTGTAAAATTAATATGAATTATTGACAATAGTAGTAGTTAACTAGGAAAAAAATTTTGTGCATGTGGGGGCATCGGTTCCCCCCCCCCCCCCCCTGGGTGGAAGTACCCCCCCGGGGAAGTAAATTTTCAAGATGGGTATCTTTCGAAAGGTCTCGTTGATAATAGTAATAGTTAACTGGGAAAAATTTTTTGTGCATGTGGGGGCATCGGTTCCCCCCCCACCGGGGGGGAAGTACCCACCCGGGGGGCAAAGTTTCAAGATGGGTATCTTTCGAAAGGTCTCGTCAATACCTTTAAAACGAATGGTTGAACCATAAATCTGTGATAATTTAAAACAAAGTTATCGATTTTTTTTACTTTTAACAAAAAAAAAAAACTTAGAAAAAAAATCGTATTTTTTTTTTTAAACGAAATTTTACCAAACTTGGTATTTAGTTGGTCCCCGACATAAACTGGTGCTGATTATATTTGGGGATCAATAGCTCAACAGGTGGCGCTGTGATAGCATTTTATCTAAATTTTTAACATGGCAGTATAGGACAAAAATTCGTATAAATGTGCATAATAAGAGTTATTACTTTCTTCTATATGTAATATAGAGAAAGTATTGGATTCGTAAAAATTTTCGACCTCGGGTTTTTGATGAATTTATACGTTTTGAGAGCTGTAGAACACGATTTGACCATTTTTAGAAAATGTCTGTCTGTCTGTCTGTCTGTCTGTCTGTCTGTCTGTCTGTGTGTGTGTGTGACAAAATTTTGTGGCAACTGTATCTCAAGAACTACTGCACAGAATTTCATATAAATTGGTATGTAGTTGCACCATGACATAAATTAGTGCCTATCAACTTTTGGTAAAAATTGTCTTACAGGTTGCGTTGCCATCCCGCTTTTTCTAAATTTTTAACATGGTGATATAGGACAAAATTTTGTATAAATGTGCATAAAGAGAATTATTTTTTAGTAATCATTATGAAATTTACAAGAATTATTTAAAATAGAGATAGTCAACTGGGAAAAAAATTTTGTATGCGTAGGAGCCTCGCTACCCCCCGTGGGGGAAAGTCCCCCCTCGAGGGGAGAAAATTTTCAAGATGGGTATCTTTCGAAAGGTCTCGTCAATACCTTTAAAACGAATGGTTGAACTATAAATCTGTGATAATTTAAAACAAAGTTATCGATTTTTTTTACTTTTAACAAAAAAAAAACTTAGAAAAAAATCGTTTTTTTTTTTTTTTTTTTTTTTTTTTTTTTTTAAAGAAATTTAACCGGACTTGGTATTTAGTTGGCCCCTGACATAAACTGAGGCTGATTAGATTTGGGTATCAATCGCTCAACAGGTGGCGCTGTGATCGTATTTTTTTAAATTTTTAACATGGCAGTATAGGAAAAAATTTCGTATAAATGTACATAATGAGACTTATTCTTAACCTGTGATTGTGAAATTAATATGAATTATTGATAATAGCAGTAGTTAATTACGGAAAAAATTTGGGGCATCGCTTCCCCCCCCGGGGGGTGTAAATTTTCAAGATCGGTATCTTTCGAAAGGTCTCGTCAATACCTTTAAAACGAATGGTTGAACTATAAATATGTGGTAATTTAAAACAAAGTTATCGATTTTTTTTACTTTTAACGAAAAAAAAAAAATGAAAAAAATCGTTTTTTTTTTTTTTAATATTGTTACTGCGTGACTTTGTATAGGAAAATATAGAAGAAAGTCTTGTGGTGGCCACAACATACTAGTTTTAAACTTGTGATTGTAAAATTAATATGAATTATTGATAATAGTAGTACGTAACTAGGAAAAAAATTTTGTGCATGTGGGGGCATCGCTTCCTCCCCCCTGGGGGGTGGTAAATTTTCAAGATGGGTATCTTTCGAAAGATCTCGTCAATACCTTTAAAACGAATGGTTGTACTATAAATCTGTGATAAACAAAGTTATCGATTTTTTTTTACTTTTAACAAAAAAAAAAAAAAAAAAAAAAAAAACTTAGAAAAAAAATCGTATATATATATATTTTTTAAATATTGTTGCTGGTTGAATATGTATTACTTTTAACAAAAAAAAAAAAAAAAACTTAGAAAAAAATCGTATTTTTTTTTTTTTTTTTTTTTTTTTAAATAAATATTGTTACTCATTGAATATGTATATAGGAAAATATAGAAGAAAGTCTTGTGGTGGCCACAACATACTAGTAATTTTTTAAGTAATGAATAAAATTAATACTTTATATTATATGTATATATTTCATTATAATTGTTATCCGCGATTGTAATGAAATGCTCGCCCTCTGGTGGGCTAAGGTGAAATTATCATACCACTGGAAGCTTTCACGCTGAAACTATGATAGAACAACAAGAAAGAACAAAATACATACACGTGGATGTTATATTTACTAACAACTGCAGTGTTGAGAAAGCGCCATCTATCGTTCATTACAAACGCGGATAGTGTATGTAGTAATATAATTATTAATTAAAAAAATAATTTTCTTACTTTTTTCGGTTGCTATGGTAATGAATAAATTTTTTTAAATAATTTTCTTTCTATTAATGCATGATAAAACTTATCGTCTGCATTTAAAAAGTAATGATTTATGGGATGAAAAGAGATATTTCTTCTCTTTTCAATGCAGCAACCAAATGAAAAATGAGATTATCATCCTTAAGATTCTCATCTTTATGATTTGCCTGGCAAAAAAGTTACACCACATGTTTTTCCAAAGTGTTCGACTGGTTTTATGCAACCACTAGATTTAAATTGTTTCGATCAATGGAAGTATTTTTATAAACGTGTCATCGAAGAATTTTTTCTTACTTTACTAATTCATCAATCGATATTCTAGAATGTAAAACAATAATCAAAACTCATAGTCGGTTTTTAAACCAATTTCAAGCTGATACCTTCAATGATTTTTACTTTCTTCTATATTAAATAGAAGGAAGTATTGGATTCGTAAAAATTTTCGACCTCGGGTTTTTGATGGATTTACACGTTTTGAGAGCTGTAGAACACGATTTTACCATTTTTAGAAAATGTCTGTCTGTCTGTCTGTCTGTCTGTGTGTGTGTGTGACAAAATTTTGTGGCAACTGTATCTCTGGAACTACTGCACAGAATATCATACAAATTGGTATGTAGTTGCATCTTGATATAAATTAGTGCCTATCAAATTTTGGTAAAAATTGTTTTACAGGTTGCGTTGCCATCCCGCTTTTTTTAAATTTTTAACATGGTGATATAGGACAAAATTTTGTATAAATGTGCATAAAGAGAATTATTTTTTATTAATCATTATGGAATTTACAAGAATTATTTATAATAGAGATAGTCAACTGGGAAAATTTTTTTGTATGTGCAGGAACCTCGCCACCCCCCCCCCCCTGGGGAGAAGTCCCCCCTCGAGGGGAGTAAATTTTCAAGATGGGTATCTTTCGAAAGGTCTCTTCAATACCTTTAAAACGAATGGTTGAACTATAAATCTGTGATAATTTGAAACAAAGTTATCGATTTTTTTTTACTTTTAACAAAAAAAAAAAAAAAAAAAAAAAAAAAAAACTTTTTTTACGAAATTTAACCAAACTAGGTATTTAGTTAGCCCCTGACATAAACTGGTGCTGACTAGATTCGGGGATCAATCGCTCAACAGGTGGCGCTGTCATCGTATTTTTTCTAAATTTTTCACATGGCAATATAGGACAAAATTTCGTATAAATGCACGTAATGAGAGTTATTCGTAACCTGTGATTGTAAAATTAATATGAATTATTGATAATAGTAGAAGTTAATTAGGAAAAAATTTTTGTGCATGAGGGGGCATCTTCCCCCCCACCCTGGGGAAAAGCACCCTCCGGGGGGGGGGGTAAATTTTCAAGATGGGTATCTTTCGAAAGGTCTCGTCAATACCTTTAAACGAATGGTTGAACTATAAATATGTGATAATTTAAAACAAAGTTATCGATTTTTTTTACTTTTAACGAAAAAAAAAATCTTTTTTTTTTTTTTTTTTTTTTTTAATATTGTTACTGAGTGAATTTGTATAGGGAAATATAGAAGAAAGTCTTGTGGTGGCCACAACATACTAGTTTATGTTTGTTACAAAAGTGGCTTTCCTGTTGAAAAACCAACACCTTTTCCTACTTTAAGAGAACTACTGTTTGAATTTCCAAATGTATCTTGTTCCTCTTCAACTTGTCACAATATGTCATTTATTCGCTGCTCACATTGCAGAATAATTTTGTGTTTAGAATGTTTTGTCGTAAAATATCACTGCCACTGAATATCATTTATTTGTATGTAATTACATTTCTTATATTTGTTATATATAAACTAGTTTTCTCATTTTGTAGTTAATTATTTCAAATTATATGAACATAATTTAAAAATAATTAAAATAGATTCATTTTTACAATAATAAATGTAAGAAATTAATGAAACATTTGAAATTTTCTTACGAAGAATAAATAAAGATATTTCTTTCCTACATTATTCTTTTAATATTTTTCATGTATACTTTAGTACTTAAAAATTTTATGTTGCCAAAAAATAACTGATAAACAGTAAAATACTTTACTAACAATATATAAAGTAGTATTTAGATTAATAGTTTATTTCAAAGGGGATTATAATAATAGAAACTCTTCAAAGTACATTACTGCGGAATCTGTAATTTTCAAACTTTAGTTATTAATAACCTATGCTAGGGGGTGCATTTGCCGATAAGATAGATATTTTCATTATCAGCTCAGTGAGACCTTTAAGAGGATATATAACATGTATAAATACCTTTTGAACAGTTGGTGACCCTCCCGTGTGAGTGAAATTGTATAGGAAAATATAGAAGAAAGTCATGTGTTGGCCGGAACATACTAGTTTTCCTATTGCTTTGTTATTATAATATATCTCAACTAAATTTCTGCACACATCGAATAAACTTGAGCTGGGTAGCAACTAGAGTCTCTATTTGCATTAAAATAATGTTAAATTTATGTTATAAGATGCTTAATTCCATTACACAAAATAAAGTTTTGTTATAGAACAGTTCTTTGAGCGAGTCAAATATTACATAAAATGTACAAGTGTATACGTCTAATTATAAACAAAACTTCAATGTACACTATAACAGAATTTCATATGGTTAAAAATTACTTTTAAATAATTCGCTGTACTAAATATTTTCAAATTATATATATATATATATATATATATATATATATATATATATATATATATATATATATATATATATATATACATATATTGGAGGATAAATAATTTTCCTATGTAAACTTTTAAGCGTTAAATATTAATATTTACGCTGAACATTAAGTAATTAACAGTTGTATAAATAAATTAAAGCAAGAGAAGTCGTTAAATAAACGAAGGAGAAATTATAATTGTGTGTATATTTTCTCCATATAATACATTGTTTTATTTTAAGCTATTGCACTTCAAATAATTTGAGTTTCATAGATCATAATGATAGAAAATTTTCCGTTGTGTCCTTTTAAAAATCTATAAACGCTAGATTCACCAAAATCTATACATTTCGTGTGACAATGACCTATAAATTGTATATAAATTTTGAGCTCAATCAGATAAGGCAATTTAGACGCTATCGCACTTTAAATAATTTGAGCTCGTAAGTCATAATGATAAAGAATTTTTGGTTTTGTCCCTGTAAAAAAAAAAAAAAAAAAAAGAATATGTATATATGTGTATATAAATGCTAAATTTATCAAAATCTATACAGTTCGTACGGTGCGACGTTGATTTATAACATATGTACAAATTTTCAGCTGAATCGAAAAAGGCATTTAGACGCTATCGCAATTTAAAGAATTTGTACCTATTGGCTATAATAATAAAGAATTTTTCTTTGTGACCCTGTAAAAAAAAAAAAAAAAAAACTCTAAGTACTAGATTCATTCACATACGTCATTCACAATCGTGTTCACTCACATACAGTTGGTAACAAAAGTCTCCGAACACTAGCGAAAATTCCTATGTAAAAAAAGTACACTTAGTACAGTTTTGTTAAATAAACACTTGTCGAATCCTGTTCTTAGTCAGTCTAAAAACAGGATTGGACAAGGATTTATTTAACAAAACTGTATTAAGTGTACTTTTTTTATATAAGAATTTTCGCTAGTGTTCGGAGACTTTTGTTACCGACTGTACATACATACATACATACATAAATACATCTCTGTAAAAATAGCAAAAATGAACTCAGGGACCTCAAAACGTATAGACGCACCAAAATCTGAAAGTAGAATTTTCATATTGATTATAATATTTTACATATATATCTTCGGAAAGTAAAAAAAAAAAAAAACAGCATAAGAACAATATTTTGCGGGTAGAACCGCAGGGAAATCAGCAGATTAAAAATTGTTATAACTTGACCCGCATCCACCTGATCGAGGACTCTAGTCCTAAATGCATATGACTTTTATGTTCGTTCGTAATTTCTTTAGCATGTAATATTTTGGCACTCTTCTAATTCTTTTTTTGGCGTAACGTTAATAAACAAAGGAATCAA
The DNA here is from genome assembly GCA_963930645.1 of Salticus scenicus. NCBI lineage: Eukaryota > Metazoa > Arthropoda > Arachnida > Araneae > Salticidae > Salticus > Salticus scenicus. The sequence continues at coordinate 51,652,224 of OZ005659.1, forward strand.
GCTTGTACACATTCATTTCTAAACGATTCAAATTTCTATATATGGAGAATAGATAAATTTAATGTGTTATGAATTATAAGATTACATAATAAGTTCCTTTATATCTAACAATGGGAAAAACATGCCTTTGTAATTTACAGTAGGTAATAAAAAATTATAGAATTAAGTATAAATTAATTAATTTCAATTATAATGTAAAATTACGAATATGTTTCTACTAGAAATATTCCCGAACTTGTTTACTTATTACTTTTTTCTATATTCAATTGAAGAAAGAATTGTATTCATGAAAATTGTCGACTTCAGGTTTTTGAATAATTTACTCGTTTTAAGAAGTCTAGAACATGATTTGACCCTTTTTTTTTTTAGAAAATTCCTGTCTGTGTATAAGTGTGACTAAAATTTTGTAGCTACTGCATCTCAAATTATCTATTTAAAAAAACTGTTAAAACCCAAATTGTTAATGTATATCACATAAATCTTTTCGAAGTTATGATTTTGCAAATTTTTTTATATTAAGGTGAAATGATAAATTTCAGCGGAAAAGAATTTGTACACTTTTATAAACCACGAAAATATTCAAAGGCATTTGATCCATTGACCGATATATTGCTATGATTGGTCATTAGTTATTGCTCTGGTTGTGCCATCTATCGGTCATTACAAACGTAAATATGCATAAAAACTTTTTTTTTTTTTTTTTTTGTAAATAAATGCATAATTGTTTTAGAATTTTAAAAATATGCATACAATGTAGCTCCCTGCAAGTAATTTTTTAATTTTGAGTTTTAAAAAATATTTTAAATATGTTTGTGTACTATTTTGTGAATTTATCGATGAGTTAATTTTTATAAAACATTTTTATGTTTGAATACTAAATTTTTGCCTTAAATTTCAGCATTCGAACATAAAAAAAAGACTTCTTATAAAGACTCTACAAAAATTATTAGGATACTGTGTAGTCAGCGATTTTTTTTTTTTTTTTTTTTTTTTAATCAATTGACATCTTTTCTGCTAATTATCTGCAAAAATTAACACTCCGGACCTTCGGGGTATCGAACGATCGACCACCGCGTTACTAACATGGCGCTCTAACCGCCTGAGCCACGGAGAGACAAATGAAAAATCTTATATTTACCTTAAAATGGAGGCGCATTTTTTATTAGCTTGAGATTCACAAACATACCGTAGTGAATGGTAGTAAGTACACAAGAATTTGGGAAAAATACTGCACTGAATTTCATACAAATTGATATGTAGATGAACCTTAACATAAATCTGTGCCTATCAACTTTTAGTGAAAATTGCTCAAGAGTTGGCGCTGCTACACTGTGGTTTCTCCAATTTAATAAAAGACTATATCACAGGTTCTATTGTGTCGAACGAAATACTAAAATTGTTAATTTAATTGCATATCAGCCGATAGGTGTCACTGGTACGCCTCACCTTTCCCAGTGAACGAAAATAATATACATATAAGATTCTACTGTATATTTTTGCACAAAACTTGATGCATGAAACAGCCTTTATGAAACAGTGCACTGATTCAGTTTGGTTGCATATCACCCGGCAGGTGAAGCTGCTCTGTTACAATTTTCCCTGTCAATAGAAAGGCTAAATCTCAACTTCTATGTCATGTAAATACACCAAATTTGATACGTGATATAACCATTGTGAAAACGTATGCTGAGTTAATTTTTGTGTATATCTACAACAATTGGTGATGCTATTACTCAATTTCTGTGATTTTCCACATAGCTATGACTCAGCATCTGTTGATTAAAATTGCATCAAACTGGTATGTGAAACGTTCATTGTGAGAATCTATGGTTAAAATTTTCGTTGTTGTATAGAACGATAAGAAAGAAAGTTTTATGGTAATCATAACATGCAAGTTTTATTTTACCCTAGCAGGCTTTGCCCGCTTCGCTGGTCACTATATTGAAATGAATTTAAAAAATAATCAATATTTATTATACCATTCTACTAATTAAAACTAAAAAGAAAATACATTGAAATTGCTTAAAAACTTCGATTCGGGCCCGCTGCCTTCGACAGAGTCTTCTTCACCTTGGTACTGGATAATTTAATTTAATTTATAGAGATGTCAGTATTATAGGAAAAACTGCATTAGTCAATTTCTCTTTGATAATAAACAGGACGGAAAACGCATAATATTTTACATAGAGATATTTTGTATAATTAGACCAATTTAAAACAATGCTTTTCCTTTTTTTACCACTCACATTACAAAAATATTTAAGATAAAATTGAGAAAAATTGTGCAAAAACATTGAAACAGCTTGGACCTCTTGGCGGAATTTTTAATTTTTCACTGAAGTAGATCGGATGTTTCTCGCCAAAATATTTACTTATGCGTCTGCGGTACCCATATCAACTCGTCGCCGAAATGACAACAAAAATATAAATAATTATAATATTATATATATATATATATATATATATATATATATATATATATATATATATATATGCATACCATGTTTTTAAATTTTCTGTTCAATCTCACAGCTATAGAACTACATTTGCACTTTATCAATGTGTAGAAATTTTTTAAAGTGATAATGACGTCCAATTTTGTGACATGCATAATTTAATTTTTTACAATTTTTTAATGTTCACATTTAATTAAATGTATTTATTTTTATGTCGAAAGAAAATAAACTCGTAATTTTTTTTTTTTTTTTTTGGCAACAATTAAATTATAGCTAATATTTATTTTCATATTTTAATTATTTAAAAAGAAAAAACTTTGCGACGTAATATCTTCAAATCTAATAACTTGATGTATAGAGTGTCCTCACAAAAAATGAACAGTTTTTAGAGTTCATTTAAAAAAGTATAACATCTAGGCAGTATCTTATCTAGACCAATCAAAAAGAAGAGTGGTCCACCCGGATGTGTTCCGCCGACAAACTCTTTGTCCTTTTTAAATAGATATTCTTTCTAAAGTTCGTGTTTTCTAATTCACTTTTACAACTGATAATGTTTTCCATACAAATTTACTGCTTAATATATATAAATAATTCTGTACTGATAAGTATAAAGGATTTAAGTCCATATTCTTGATTTTTCAGGAGACGAAAAATAAAGTTTAACTAGCTAAAAACAAATCAGAAGAATCGATTAGGAAAAAGGTATTTCGTTGATTTATACCCTTTATACCATTCAGTGGTTGTCAACCTTCATTTAATAACGGGAAAAATTGAATTAAATATTTTATACCATACATGAATGGTACATTTCTGAATTGGTCCTTTTTTTACCATTGGATTTTCTCAAAGACTAAATGACATAGAATTAAATCCTTTATACCAATCGATAGAGAATTTTTTTCTGAGTCTGACTATGTACTTAACTCAAAATCGACATTTTTGGACTTAAATCCTTTATACTTATCAGTACAGAATTTATTTAAATGCATATATAAGTAAAGAAATGTAAAAGGCGGTAAATACAAGCTTTAAAAGGAAACACACCCGCAAAAAATAAAATAAAATAAAATAAATAAATAAAGCAGAAATTTAAAACATTGACTTTATCATGCGATATCGTTAAAATATGAACGTATCACTCATAACTTTTGAAACACTTTCCCATGTTACAGGATACAGTTACTGTAAAAGAAAGAGGAAATCAGAGAATGATTGAGTTATTTTTACTTTCTGTTACCCATAAGGTAGAGAAAGTATTGTTTTAGGGTCAAATTTTCGAACGTGAGTTTTTGTTATATTTACATGTTTTGAGGTCCCCTGAATACGAACATCATGTTTTTTAGCAAATGGTCTGTGTGTCTGTCTGTCTGTGTGTTATCAGCATGGCTCAAGAATAAATAGTAGCAGAAAGTCCAAACTTGGTATTCTAAATGTGTATGACATAAGGATGCTACACTAAGCTTTTCGTTGAGATGAAGCAAATGGTTCAAGTACAGGGATGCCCAAGAGAATTCAAATACATTACGTCTATGGGGGAAAGTGCTGATAAATAGAATTTAACATCTATACACTGCACTAAACCAAATGAAACGAATATATATTTTTTATATGCGTAAAAACATGTCTCATGTAGAATATGACAGGGAAATCATTCATTGTTCGTTTACAGGGCTACACAAAAGAGCTAGATAAAAGTGTGACAATAGTTGCAAATTGACGGAAGTGTATTTCAGGCTGGTCCATGTATTATTACTATAGTATTATATTTAGATGCACAATGTGGTCTGTATATAATCTTCCAAAGATAATAATAATTATCTGCAAATATTTAAGCGATATCATTCTTTTTTGTTGTTAGTGGATGTGCTTTACTAATAATATTTTACCATTTCCAGGAAAGCTGTTCGGGAATTGAAATGAATTCCTCAAAGAGATATGGTAAATATTGTATGTTTTTAAGCTAAATATTCATTGCTTGTTTTTTGTATATTTACACGTTTTGAGGCTTCCTGATTACCGTAGTCAAGTTTTTTAACGTTTGATTTTTGTCTGTGTCTCTTAGAGTGACTTAAAAACGAATAATTTTAGGAGATCCAAATGTTGTATTTTGAAGTTTATATAAGTTTGTTGCTGGAAAAGTTTGATCAAGATTGATAAGTTTCAAGGAATGTTACGTGTGAGAATTGTCTGAATAATTTTAAGTGAACTTTAATTTTAATAACAGATTTAAATTCTATATAAGTATAGGTGCAGTAATGAAACGGGGGGTTGAGGGGGCGGTAGCCCCCCCCCCTTTTACCATATAAAACTCTTCCGAAGCTTAATTTGAATTGTTTTAACGTAGGTTTACATAACAGTACTCGTTATGTTACCTCTTAATCTCTAACATGTATTTATAATATTAAATTTCAAGGTAAGAGTGACTGTGAGTGACACACCAGATTATTATTTTAAAAAATGGATAGGAAAATTAAGAAGAAAATAATAATTCTGCATCATGCGTAGATAATAAAAGGCTTTCCATCATTGCAGGACATAATTTTAAAATCGAGAACGATCCACTGATTGTTTCAAATTATTCTATGTAAAAAAAAAAAAAAAAAAAAAAAAGAGGAAGAAGTAAAAGAAAAGAAAATGATGCATTACGAGAAAAAGGAAAGAAAATAATGCATACTGAGAAGATAAATTACAAAACTTTTCAAACTTTTTCTCATTTTTTTTTTTTTAAGGGATGATATTGCCATTGGAATCGAAACTACAAAATTCTGTTGAAAAGCCTGACAATTTTTCATTTTTTTTTCAATTAATTAATTTTATTTTTATCTTGTTTCCCGGGCACTTGCTTTTTAAGCCTAAAAAGAATATGCTTTCTTTGTCAAGATTATATTTAATACAAAAGTTTTTGTTCTAATATCACCAACTACATATCATTCTAACAAAAAAATTATCACATTAGATGCTGCGATTTCAGCAAAAATGAGTCTTTCAGGTAAATAGTAAATACATAATTAATTGCTTGCAAAAATTATTGCAGTAACTGTGACTGTATACAGTCGGTAACAAAAGCCTCCGAACACTAGCGAAAATTCCTATATAAAAAAAAAAGTACACTTAATACAGTTTTGTTAAATAAATCCATGTCGAATCCTGTTTTTAGACTGACTAAGAACAGGATTCGACAAAGATTTATTTAACAAAACAGTATTAAGTGTACTTTTTTAAATAGGAATTTTTGCTAGTGTTCGGAGACTTTTGTTACCGACTGTACATTTAATTTTCATTTTAAATAATACCAGTTCTTTCTTCTACTCTTTTATAATTGAATAATTAGATTTTTATCGAATTAAAACAAGTTTCTTTCATCTATTAAAAACGACTGCTGATTTATACTTATGAAAAACGATAAAACATTCATGTTCATATCTTTTATTTGGATTTCAAACTATTTTCAGTCTTGTAAGAACAGAGTTAGAAAAGAACTTGATCTAATAAGTTGATCCAAGGGACGATAAAAGTAATGGAGCATAAAAATTCTTTGAACCTTTTTCAATTTTCTCAGCTTCTTTAGAATTTTTTTTTCGTAGTGATTGGGAGTGAGATTTGTGAAATGTCTTTTAGAGCGGAAAGAATTTATTAGCCCAGAAATATTTTGTTTGGCATATCTATGAAAGAAATTTGATCGGAATTTTCTCAGGTTGAATTTTTAACAACTAGATTTCTTTTTCGTTATTTTTCAATTTATAACAATATATATATATATTTAATAAACATTAAAAAACTTAAGAATATTTATTTTTTTATTTTTTTAATCTAAATATAAATGTCTTTGGCGTGATACAATAAATAAATTAACCCCTTAACTGCCCTGGGCTAAGGCTCCTATATATACGAGCTGGCGCATCAGGCATTTTGTTGCCTTAGGGTTGCCACATGTACCCAGCGCTTTTCTCTGATAAACAAACGACAAACCTTTTTTTATCGTCTTTTGTTACTTTAGAGTAACTTGTTTTATTATATTTCATAATTTTAGATAAGTAAACTATGATATGGAAGTTTGTTTAGCGATAAACTGCCATAATCATTCAAGAAGTGAATATAAAGTGTTCACAGACCTTCTATTATTGTGTATTTGAGTTTCGGCGATATTTTGTAAAAGAAACAGAAACCGCCCTAACAACATATCTTACCCCAGTACATCCATAGGATATCCTCAGAATAAAATGACATCCTGAGAATGTACTATGAAAAAAAATGTGTTTTTAGAAATATTATTGTTGCTTATTGCTCTTATCTTGACCGGATTAGCTTCAGATCAAGATTTCTTATAATTATTAGGAAAGCGATAAGGACTCCAAGCGGGAATGATGTCCTCTTCGGAGGCAAAAAAATGGCGGTGATGCGCCGGCCTATTATTTTATTTATGGGGCTCTACCCTGGGCGTATATATACGTCTTGCCGAAGTGCGATCCTTGTGTTACGCTCCTACCAGTGAAACCAGTCTTACGGATTTGGAATGCAATTAAATGACCATGAGATAGTGTTTTCGAAGGATTTACTTATTTCAGAGAAGATGGGAAGTGGGAGGAGTCAGAAAGGGAATGTTTCTAGAAGAGAGAACGCATAACTTCACGCACCTGTGTGAAAAATGGTGGCACCGAAAAGCTAATCTCGTAATTTGTCATCGGAAGGTAAGGAGTTAACGAAGACTAAACAGAAAAACGCTAAAAAAAAAAAAAAAAAAAAGCATAGCTGCCAATATTTCAATTTATTCCGGAGCATTTGTAGCCCCGCCTTTATTTCGCACCACTTTATTTTTAGAATATTTTTCTCTAATGATAATGTAAGAAAAAATTATCCTTTAAAAAAAAAGTAGTTTAGAATAAAGGCGGAGCTAAAAATGCTCCAGAATAAATTAAAATATTGGCCGCTATGCAAAATTAATCATACTGTTTATTTATATATATGTATACGCAGGATCACTCAATTTCTAAACATTTCTTTAAATATTTATATTATTTATAATTTCAGGATTTCATATTCGTAATAGTAAATTTTGAAAAAAATTGGACGTGCTAGGTATACACGCAAATAAATTACAGTTACATAAGCTATTAAATATTAAATAAATAAACTGTTGAATTTAAAAATATTTAATAAACACGCAGTTTTTCGAGATGTTTAGAAGCTTTCGCAGTGCCGGGATATAGGAAATGTCATCTGATATATAAGTGAACGTATTAGAACTATGTTTATTATACCTATTTAATAATTATATATAATTAAAATCTTTTACAGCTTGAATTCTAAAAGTATCTTCTTTTTTCTTCTTTATATATAGACTATAATGGCTTCATAACATACGTAAAAAAAATAATAATAACTTTAAATATCACAGGAAGAGATTAATTTATAGAAAATTCTGTTGACTGAGCTTGAGGAGTATTTGATGTATACTGTCAAGGTAACAACGTATTAAATTAGGAAAGCACACTAGCTAAATAAATACGAGAAAAAATTCTTTAAAGTTTCAGTAAAACTGATGTATAGATTATTTTTACAAAAAAGACAACGTTCCTTCAGGAAGCATCGAACTTGAAACTTTCAGACAGTAGCTGCGCTCGCTAACAAGTACACACCGGAAGATTTTTGTGAAAATAACGTTTACTTCGGGTATTACTAAAATTTTAAAGTCTTTTACTCGAGATTGGTGGCTAATATGATTTACTTCTGTGAGATATTGTTATCTTGATAGCATATTACAATCTACTCAAGCTCTCCCAGAACTAAATTGTCCATGTCGTCACCTCTTCTTGTCAGAGATGAATTGATAAGAATAAATGTATTATAATCAGATAGCTGACCTTTGACTCTTATTTAGTTTAGAAATATTTTATAGTAGGTGTGCAGTGAGATTTTTTTTTCTTTTTGTACTTTTGCAATAAAAGAGTCGTATTATTTTACAATCTTAAAATTATCCAATGAGCAACCCTGGAGGTAGGTGTAGCATCGACAGGTGTTAGCGGATTGAGCAAGATCTATTTGGAGGACCAGTATAGCTTTTTTTGTCCATTCGGGGATTCACTTTCACGTGTGGTGGGGGAAACTTCTGTGAAGGGCATGTCTATATGTTATAGAAAATCTTACTGTGTTGCTTTAAAACTAACTTTCTCGCTACCTTGAACTATGTATGTCTCTGTGCAATAAGGTTGTTCACTTTGGTCCTCCATAGTCTGTAAATCCAGTAAGGCTATCATGGCCATATCACTCGAGAGACTTTCGTTCAGCATTTTACTAAAGACAACATTATACCCAACATACTCAGCCTGAATTTGTTCAAGGACAGCAAGTTTTCGGATGATCAACTTTTACGAAACCGTTTAGAAAGAGCTGAGTATGTTGAGCGTGCTGATCAAAATTGATCAATAGGAGGAATAAACTGGATTTTTTCCTGGAATACCTTTAGAGGAGGGAATATATCACGCTATCAATTCGGGGGAACCCTACGGATAGCTGACCGGTTTCTCGTTCGTTCAGTATAGTGAACACGTTGCCTATAATGTTGTGTTGAGTATACTATATGCTCCCGTGTAATATGGCCATCAGAACATTCACATATGCGCTACTAACAACATTATTTCAGGTGTGTTTCCAGTGAGGCTCTATTTATAATGGAGTTCAAATTAATGGCCAAATATGATAAATAACGATTTTGTTGGGTTCCTTGTGTCAGATGTCCAAATTAAGTTGCCAACTTCCATGTCTTGTCTTCTGGTGCTGATGGCTTAAATCCTAGGGACACGTATTTCCGAACTCTGCGGCGTAAACTGGAAATGGGATTATTGTCACAGCAACTTGAGTTCGTTGCTTTTGAGGAAATGAACTGGCGGGACAGGATGGGCAGATCAGAACCTGGGACAGTTAGTGAAAATTTCTCTACCACAGGAGTGCGTGCAAACCAATTTCTTTGAATGAAGGAAACACTATCATAAATTATGCAAAATATAATTAAAATGCAAGGTCGATATTTTGGACAGTTTGTTGGAAAAAGTTACTGAATTATTGTACCTTATTTGGGTATAAATGAAAGAATGCTGCCTATAAATGGACCAAATTTAGTTTTTCTGACCACAATTACTGTCAGTTAGTCGCAATTAAGAATTTAAAAATTCATTTTGCGCATGCGTAATGATTATTTTGGAGCAGGATTTAGATACATAGATTTCGGAATAATGTGTATGTTACATGCTATTACAAAAGCTGGTCCATTAACAACGAGTAATCTAAATGGGAGAAATTTGCTTTTGAACATGCCTTACTGTAGAATGTGCAAATGAATAAATTTTAAAGAGAAAATTGAGCCTATAAATGCTTTATCCCGAGAAACGCTTATAAAGAATCTCTATCTCTACTCACCCATTACAACATTTTCGAGGTAAAATATTAAAAACGCATCAAACAACTGAAAATGAATTTCGAGCAATTTTTCACTTATAAAGGGAAGTTGGTTAAATGTAACTACTTTCTAGCATAATTCGACATCGAAAGAATTTTTCTCAATTTCTGTTATACTATTTACAATTCTGAAAGAAAATATTTACAATTCTAAAAGATTTTAGGCAGAAACTATACACGATTAGTTTTTAAAATATATGAGATATTTTTAATTTAACAATGTGTCATTTGAAAATAAAATAAAATAAATAAATAAAATAAAATAAATAAATAAATAAAATAATCTGGTGTGTCTCTCACACGACTTTCTCTTTCCCTGAAATTTAATGCTATAAATACAGGTTGGAGATTAAGAGGTAAGATAACGAGTACTGTTATGAAAACCTATGTTAAACAATTCAAATTAGGCTTCGGAGAAGTTTTATGTGAAAATTAGTTCTCTGTGCTTCCCGTTTCATTAATGCACCTACATTTATATAGAATTTATTTCTGTTATTAAAATTAAAAGTTTACTTAAAATTATACAGACAATTTTCACACGCAACATTCATTGAAACTTATCAATCTTGATCAAACTTTTCCAGCAACAAACTTATATTAACTTCAAAATACAACATTTGGGTCTCCTAAAATTATTCGTTTTTAAGTTACTCTAAGATACACAGACAAAGATCAAACGTTAAAAAACTTGACTACGGTAATCAGGAAGCCTCAAAACGTGTAAATATACAAAAAACAAGTGACGAATATTTAGCTTAAAACATACATTATTTACCATATCTCTATGAGGAATTTATTTCAATTCCCGAACAGCTTCCTAGAAATGGTAAAATATTATTAGTAAAGCACATCCACTAACAACAAATAACTAGTGTGTTGTGACTACCACATGACATTCTTCTATATTTTCCTATACAAATTCACTTAGTAAAAATAATTTATTAAAATTATTATTTAAAAATTTATCTTCCGTGATAATGCAGACGATTTCCATATTAGAGGAGTAGTATAACGCAAAATATCCAAAAAAGTTGAATTTATTCTCAATATTACAATTTTTTTTTTTCTTTTAATGAAAAAAATGGATAACTTTATTTTAAAGTATCGCAGATCGATGGTTCAACCATTCGTTTTAAAGGTATTGGCGAGCTCTTTTGAAAGATACCCATCATGAAAATTTACTCCCCTTGATGGGGGACTTCCCCCCCCCCCCAGGATGGGAGGCGAGGCTTCTACATACACAAAATTTTTTTCACAATTGATATCTCTATTACAAAATATATATATTCGTTTCATTTGGTTTAGTGCAGTCTATAGATGTTAAACTCTACTTACCTGCAATTTACCCCATAGACGTAATGTATTTGAATACTTTTGAGTGTCCCTGTACACGAACCATTTGCTTCATCTCAACGAAACGCTTAGTGTAGCATCCCTATATGATACACATTTAGAATACCGAGTTTGGAATATCTGCTACTATTTGTTCTCGAGATATGCAGATAAAAGTCACACAGACAGACAGACACACACACAGACAATTAGCTGAAAACATGATTTTCATATTCAGGGGACCTCAGAACATGTAAATATAACAAAAACTCCCTTTCGAAAATTTGACCCTAAAACAATACTTTCTCTACGTAAGGGTAAGGGAAAGTAAAAATAAAAATTTGTATTTCGTTGCTGTACTTGGCCCATATGGTTTCAGGTAAGTGTAACATCAGCCTACTATTACCATATACAGCCTAGTGCTCCCATATGCATTAAAAGTTATATAGAGGAAGTACTCAAATAATTAACCTTTTCATGAATCTAGAAATCTTGGTAATGTGCTTTTCTGTATCTGAATAATCTAGTTTAATTTCGCTATGTTTAATGTAGAACCGTGATATTAAAATAATTTTTCATGAATACTTCTCATAGACTCTAATGTATCCAAAGTTTTTTTAGGGGGAATTCATGTACACAGTGCAGTAGTACAACTTATATAATTTTAATAGAAAGCATGGTATAGTGAAACAGAATAATATATACGAATTTCATGGCATTTAAAAATTATTTACGTATAAAAGTGCACAGAAAGAGTGACAGACAGGTAGACGAACCACAGTCATGCAACTTTTTAACTTTGTTAGAATGCATTAAAAATACATTAAACAACTGAAAATAAACTCTAAGAAAATTCCACTGTATTTAAAATGTATCTGAAAATTTTAAACTGGTCATTAATGCTACTTAAACCATTTTTTGTTGGAGACAGGTTTTTGTACCTCAGAATAATGTTATATTATTTTTATCATGATTTGTGCAGCATAAAGGTATTAATATATGCTTAAAAAATACGTACTATAGAACGTAATGTATCCGAGATATTCTGTGAGTCCTTTAGACAAACGAGGTTTTTATCCATAGCATGCAAAGCCTGCTCTAGTAAACGTGATTAACATGTATAAGCTTCAATGCATTATAATAATATTTACGGAAATGGGAGTACGGATAGACGGGATGACAGAAGTTGAACAGATGTACAGACAGACAGGCGAACCGAAATTATAAACTCACTTCAATTTTGTTGAATAGAGCTAAAAAGTTTCTTTTCTACTGAACAAACACTTTAAAAATGTTAATTCGATCTCAGAATGATTCATAAATTAAACTTAGGGTAAGTGCACCAGTGATTGACACTTTTAGAGTAATCTCTGATATTTTTAATATTCTAGTCATTAGAAAATATTTTTAGAAATCTTAAGTTAATACATATGGCATGAAAGACATTCAGAATCACATATATGTTAAAATATATACATTTGATAACGATTTTTTTTTTTTTTATTTATGAATTTTTATTTGACACCCACTCAATGTTCCAGTAATTGACACTGCCAGTTTTTCCTTTTATCAGTAACTGGCACCATGTTCCAGTGTTTGACACTGCTAGTTATTCATTTTACCAGTTATTAGCACCCTATGTTCCAGTGTTTGACACTGCTAGTCATTCATTTTACCAGTTATTAGCACCCTATGCTCCAGTGTTTGACATAAAATGTTAAAATTCTTATATGTAAAATATATGATTTTATAATTTTTCTTATTTATTAATTATTTCGGGATAGATGTCAATTACTGGAGTATGCCAATCACTTGAGCACCTACCCTATATTCTGATAGAAGCATATGACATAAATACTTTTATAGAAGTTTAAGGATTAATATGTTTTTCAATCTATCTTTTTTATACTTTTTTCGGTTTTACTCTAATACTCGCATACTTTTTTCTAGATTCGTGCAGTTTACTAAATTTGATTTAAAAAGCCATTTCATCTTAGAAAAAGTGAAACTATTGCAATAAAACTCGAGCAAAGTCACTTCGATTTAATTTTGCACGAAACGAAAATAGCGAAAAAATGAAAATCTAATTTCGTGTCCTTTATCGTTCTAAACATTTCCTAAGAAAATAGAAATTACATCAAAAGCTTACGTTTTCAAATGTTCATGCATAAAAGACTTTAAGTGGTTTTTGGAGAACGATAAAAAGTATTAGGAGAACGTTTCTAATTTATATTTACTTTTAATAAATTTATGTAATATTGTTTTTTCAAATTATCAACAAAAAAAAAAAAAAAAAGTGTGACTGACCTCTTCTGTTTAATCTATTAAATGCGAACATGGCTTTGCCCGCTTCGTAGTTATTAAATTTAAATAATAATAATAATAATAAAATCATTAATTTTTTAGATCACTTTATAAATGAAAACTAAAAATAATTTAATTGAAATTGCTCAACACCTCGTTTCGAATCACCGCGTGCTTCTATATTGGTGTTTATTGGACGACAGTTGCCTTTGCTATTATTCAAGAAGTGCGATTTTATTATACATCAGAGTCTAGTATAACCAGTTTAATTTTGGTAACATTAACCCGTTAGCGCCCAGTGTCCTCATTTCAGGACAGCTAATAAAATTATACGTATATTTTTTGTGGTTTCTTGGAATGATTTATGCTTTTTAGTGACAGTTTGTAGCGTCACTCTAAATGATCCCTGAAAGTTTTATGTGCCTACTATTAATTATTATTTCATAATTTGGATAGTCATTTTATGGTTTTTCATTCGTCGCACCTATATTTGCTTTTTGTGCAGGTATACTAACTTAAATCAAGTTGAATAATAATAGATATTATAATAATTTACTTTTGAGATCTTTGTCAACACATAATAGGAAATTAATCGGTTATCTCAAAATTTTTCTATCTCGAAGTTTTCTCGCTAGAACACTAAACGTCAATAAATGAGGATAGGCTTAACATTTAAAACTATCAGAAGAATTGTTTAAGTTAATATATTTCACTGTCAGTTGTCCATATTAATTTAGAAGTGAAATAATCAGCTAATAATATTTTGCAAAATTAATTCGGGCGTTAACGGGTTAATGCATGTTACCAAAATTAAGACATAGTAGCTTCACCGAGCATCGTTCAAGCATCAAACTACCCCTGTACAACAGATTAATCTAAACCTTTTCCCCCCTAAGTTTTTGTTATGTAAAAAAAAAGAATTTGTAAGCATTTAATTTTTGACATCGGCATGATACATTTAATAATTTTAAAGCTATCATGACATTATTTTTATCACAGTTTTTAGCCCCTAAAAATTTAAATGTTTTTGTCAAGTTTTATTTCAATTCTATTATTCAAGTGTAAATAAATATATTTCTATTTATCGCAAGAAAAATACATAAATAATTAAATGAACGAACACACACGCATATATACAACCTCTGACAATAAAGTTGGGTGAATGAAGTCAGAACGGCCGATCTGGCAGCACTAGCAAAACAAATCGCTGCACCTGCGTAGCGGCAGGTGTTGACCATCTACCCCCCACCGTTGTTCAGTTGAGCGTCGTTTGTGTTCCGTGTAAGACTTGTTTTACAAAGTATTTGTTTAGTGCGTTGGTTCTTAACTGAGAACAGGAAAATGAAAAGATCCATTTAAAGTTTTGTTTTAAGCTTGGCAAGACACCGAAAGAAACTCATACGATGCTGGTACATGTTTATGAAGATCAAGCACTGTCCATGAAGTGTGTGTACGAGTGGTTCGCCCGTCTTTGAGAAGGTCGGGAAAGTGTTTCTGACAACCTCATAGCGAAAGACCGGCGACTTCCGTCAGTGACAAAAACATGGAGAAAGTGAGGAAATTAATCACGAAAGATCGTCAATAAACTGTGCTCATGATAGCTGATGAACTGCAGATTAACCGTGAATCCATGCGACAAATCATTACCCAGAATTTAGGGATGAGAAAAACGTGTCGTCGTCTTGTGCAACATCACTTGACTGCCGATCAGAAGCAGGCACATTTAGAGGGTGGTGCAAATTGAACATCCACCATACTCGCCAGATCTTAATCCTCCAGACATATTTCTATTCCCTCGACTCAAGCTCGCTTTGAAAGGAAAGAGATTTGACGATATTTCTGACATCCAACGAAACATGACGAGGCTTTTGAACACCATCCCAAAAGAAGACATCTTGCAAAGTTTCCAGGACATGTATAGCAAATCTCTGCGGTGCATAGCTATGAGAGGTGACTATTTCGAAGGACAGTAAGGCAACTTTCGTTAATTTTTCATCAACGTTAATGTTACAGGACTATTCACCGAACTTTATTGTCAGAGGTTGTATATATATATATATATATATATACATATATATATATATATATTTGCCTCAGGTTGATATTAAATATTTAACAATTCTAAAGTTAATATGAGGGTTTAAATTAACCTATTTTTATTTAATTGGTGTAAGTTAACTTAAATGGTCAACTTGGATTTCTTAGATTCTTTTCCATCGTTTGTTGTATTAACTGAAAAATATACGCTTATATTTGAGATTCAACATAGTAGTTTCAGTATCAATAATAACTTTATTATTTAAGTGTAGATGGCACCAGGAGGCACATTATTAAGCACCTTTCTGTCTATTGGTCATATCTGGGATTTAATTAGTTTTAAACCTTCTTCGGACAACGTAGATTATTTTGCAAAACACCACGCGTATGTCGGTCCAGTAATTTTTCTCTATAGTGAACATATATACAAATATTGCATTGTATTGTATACAAATTTGCATATATGTATGTATAAATATATATATATATATATATAATTTTGAATATGAGGTAATAAATAGGCATGATAACTTAAAATGAGTGGGCGTGATAAACTAAAATGAATTTAAAAATATGTTAATAAGTATAAAAAGGACAAATAAGTATAGTAAAAACATTTGTAAACAGCACTTCATATGCAAATACCAACCTGCTTTCTCTTCAGTAGGTGGGAGCAGCAGAAAAGCCTTTTTATAGTAAAAAAAGAAAATAAGAAAAGTCTAACAGATTTCGGAAATATGGCGAAAACAGCATACTCACAAAAAAGAAAAAAACAAACTTAAAACTTTAACAAAATTCCTAAACCTTTTACTAAAAGCCTTTTACTATAAAAATGCTTTTCTGCTGCTACCACCCACTAAAGAGAAAGCAGATAGGTTTTTGCACATGAAGTGTTTTTTAAAAATGTTTTTGCTTTATTCATTTGTTCTTTTTATACTTATTAACATTTTCAAATTCAATTTTGTTTATCACTCCCACTCATTTCAAATTATCATGCCTATTAATGATCTTCTATTCAAAATTATATAGATATAGATATATAAACAGATTAACAAATGCCAGAATTGTCCACAAGAACTGAAAGTATAGATATAACCAGTAGCAGATTTATTAAAGATATGAAAAAATAAATACACTTAATTATTATCCATAAAATCCCACATTAGCAAAAAAAGGAACTGATAAAAATCGAGAGAGTGATAAATTACTTTTTGACAATAAATAAGAATGTCAATCCATATCAGATTTATTAATGCGATTATCTGCGTTCGAGATAAACATTTTTTCATTTTATTTTTATTAATTGCCCCCCCCCCCCCCCCAATAGAATAACATATTTCAAGAATTCTAAGCAGTTTTATGTGAAATGTATAAAAAATTATGTGATAATTTGAAGTTTGCATCTTAGCGTTCGTCTCATCGCACAAATCAATATAGCATGAAATCGAAGGATATAAAACTAATTTTTTTTTAGGTAAATAACCTGATTGTTATAGTTTCTCTTATATATAGTACTTAGTTTCGTCGTTATAATCAGTTTAAGTACTTGAACACTATTGAAAGTTCAGTACGAAAAAGCATGCAATAGGACAACAGTGGGCAAATTAACCTGCTGGCAAAAGTTGTCTTCTCCCTCACATGAATGTTTATATTTGTGAATTATATAATTTGATATAAAATTCGTATTTTAACCTATGTATATTTTGTGTGTATAGTTGCATGATTGTCTATCCATAAATATATTTTTATAATAATATTAAATATACTTTCTGTACATAAATGTTATCAGAATGACTTCATGAAATAATTACATGAAATAGTTTTATTTGTTAATTAAATGCTCCCAAAATTAATTATATACTTTCTTTCTTTTTCAATGTGAATGAAGATTGCATTTTTTAAACAAATTAATGGGAATTGTAATTAAATAATTTTTTTTTTATTATTATTATTTGATTGAAACTTTTTAGTTTATTATTATTAACCGTTAATAAAAATCTTACAAATTGGACTATTTTGAAATAATACTTTTATTTAAAAATATTTTTTATTTGATCGTACACTAAAGAGCCAAAAAAAAAAAAAAAAAAAAAAAAAACTGGTACATGTGAGTAATATCATGTAGGGACCTCGCTAGCGTACAGAAGCGGTGTCGTCCAACTGCGACCCGACATACCAGGGGTTTCAATTTCTTCTTCCCCTACCTATACCAACTGTGGACAACCTTTTTTAATCCCTTATGTCAACTGCGTCCGCTGAAAATTTCGCCAAGTGCGACGATTGGCCCAATAAGAATAATAAAATTGTATTAGTAATATTTCAGCATAAAAGACTTGATAAATCTCGTACTTTAATAATTTTTATATCAAATTTATAGAGATTTGAAATCTTTAATGCATGTCTATGTAAAAATTTGCAAAAAATATTATTTTTGTTACATTTTTATTCTTTTTTATCTTTAACACTAAAAATAGCTAATGTCACCAAAAACTGCAGGTTAAAAAATTAATATACCTAATAATTTCTTCTACTGTACACGGTTGTACAAAATTAAAGCAAAAATTTTTTTTCTTCTTTTGGGCGTAATTTTTAAACAAATGAACACAGTGAAGATTCATATACATGCATGTGTTAGAATTAAACTAGATTTTTCTTCCTGATTTTCCTTCTTTATTTCGCATGTGAATAACTTTTTCAAAAATATACATACAAACATGAAAACTGGTTCGTTAAATATATATATATATATATATTTATCGACATTTTATTACCATGGTGAAGTTCATAGTTTACAAATTAGTAATTATATATATATATATATATTTTAAGTGAAAGAAAGAGAAAGAAAAATCAGGATTAAGTTTGACATTTGAAGGCATGTGAGTCTTCACATAACTGTAATGCATCCTTACCACTACTTTTTCTTTTCTTTTTTAAAACTGTTAAAATTTTTAATTTTTTCCAAAGCTTACGTTACACAATTTGCTACTACTTAAGCACAATTTTAAATTTCAACAAAAAATTTTAAGTACTTCATTTTATAGCTGCAAAATTGCGCTTTTTCCGTTCTATTAAAAATAAATGTTAAAGTTAAAATAAATAAAATGATTAAAAAAAAAATCCAATTAAAAATAATGTTAATTTTATGAACATTCTCAGGCTACTTAAATTATTTATTTGGTAATTACTTTAGTTTGATTTTGGTACCTTTGGGGATTGATCACGGTAATTGTTTAAACTAATAATGATCTTAAAATTAAACAATTGGAAAGTTTTAATATTTATCTTTATTATTATTATTATATATCCGTTTTAAAAATAAAATTTATAAATATGTTTCTTTTTGTTTATTTAATTTCTTATTGATTTAAATAAATTGTGCATTTAATGTGACTGAGTTTAGTCTAGGGATTCTCAAAATATTTCGGATACGTTATGGATAAGGGTAAAAGATAGCTAATTGAAAAAAAAATGATAACGTTGACAGATATAATAATGATATAATAATGGAACGTATGTTAATACATAAAACATACTTAATACCGGAAGTAATTTGTGTACTAACATAATTGGTATAGAGAAAATATGGTTATATGGCAGATGCGTACATGACATTTGCGTACAAGCTGAAATTAGTGACACTTGCGTACAAGTCCAGGTGTTCCAAATGTTACAGATCTGTTTTCAAAAAATCAAGTGGCATTTCCGTACAAAATTTGTTTCGCTGTATTTTTCGTTTGTAACACAAAGGGGTTTTATCCATATGTTAAACTTGAAGATAAATACTCTTATATAAATACGTGATTTTTCTCTTATGCATGTAGTCTTACGACTGACAAAGTTATGAGCTTTAGGCATGTAAAAGTTGCAAGCTATAATTGCCGTAGTTATTTTCTGAAATGACATTAAATATTTATTCACTGAGTCAAGATCAATAAAGGTCCTTATAAATGCTATTATGGTCTTTAAAAATATTTTTATTTCTTAAATACGTTTTTACTTTTTAACAAGTATGAATTTTTTTGTTTCCAATAAATTAAAAAAAAGTTAAAAAAACGATCTATCTTCTTTATCAATAACGAATTGAATCATATTCCAATTCCTGAAATTATTTGTCGTTCACCTATATGCCTCTCTTCCCCCCCCCCCCCCAAAAAAAAAAAAGTAAAAAAAAAAAAAATATTGTGTGTTAAAAATGAAAAAAAATCGATAACTTTATTTTAAATTACCGCAGATCGATGGTTCAACCATTCGTTTTAAAGGTATTGGTGAGCTCTTTTGAAAGATACCCATCAAGAAAATTTACTCCCCTCGAGGGGGGACTTCCCTCCCCCCAGGGGGTGAGGCGGGGCTCCTACATACACCATTTTTTCCCCCAGTTGACAATCTCTATTACAAAAAACATATATTCGTTTAATTTGGTTTAGTATGCAGTCCAACGAAAAGCTTACTGTAACATTCCTATATGATATACATTTAGAATACCGAGTTTGAGATTTCTGCTACTATTTGTTCTTGAGATATGCTGATAACACAGATAGACAGACACACAGACCATTTGCTAAAAACATGATTTTCGTATTCAGAACATGTAGATACAACAAAAACTCACGTTCGAAAATTTGATCCTAAAACAATACTTTCTCGACCCTATGGGTAAGAGAAAGTAAAAAGAAAAGAAAAAGAAGGAAAGAATTGAAAGGAAGAAAAAGGTTTTAATGTTTGCATCATATGGATACAACCCCTTCATGTAATGATCCTCAAATAAAGCGAAAGAAATGTTGTACGCAAGTGCCACTAGATTTTTTTAAAACACACCTGTAATATTTAAACCACCTGGACATGTACGCAAGTGCCACTGTTTTCAGTTTGTACGCAAATGTCATGTACGCATCTGTCACAACACCAGAAAATATTAATTCACGTCAGTGTCTTCAGTTAAATTTTTCTTTGTCTTTTGGTTTTCTTTGTCTTCAGTTAAATTTTTCTTTGACCATTGTCAGGGTATTTTCATGCAATACTTTCCAAAAAAAGGAAACCAATATGTTAAAAAAAGAAAAAAAAAATCATACTAAAATATTTGAGAGCGTTACATATTTTCCGTAATAGTTCTTTTTTTTTTATCCTTTTTAAATATCAGAGAAAAAACTATTACTTTTGTTTTTATTTATTTGATGTTTAAAGATTATTTGTAATCGTCGCTATTTAAATAATAGCGACGAGTACAGTCGGTAACAAAAGTGTTCGAACACTAGCAAAAATTCCTATGTGAAAAAAATACACTTCATACGGTTTTGTTAAATAAATCCTTATCGAATCATGTTCTTAGACAGACAAAGAACAGGATTCAACAAGGATTTATTTAACAAAACTGTATTAAGTGTACATTTTTTTACATAGGAATTTTTGCTAGTGTTCGGACACTTTTGTTACCGACTGTATATATGTGTATATATATATATATAGAGAGAGAGAGAGTTTTAACTATATGCGTGCTGCATTTTTCAATTATATTTCTTCATATTTATGTGACTGCCTTAACCCTTAAATGCATGATTTTTATTTCTTCCAACAGATTGTATTCAAATGTAAGATAATTTTATTGCGCAGAAATTTCAACGGAAAAAAAAAAAAAAAAAAAAAAAAAAAATGAGGTTTCTTTTTTTGTGTAATATGCTAATTTGTATATTATATATTGATTAGTTAATGGAAACTTCAACAAGAATTACAAAAACCCATTTATATATACATGATACAAATATGCATCACTATGCATTTAAGGGCTAAAAGTTTTTTTTTTTTTTTAATTTTTTCCCTATGCTTATATAGTAATTTAATGTGCCTCCCCATCCTTTCCCCAAAAAATAAGTCAGTAAAAATTAAATGGAAATGTAAATTTCTAAAATCATTACTGAGAAAAGCAACTTACGCTATAAGTTAAAATTTATTACGTAATAAATTAAAAATTCACATACTAAATTATAAACATGTGCAAAATTCTTTGGCGATTTTGGCGAAAAACGTTCTTTGGCGGGAAATTTCAGGAGAACATTCCTGGGTCGCACTTGGTATAGGTGGGGAGATTTCCTGGGTCGCAGTTGACCTATGGGGGAGATAAAAATGTCATTTTGGGACGCAGTTAACCTAGCCCCTTACGGAAGTACCACAACTCGACCTAGTATCGACTTGACCAACGTCTGAAGGTGTGATGAAGATAATTCACACAACGAATCCTGCAGGGCAACCCACAAATCCAGTGGAGTGCTATGTGGAGGGGGAGGGGGAATCTCTTTTAAACAGCACGTTGCAAGGCATCTCAGATATGATCAATAATGTTGATGTATGGAGATTTAGGTGGCCAGTGGAAGTGTGTTAAATCAGAAGACTGTTTCTCTAATCACTCGGTTAGCTACTCTCGATGTATGGGGTGTCGTATTGTCCTGATGGAATTGTCCAAGTTCGTCGGATTGCATAATGGACATGAATGGGTGCAGGTGATCGGACAGGAGGCTTACGTATCTGTCAGTTGTCAAAGTCATATCTTATTAGATTATTAGATTAATCTTATATTCTTCGTTTGAAAAAAAAAAATAATAATAACAAATTGGAAGTTAAATTTTCTTTACGTTGAATGTTTTATTAGATTATTAATGGATGAAGATGCACGTTTTATTTATTTTATTTTATTTTACATATATATAAACAGCATTTTAACTATGTATAGAATGACTGTTTTTAACCGATAAGTCCTTCTCTGATAGCATTAATGATTACCCTTTTATACTCACAGCAACCTTGTTTCAGAAAATGAAATTTCGGATTAGTCGGCCTGTCATAGAGACACCCTATGCATAATAATTTCACTTAAAGCAGGATATTCATTACGAAAATTAAAGCCTTAAACGATACAGCACTGAGATGATAATGGGCGTAAATGCAAATGGGAGTAACGTGAGTCGGAAATATCAACATATGGGTAAAATTGGAGACGGAAATAAATTCCGATTGGAGAGAGAAGCAGGAAGAGAAATAAGTGTGGTTAGGCGAGAAACGAAGCAGTAGGCGAAAATAACAGGACATGTGCAACCAAATGAAAATAACAATATTATATTAATGATAATAACAATTTTTAATCCCTTCCTTCTCACTCCCGTGAAAATGACGGGGTGAGTTTTCTCTTTTTATTTTTCGTGCCCGTAATATTTTCGGGCTGAATTGTTCTGTAACGCACTAAAAATTTTAAAAAACAAACCATTTTTGATATCCGGAAAAACATTTATTTCTTCTTTTACATCCTAGATGGAAGTAGCAGACTATTTAAAATGTAATTCGAGATAGTAGGTTTATTTTAAACTATCCAATTTTAAATATTTTACCATGTTATCCAATTTTAAATATTTTAACTTCGATTCGTGTATGTTTGTTTGTCCAGTACAAAGCTTGCAATCGATTTTTAACTAACTTCCCGACTAGCTAGACATTTGAAACTTTCAGGACAGCTCAGAACACGGTGACAATACATTTTTTTAACACATTTAGTCAACTGTTTCAGGTCCCTACTGCCTTCGGCAGCGTTTATATGATTCGACAGAAAATTTATTTAACTAACTTCCCGGCTAGCTAGACATCTGAAACTTTCAGAATAGTTCAGAATACGGTGAAAATGCATTTTTAAAATACTTTTAACCAGCTTTTTAGGGTCCCTGCAGCCTTCGGCAGCGTTACCAGTAGAAATCTTGCAATCTTTAAACTAACTTCCCAACTATCCAGGCATTTGAAACTTTCAGGAAAGCTCAGAACACGGTGACAATGTATTTTTTAAATACTTTTAGTCAATTGTTTCAGGACCCTACTGCCTTCGGCAGCGTTTATATGATTCGACAGAAAATTTATTGAACTAACTTCCCGACTAGCTAGACATTTGAAACTTTCAAATTGTTCAGTATACGGTGAAAATGCATTTTTTAAATACTTTTAACCAACTGTTTCGGGTCCCTGCTGCCTTCGGCAGCATTACCATTGTGAAGCTTGCAATCGATTTTTAACTAACTTCCCGGTTAGCTAGGTAGCCATATGAAACTTTTATAATAGCTCAAAACACGATAACAATGAATTTTTTTTAATACTTTTAGCCAATTGTTCCGGGTTCCCGCTGCCTTCGGCAGCGTGTATATGATTCAACAGTAAATTACTTATTTTGTAATCTTAGGTCAGTTAGGCTTTTAAATGTACGTGGTTTTGTGCTCTGTAGTAAAATATTCTATTTTAATATTGTATATATTATGCAGTCAGAATTACAAAGTTAATCGGATTCTAATTTTAGTATAAATGTATCTGAGAGTGAAATAAATGATATTTATGGAAGTTCGGATGGTGAATCTGAGAACAGTGTATTATACGTATAGTGTTGTATTATACGTAAAATTCTTTACATAAAATTTTGTTTCAATGTTTAAAACACATACCTTTTATTTATTTTATTTATTTATTTTATACTTACTGGAGAACCAACATTCTGTCATAATAACCCTGATTTTTAGTTTTTCTGCAAATTGAAATTTCCTTACTTTCAAGCTAATATATATATATATATATATATATATATATATATATATATATATATATATATATATATATATAAATTAAAAATAAATACGTATGTTTGATTACATATGTACACTTTATTTTATACAATCTTCTTGAATAAAAATAGTAGGAACTTTTTACCGTTTTCTTGAAAATAACGCGATCGCTAAGGGGTTAAATAATTTTATATATATTATTTTTTGCATTTGTTTCGAACTATTAAATGTTAATATTGAATAAATTGTATATCAAATGGGAAAATTTAAAATATTCGAGTTAATAATATCAATTTTTTGTAAATGAGATATTTCAAAAATTTGATTTTAAAATAATAATAATAATTAATTAACTAACTATTCTTGTTACTAGCACCCATGTGCTAGCCATCAGCACTGAACTTCAGATCAAGATATGTTTTCTCGAAAAGTTAGCAGTTCACATGTTTTGTTGAATATATAAGCGTGATTCTAAAGTGTGTAGAATTAGACTACTAATAAATGATACGATGAATTCAATTTGAAGAAATAAACGTCTGCAGGGAATCTAAAGAATTCGCATCAATTATTATTTCAACTGTATTATGCTTTTTAAAATAATCATTTAGTAAAATGATTATAATTTTAGTTCCCCATCATACTATAGGTATGGGGAACTTAGGTAATCGTGAAAATTTTCGACCTCGGTTTTTTGACTTTTTTACACATTTTCAGGTGTGAGGAATCCAAAAATGACAAAATTTGTATGGTGGGTGTCTGTTAGTCCGTTAGTTTGTTAGTCTGTGTGCACGATATCTCAAGAACAAATTGTCGCAGAGAGGTCAGATCAGTTTTAAAATATTACTTTCGACACTGGCAAGAACCCTATTCATTTGCAACATTCGAATTAAAAAACTTCGTAAGTTATGAGAAATTTACGATTTTCTTAACATAGGAGAATAGGACAAAAATTCACTTAAACGTGCATTAAATGAAAACATTTTACTTTAAAAAGTCAGATCAGTTTTAAAATATCAGTTTTGATGCCGGAATGAACATCAGTAACTATAAATATGCTACTTTGAAAATTTCGCAAGTTATTGGAAATTTACGAATTTCTTAACATGGCAGTATAGGGCAAAATTTCACATAAACGTCAATTTTGAGAGATATTTTCATCGTAAAGATATCAGACTACTTTTGAAATATTATTTAGGACACTGGCATAAATATCACTGACTATGAATTTTCCAATATAAAAATTTCGTAAGTTATTGGAAATTTACGAATTTCTTAACATGGCAGAATAGAGCAAAATTTCACACAAACGTCAATCTTGAGGGATATTTTCATCGTAAAGATGTCAGACCACTTTCGAAATATTATTTAGGATACTGACATGAATATCATAGACTATGATTTTTCCAATTAAAAAAATTCGTAAGTTATTTGGAATTTACGATTTACTTAACATGTCAGAATAGGGCAAATTTGAGCATAAACTTCCATTTTGAGGATCATAAATACATTAGACAACTTCAAAATTACATTTATGATATTTGTTTGAACATGATTAAATATAAATATTCTAATAGGAAAATTTCGTAAATTATTTGTAATTTACGATTTTACCAACATAGCGAAATTGTAAATTTTTCATATAAATATGAATTTTGAGGATTATTGCATTGGAAATAGTAGCATGAAAACTATACAATGGAATTGACCCTGATAAAATATATTAATAGATTGGAATAAGATAAATATATCCAAGTGAACGGTGGATAGCCTATTAGGCGGGAATTTCATTCTGTCACTGTATCAAGCTTTGGTCAAATTCATTTCTTTTAACATGATTATAATATGTCTCGCACTAGAAGTTTATGAGAACATAAATATGATGGGGAACTGAGCAGAGTCCAACTATGCCAACTAGTTTATTAGTATTTGCTTATTAATAGATATATAACTATCTTTATGAAACAATAAATGGATAAAAAGTTGTCTGTTTGCAGCATTAACTCTACTTACTATGTGAAAATAAAAAGGTACTTATTAAAAAAAATGGCATCAGTTTCATCAGAAATTTTTCTAATTTGCAAGTTTATTTTACGTTTTATTTCAATCCGCGTTTGTAATGAACGATAGATGGCGCTTTTTCAGCTTTTGTTGTTAGTAAATATAATAGTCACGTGTATTTATTATTGTTCTATTTGTGTTACTACTTAATATTCGTGCTATAATTTCTCCGCCATTACATCATGGAAAATAGATTGCTTTTGGAAAAAATATTTCAGTTTATTCAAATTTCGATCGGAAGTAGATATTTAACTAAAGCTGAACAAATATTACTTTTTTTTTTTTTTTTTTTTTTTTTTTTGTGACATCTGTATGTACGTATGTGTATGCGTATGTTTGTGTGTACGTGTGTATCTCGCATAACTCATGAAACGGTTGGACGCAGAACGTTGCAAATCGGTATATAGGTTTTTTATAATGTCTAGTTGTCCTTGCAATGTGATGACTTTTATGAACAGGGCGGTCTAATGTCTAGTTGTCCCCATTCCTTTTCAGTCTTTCTGTGATTTTCCATTTTGGAGATATCTACGAAAATTATATTCAGAATGACCAAAAGTACAAAGGTTTTGACTATAATATTTGATCTACTCTCATAGAGGTTTCAAAAGAAGTAATAATAGAGTCCATAATGATGAAAGTCGTCGACATTTTTACGTATAGAAAGTAAATGTAAAGGTATAAGCAGGTTCTAGTCGACGAATGCACTTTATTTAATGAATATTCTGGAAACATTTAAATAAAAAAATATTTTTTTTAAATTCAAAAATCAATAATAAACGAATATTCACAAACAATCCAATAAAACAGTCATTCGTACTACAGAAGTCGAGCAAACATGGTTAAATACAGTATAGAGCAGGAATTTTACAAATTCAGGAACAATGATCAACTGCATAGGTCAAAGTCTGAATGGAATTTGAATTCATCGAGACTCTTGTCAGTGGTTTATAGGGTTTACGAAGTAGTTCTGTGATAGAAACCAATGAATCATTCCAGAAAATTCCAAAACTCGACTCCTGTTGAAGTTAGAGATTCTAAACTTTAAAAATCCTAAACTACTATTTTTTGCCAAACGTGGATGCCAGATTCCTTATTTTGGCGCTAACTCAACGCTCACCTTCGTGGAAATTAAAACACTTCCACTTTTTTCCACTTTTTCTGTAATGCTCTATAGAAAGTAGTAAGTGAAGAAGTATGGCAAGTTCTAGTCTACAATCGTCAATGATGGTTCTTTTATATATATATATATATAGTTTTGTTAGTCATTTATAGAAGTTTCGAAGAAGTTAGTTTTGAGCTAGAAATCAACGAACCTTTCCGAAAAATTCCAAAATTCTGTTCTTTTTAAGTTAGAGCTTTTAAACTTTAGCAATCCTAAACTACAAATTTTCGCGAAATTTGATTGCCAGATTTGACACTAAACCACGAAATTCTACGTGAAAACCAAAATTTGCGTTGGCGAAAAACTTGGCGACTTGGCGAGATTACCGATCAAATTTCACGGAAAAAATTGTTTCAGGGTAGCAAGAATTAGTAAAGCCTTTCTCTTAATTTCCCGGTTTAAATAGGTTTGGTATAACGTATCGTTTCTCGTCATTCATCTTCGCCAAAAAGAACAAAAGTACACTATCTACTACTCTAGTGGTTCTATTAAACCCCAAGCTGTGCCAATGAATCGCCAATGAGGGATTCATTAATAATCTATGGAATACTATTTCAGATCAAGCGATATTTTCTCTCTGGGGTATATATAATCCTACTACTGTGACTTTTATGGTTGGAGTAATAGTTTTCTTGGCTTGTTTCTAGGAATGTTTATGGACTGGAACCTGCATGTTTATTTACGAACCAGTTATCTCACAAAAAATTGTCAAAGTTTCCGTAATAATATGTATATTTCAAAGTGTCAACATCAGATTTTTTTTTATTAACGCAATATCCGTCATATTTACAAAAAAAACAAAAAACAAATTTGGATTGGTAGGCCAGTATATACAGTCTTAAATATGCATATCTAGCTGAGTCGTTATATTTGCAGATATAGTGAAAAAATATTCAAAATTTTTCTTTCGAGTTAATAATATGCAATAAACTGATACTTATATTAGAAGATGTTTATAATATTAAGCACTAACCGTAAAATAAATTAAAAATCTATTGTATTACCATGCGTATCCGAAAATGAGGACTAAAATATTTAAAAAATAGCCAAAAAACGATCATTTCAAACCATATTAATAAAAATAAACATAATTTTTATCGTGATCTGCTATTTTTATTTTTAAATGAAATATTATTACTTTCTTCTATATTCAATAGAAGAAAGTATTGGACTCGTAAAAATTTTCGACCTCGCTTTTTAATGGATTTACACGTTTTGAGAGCTGTAGATCACGATTTGACCATTTTTATAAAATGTCTGTCTGTCTGTGTGTGTGTGACAAAATTTTGTGGCAACTGTATCTCAGGTGCTACTGCACAGAATTTTATACAAATTAGTATGTACTTATACATTGACATAAATTAGTGCCTTCCAACTTTAGGTGAAAGTTGTCCAACAGTTGAGTTGCCATCCCGCTTTTTCTGAATTTTTAACATGGTGGTACAGGACAAAATTTTGTATAAATGTGCATAAAGGGAATTGTTATTTTCTTCTATATTCAATAGAAGAAAGTATTGGATTCGTAAAAATTTTCGACCTCGGGTTTTTGATGGATTTACACGTTTTGGGAGCTGTCGAACACGATTTGACCGTTTTTAGAAAATGCCTGCCTGTCTGTCTGTCAGTCAGTCTGTGTGTGTGTGACAAAAGTTTTTGGCAACTGTATCTTAGGAACTACTCCACATAAATTCATACAAATTGGTATGCAGTTGCATCTTCACATAAATTAGTGCCTATCAACTTTTAGTAAAAATTGTCTTACAGGTTGCGTTGCCATCCCGCTTTTTCTAAATTTTTAACATGGTGGTATGGGACAAAATTTTGTATAAATGAGCATAAATAGAATTATTTTTTAATAATCATTATGAAATTTACAAGAATTATTTATAATAGAGATAGTCAACTGGGAAAATTTTTTTGTATGTGTACGAGCTATGGGTAGTTCCCACTCGAGGGGAGTAAATTTTCATGATGGGTATCTTTCAAAAGAGCTCGCCAATACCTTTAAAACGAATGGTTGAACCATCGATCTGCGATAATTTAAAATAAAGTTATCGATTTCTTTCATTTAAAAAAAAAAAAAAAAAAAAAAAAAAAAAAATTAATATTGACAATAAAATTGATTTTTTTTTAAATATTTAGTGGTATGCTACTTCTCTAATATGGAAATCGTCTGCATTATCATGGAAGATATTTTTTTTAAGTAATAATTTTAATAAATAATTTTTACTGAGTGAATTTGTATAGGAAAATATACTAGAAAGTCATGTGGTCGCCCCAACATACTAGTTTTTTAATAATCATTATGAAATTTAAAAGAATTATTTGTAAAAGAGATTGTCAACTGGAAAAAAGAAAAATTGTGTATGTAGGAGCCTCCCCCCCCCCCCTCGAGAGGAGTAAATTTTCATGATGGGTATCTTTCAAAAGAGCTCGCCAATACCTTTAAAACGAATGGTTTAACCATCGATCTGCGATAATATAAAATAAAGTTATAAATTTTTTTCATAAAAAAAAAAAAAAAAAAATCTTTATGTAATATTAATAAAAAAATTGACTTTTTTTGGATATTTAGTGTTATACTACTTCTGTAATATGAAAATGTTCGCATTATCATGGAAGATATATTTTTTGAATAATAATTTAATTAAATTATTTTTACTGAGTGAATCTGTATAGGAAAATATAGAAAAAAAAAAAAAAAATTGGTGACCACAACATACTAGCTTTTGCATGTAATACTGTGGGAAAGCGAAATCATTCAAATTTTGGTCAAACATTTTTACGCCCTTTACAACTAGCACACATAAACATCTAGCAACTGCCATGAATTTATTAAATACTAGCAGGCTACGCCCGCTTCGCTGGTCACTAGTTTTAAATGAATCACTATAGTTAATGAATTCTAAAAATTGCATAAATTTTTATCATGCGAAAAAAAAAAAAAAGAGAAAAAAAAATGCGATTGGAAAAAATATCGCAACGGGTCCCCACTGCCCTTGGCAGCGCAGGCAATTGTGCGCTGCTTTCGTGCATTTATGTTCAACACTCTTAATGAATCACTATATTATCGTAAGGGAAAAACATAAATTAAAAAAAAAAAAATCTCCCATCAGTGGAATAATCGGTTCGGGCCACCACTGCCTGCGGCAGCGCATACAGGCGCGCAAAGCTCGCATGCTCCTTCACCTACCATTCCCGCCCCTCCTAATTATTTTAGACTTTAAAAAATACTCGCAGTCGTTCTCTCTGGCTTTTAAACCTAATAATACTAATTTCCAACATTTTAACTGAATTTCTTTATTTTTTAAACTGCGCCCAATCCCTTCCCGTCCTTCATAATAATTCTGTAATTTCGAAAATATCCGCAATCGATTTATCGGGCCTCAAAACCTACCAACACTAATTTTCAGCGCTCCAACTCTTATTTATATATTTTTGCCCTTTCACCTCCCCTTCCCGCCTATCCTAATAATTTTACAAATTCGAAAATATACGGAATCGATTTGTAGGTATCAAAAACCTCCACGTACCAATTTAATAACTTTACAAATTCGAAAATATCCGCCATCGATAATATATATCGATTATATATATATTATATATATTAATCGATAATATATATATCGGATATCGAAAATATCCGGTAAGTATCAAAAACCTTTATGTACCAATTTTGAACGGTCTAACTCTATTTTTATTTCTTTGCCCATTCGCCCCCAACACACACCTTTCTGACTCTCCTAATAACTTTACACTTTCAAAAATATCCTCATTTGACTTCCAGGTCTCTAAAACCTATCTGTACCAATTTTGAACGGTCTAACTATATTTCTATTTTTTTTGCACCATAGCCCCCCTTTCCCGCCTCACCTGGGACGAATTTCTAAAATTAAAGAAATTAGTTTTTATGTATTTATGGGAGCTATATTTTAGAGCAAAAATATCTTACACATATATTTTTTTCTGTTTGCGCAATATAAAGGATTATTTTAAATCACGTTTTGCCCCCTCTCCTCCCCTCTTGGGGGTTGAATTTCGAAAATTCCAGAAATTAGTTTTTAGGTATTTGTATCAGCTATATATTAGAGCAAAAATTTCACATATATCTGTTTTTCTGTTTGAGATATATAGGAACATATATAGATATATAGATATATATAGATATATAGATATATGTATGTGAAACCACGTTTTGCGCATGTGAACTCACGTTATGCCCCCTTTTCCCCCTTGGGCCCCGAACTTCTAAAATTCCATTAATTGGTTTTTAGATAATTAAATTAGCTATATTTTAAAGCAAAAATTTTACGGATATCTGTTGTTTTTTTCTTTGAGATATGAAGATTTTTGTGAAATCACATTTTGCCCCCTACACCCCCTTGGGGGGGTGAATTTCGCAAAATCGCTTCTTAGGGGGTGCTTATATGTTCTATAATCTGACCCAGTTTCGAGTCAGTGGCTCCAGCAGATTTTGGTGTGCGTTGATGAGTCAGTGAGTGAGTGGAAGTACTCTTTTATATGTATAGACTGTATAATAATATATCAAAATTATGAACTCAGAACTTGAAATTTCAATAAAACATCTTAACAAAATCGATTGAAACTATTTTCTCATAAATTGCAATTATCAGTTACAGTACAAATCACATTAAAATTTTTTATTTAAAATGTAAATTACAAAACCACCGGAATTCATTTCAAATCAGTAATCAAGATAAACCATAAAATTAGATTTAAATTTACTACTTTAGTTTAAAAAGAGGCGGAAAATTCAAAAGTCAATTAAAAAGTTAGTAAGTGATTTGTGTATGGTACAAAATACACTCGCCAAAAGTGAAACTGGATGAGGGAATGCGCGTAGCGATGTGCAAATAACAGAATCGGTATAGGCAAATCACATATGAAGATGATTAAAGAAACAAAGATATGGAACTTTAAACTGTTTATTCAGTATCTAATGTGGCTACTACGGCTAGGCTACACAGGACTCTAAACAGCGAGGCATACTATTTATGAGGCATACTTCCTGAGATTTTCTTTGTAAAGCCGATTCCGCTGTAGCTCTTACTCCCTCTACGGTATGCGGCTGCAGTGCCATGTGCATCACACGTTCGATGCAATCCCACACATACTGGATGGGAGAGAGATCGGATGAGTTTGGCAGCAAGATAAGGATTTCAATTCCGTTGAAGCTGTTCATAGTGTGACGTACGATATGAGGTCATGCCTTATCCTGCTGGAATAACGTTCCGGGGGCGGCCGGCACAAGTTGCCGAATCACAAGTATAACAACTTGTGTTACGTAGGCATTGTAAATACGCAGGCATAACGTTCCAGGGGACGGCCTGCACAAGTGGCCGAATCACAAGCATAACAACTTGTGTTACGTACTGGGCCGATGTTAGACTGAAATAAATGAGCACAATGGTTGTTCGCTGTCTGAACATGAAGCCATCCCAAACCACGAAGCCCTATGTGTGGCCGGTGTGACGTTCGACGATATGGGATGGCAGCTAACGTTCTCCGGAAAGCCCCCACACATGTCCACGATTGTCATTCTTCCAAAAACAAAACCAGGGTTTGTCTAGTTTATATTGTAATACTGTTAGCCCTCGGACTTTTTTCGCACTTCTTCTCTAAAATAATACTATTTTTATTATTCAATCGTAATTACGGATTATAGAAAAGTACTGAACAAAGAAAGTGGTGTGTAAAAGGGGGGTGGTACTAACAATATTAAGGAATAAATTTAAAAAGTTGGTATCTATGTAATCTATTGCGCTAAGTAATACGTCATTAGTGCTTTTTAATATCCGATTTTTTTTTTTAAGTATACAATTTTTATTTTTACAAATTAACCTATTTTGACAAATTAAACGAGTAAGTTGTGGCCACCACATGACTTTCTTCTATATTTTCCTATACAAATTTACTCAGTAAAAATAATTTATTAAAATTATTATTAAAAAAAATTATCTTCCATGATAATGCAGACGAATTCCATATTAGAGAAGCAGTTTTACACTAAATATCCAAAAAAGTCGAATTTATTCTCAATATTACATTTTTTTTTTTTTTTTTTTTTTTTTGTTAATGAGAAAAAAAAGCAATAACTTTATTTTAAATTATCGCAGATCGATGGTTCAACCATTCGTTTTAAAGGTATTGGCGAGTTCTTTTGAAAGATACAAATCGTGAAAATTTACTCCCCTCGAGGGGGATTTCTGGGAGGCGAGGCTCCTACATGCATATTAAGTAGAAATCCTGAGATTCTACTGTCGAAAGTTCAATTTATTATCCAGGTCCTTATAGCTGAAAAAGAAGGCCGTTGAAACAAAAAGAACTAATAGTTCGCAGTAAAACATATTTATTTTATTTTATAGAGGTTTCATAAGAAAATCAACAGTACATTAATAGTGGAATTTCAGCATGACCATAAGTTAGGAGAAGGCAAAAGATAGGGGTGAGAGAGAGAGCTACGGGGTCACATGTTATACTGTCAACAGTTGTATAGCGAATCTCAAAGTTGACTCTATTGCAATTAAGATCAGACTGTTGAATTACGCCAAGAATTTTGAAAAAGTGCCAAATTTTATAGCCAAAGATATTCCTTTGTTTGTAGAATAATTTAATGTAAATATTTTGAATTTAGCACGACCGTTAAAGAACTAACGCCAATCATCAATGCCAAACTTTATCGCCAGAAGGCCCGTTGAGTAGTGGAGACATTCAGACTACAAATTATTGCACATCTTGTCATAAAAAATATAAATTACTCTATAATGATATTAGAACGGAAATGTATTGCTTAATTTAGCTTCGAATAAATAAACTTACGCAATTTAAAAGAATGAAAATGTAATTATGTATCCAACGGCTTATAACTGGAAATAATATTATTTTTATATTTTATTTATTAAATGATTTAGGAAAGATTATAATTTTGAGAGATGTCATTTAAAAGGAATATGTTTTTGTTCTCAGACGATTTATTAATAGCATAAGGGATAAAGTATTATTAGAATTAAGATATTTATTATAGACAACAGCGAATAAATAAAAGTAATTTAGAATTTCGTTATCTATTTTTATTAGACATTTAATTTATTGAAAATATAATAATTACTTATTGCCTTTATTTAAAGTTATAATTAAAACTCATATATGTGAAGGAACGACTTCACATATTTCTCCCCATCGACGAGGAAAAAAATGAATCGTCAAAATGGACAAAAATTATAAAAAAATAAAACGCTTTCTCTCACCTTCACAACAGTGTAATACAATTCCAAAAATTTCTGCATACCATTGTGGAACATGTAAAGTAACCTTTTGTTAAACAGTAAAAAAAATTGTGGCATATAACAATAAATTTGAAAAAAAAATCAATAATAATGAGTTATGGAACAATGAGACATATTCAATCATCGTGATGCTAAAGTGACATTCTGAAACAAATCACATAATCAATAAATTATATAAATATGATATATAACATGTGTAAAATAGTAAAAATAATCATTCATTACAGTGTATGTATAGTTGATACTAAGGAAAAGGAAATCAGTAACAAGAAGTATGAAAAACAAATAATTTTTGTATTTTGTTAATTTTCAAAAAAATTTAATATTGCATTAATATGAAAAAAAATCAAACATTTTTGATTAAAAAGACCATTATCGTACACGTGAAAATTAAATTCTAACAAAGTGAGCCAGAGAGTGTATAATGGAACAATAGCTATGACAGCTATGATGGTTTTGTGATGCCTAACAGAACATAGCGTACTGAACAATATGTGTGAAGCAGAAGAGGCTTCATGTTGTGCAAAAATGACAACCAGCATTCTGCAAAGTGACATAATGAAATGTCCCTTGTATGTGTAAAAAATGTGTAATAAAAAAAATCTAGCCCTTTGTCACAATAAAAGCGCACATGTAAGAGTTCAAGAAAATTATTTTATTTTATTTTATTTTATTTTAACTTTTATCTATTTTTTATGCCTTCTAATTTTTTTTTTTTTTTTTTTTAATATAAATTTATGAACCAATTTTATTTCAATAGCTTGTGTTGGTCAAAAAAATATTAAAATTTACTGGTATGAAATAATTTCCTTTTCCTGAACTAAATTTTAATAAATGAATTAGCATTTGAATTTCTCAAAAGAAAACATGATGTCAATAAAAATTTAATTTTTAATGCATAAACTCTGAGTAGACCTGAAATAGGTGATAAGGATACAACTCATAAAAATTGTCAAAAACAGCAAAAAAAAATCTAAATACACTATTGTTTTTATAATCACAGTTGAACTATTATTTTATCGAGCCAAATTAATATTCAACATCTTTCTTAAAAAGGATACTGTATGTTATACAGATAATTCCATAATACTGCTCAGTAAGAAATAGTCTTTAACAAAAAAAAAAGAAGAGTGAACCAGCCACATACTTCTGCACAGACTACTTCTTACAACGCACAGATGATTTCAAGGCCATTTAAAATACATCTGTGGTGCAAACCTTACAGAAAGGAATTATTTTAATTAAGAAATTTTAAATAATTAAATATTTAATTTAAGCTGAACGAAAACTCTCTGCAACGAAAACTCTCCTGAGTTTTTACTCTTTACACAAGAAAAGAAAAAAAAAAAAAAAAAAACTTTAAAAACGTACAGACTATATACGGAAATTTCACTTTTTATGTATTTCTTTGAAAAACAAATAGGCTCTAAAAAAAATAACAGAGTTTATTGCAAGTTGACAAAAATTATTTACTTTTGTGTATGTGTGTATTATTATTGTAATTAGTCTTTTGTAAAAATTCGTGTGAAAATTTAATAAAAGAAAATGTAATTATCTCCACATGTGAACCAATGAAATAGCAACTAAATAGGTCAGATAAAATTTTGTGAGAGTGTGTATGTGTGTCAAACATTGGGTTGTGAGGCCAAGTTTGAGAATAATGAAGAAAAGCATGGAAAACATGCATGTGAAAGACCATGGAATACTATTGGATAAATTTGCATTATGACTGACAAACTGAGAAACCAGCCAATAATACAATAAATTTCTGACCCAAAAGAAAACATATACAGGAACACATGTAGAAACATAGGGGGAAAAAAATATTCTTTTTGGTGTGTGTGTGTGTGTGTGAGAATTATTAATTATAAAGTGTTTGCAAACGTTAAAATAACTGATCATGTTATTCAAATGAGTTAAAAAAAATAGTGTGAATTTGTTACAAATGCATCTTGTGAAAGAGGTGATGTGTTCACGCATAGTATCAAACGAAACTTTGACAACCAATGAAAATATAATTAAGAAAAATATACAATCCAAATATTTCCAAAAGTCACATACATCCTCATGTGATTTATTTAAAATTTAGTAAGTAATTTTATATCAATATCTTTTTATTTATTATTATTTTCATTATTTTCATTATTTATTTTTGTCACCCGAAATATTTATAGAACATGTGTTAATGAATTATAAGTGTCTATGAAAGCCAATAAAACATAACCTTCAAAAATTGTTGTGAAAGTGTGAAATCCCCTACACAATTACAGGTGTTGAAACCAATATAATGGTCAAAATCCATAGATTATAGAAGTCATTAATATATTGATAACCAGAGAAACACAATTGTGCTTAAAGGGTATATGTGTATATGTGTAATTAAAAAAATATATAATCCAACGGGTGATATGTTATAATATTTAAACAATATTGTAAAAAAATGAATATCAACTGAAATAATTTAAACTATTAAAAATTTAGTATATGTCTGTAAGTGTTCCAAGAAATATTAAAATTGAAAAAATTAAAAAAAATGCCACAAAAATAAATTTCCATTGCCGCAGATGAAAGCGCTAAAATTGCGAATTTAACGTGCACTAAAAATTATAAACAAATAGTAAAAGTAAAAAGTCATGACTAAAACAACAGTATTATCTATTGAACTGAGCAGAGCTGAAATGAGCTGAGCTGAGGCCTCAAAAATAAAAATGAAAATGCGCATAAAGTAGATATACACAATAGCTTCAAAGGCTATATAAATTGCTCAGTAAAATAATAAAAGGACTCGAGTACAAGAAGTGTAATCTCACTTCAAAAAGGTGAATAAAAAAATTTCACCAAATCAGCTGATAAAAAGAACAGTAAAATAAATCTGTTCACACATGTGCCATAAAATGTTTTTCTCTTTTCTTCATTTAAAAAAAATAACTGCAATTATTCAGCAGTGGACCCAATTCGATGTTAAAGTAAGCTTACCATATATGTATTGTCATAATTATTAGCTAGCAATGAGAAATATTCCTATATATATACGATATATATATTGAACATAAACCAATAAACAAACATGAAATAGTGAATAAATGCGATAAAATATATCATATGTACAGTAAAAAAAATAAAAAAAACTTCTCTTCAATCAGCGTATTTGAACTGAATGAGGAAAAAAAATCACTATTATTATTATTAAAACATAAATAAAACTCAGAACGGCGAGATGTTTATTTCTGTTACAAAAAAAAAAAAAAAAAAAAAATCAAGCAGACTTCCTTTTTCTCTTTATTTATTTATTTTTTTTTTTATCATATCACGATTGCTCTTAAATTTTTTTTGTACGAAAAATGAACGAAATAAAACTATTATGCATATAAAATAAATTTCGTATGAAAGGTAATTAAGGGTTAAAATTTTAGAAAATAATGATAAGTTTCATCTAACAAAATTGCATGAATGTGGAAAAAAAAAAAAAAAAAAAAAAACATGTGTGAAATGAAAAATTACATTAGATGTCAAATTTCACGACCAGCATAAGAATCCCTGGATTTACGCGATAACATCTAACCGACAAAAATATACAATGTGTTATAAAATTTCTCAAAGTTTATGAAATTAGAAAAAAATATAATTAAAACATTTGTGTTAAAATGTAACATTTTAG
This sequence comes from Salticus scenicus, assembly GCA_963930645.1. Taxonomy (NCBI): domain Eukaryota; kingdom Metazoa; phylum Arthropoda; class Arachnida; order Araneae; family Salticidae; genus Salticus; species Salticus scenicus. The sequence continues at coordinate 51,690,572 of OZ005659.1, forward strand.
TTAAAATGGGCACAGAAAATACTGTGTTATGTTATTATAAAAATTAAAACTTGAAAAAATTCGACAACCAAAAATAATATTTGAATAAAATTATGTTTATGTGTTTAGGTATCTAAGATATATAACCAACTCCCTTTCTGTATAAGTGATTGTACATGATTATTTAAGAATGCCTGGTAAGTATAATAAATAAAACATTGAACCTTATTTTCAAGACTAACAAGTTTGTTAGGTTTACATGAAAGTCAATGTACATAATATCCGAAAAAATTAGAAAAGAAATATGTAAATTTGGAAAATTGTGTGTTAAATTTATTTAGGACACTTGCATGCAACAAGATACGGCCAGTATAGATTCATAAAATATATTATGTACTTGATTTACATATTGTCCTGAATACATATAGTGTTAAAAAATGAAAATTGTTGGAGATACAATCAATTAATTAATATTTATCTTCAATATTTTATTTTATTTATTTATTCTGTCAATGTGTGTGTGAGTATGTACCTATGCGTTGTGAGAAAGATCTTTTTATAGAAACTAGTAAACAATGATAAAAATATTCTAAATACCAGCAATTCTATTCGATTCTGTAAAATATGTTAAATTTTATGTAAAATTTAAATAGTAAAAAAAAATGTAAGTTAATTATAGTCATACTCAAATTAAATGAAGTTTAATGTAAAATCATGCAAACAAAGACAATCAATGCAGGTCCCCTCATCAAGAAAAATTTGGCCAGAAATTCAAGATAAGGAAAACAGCACCGAATGTCAACAACACAAGTGCCATTAGCAGCGCTACTAATGCACATTGTGGCACAAAATTACATAAGCTTAAATCATAACATATTAATTGTGCCTCTTTTAATTCAAGGACTTAAATTAGATGTATAAACCTAAATTATTTTAGTTTAATTATTTTTAAATGAAAGGGTAAATAATGGTATATAGAGAAAAAGTGTAGGGTTTTGACAGTTAGCTGTTGAAACACAGTGATGCAAACAAATTGTAAATATATTTGATTTAATATAATCGTGATGAGAATAACAAACCTATTATCTTTAAAATTAAAAAAAGTGAATATCACTAATTTGTGTACAGGTGTGAAAGTTATAAAGTGTAAAATATTACGTAAAAAATTATGAGAAAAGAAACTAGTATGTTGTGGCCACCACAAGACTTTCTTCTATATTTACCTATACATATTCAATCAGTAACAATATTAAAAAAAAAAGTACGATTTTTTTTCTAAGTTTTTTTTTTTTTTGTTAAAAGTAAAAAAAATCAATAACTTTGTTTTAAATTATCACAGATTTATAGTTCAACCATTCGTTTTAAAGGTATTGACGAGACCTTTCGAAAGATACCCATCTTGAAAATTTATCCCCCCCCCCCATGCACAAAAATTTTTTCCTAGTTAACTACTACTATTATCAACCTGATCTTTCGAAAGATACCCATTGTGAAAATTTACCCCCCCTGGGGGGGTATTTCCCCCCTAGGGGGGGAAGCGATGCTCCCCCATGCAGAAATTTTTTTCCTAGTTACATACTACTATTATCAATAATTCATATTAATTTTACAATCACAAGTTTAAAACAACTCTAATTATGCACATTTATACGAATTTTTGTCCTATGCTGCCATGTTAAAAATGTAGATAAAATGCTATCACAGCGCCACCTGTTGAGCTATTGATCCCCAAACATAATCAGCACCAGTTAATGTCGGGGACAAACTAAATACCAAGTTTGGTTAAATTTCGTGAAAAAAAAAAAAAAAAAAATTGCGAAGTTTTGTTTTGTTAAAACTAAAAAAAAATCGATAACTTTGGTTTAAATTATCACAGATTTATGGTTCAACCATTCGTTTTAAAGGTATTGACGAGACCTTTCGAAAGATACCCATCTTGAAACTTTGATCCCCCGGTGGGGGGGGGGGGGAACCGATGCCCCCACATGCACAAAAATTTTTTCCCAGTTAATTATTACTATTATCAACGAGACCTTTCGAAAGATACCCATCTTGAAAATTTACTTCCCCGGGGGGGGGGGGGTACTTCCCCCCCAGGGGGGGGGGAACCGATGCCCCCACATGCACAAAATTTTTTTTCCTAGCTAACTACTACTATTATCAATAATTCATATTAATTTTACAATCACAAGTGTCTTTATGCCCATTTATACGGAATTTTGTCCTATGCTGCCATGTTAAAAATTTGCATAAAATGCGATCACAATGCCACCTATTGAGCGATTGATCCCAAAATCTAATCAGCACCAGTTTATGTCAGGGTGCAACTAAATACCAAGTTTGGTTAAATTTCATTCATTGGTTCGTGAGATACAGCGTCCACAAAAAAAGATACAGACAGACAGACAGACAGACAGACATTTTCTAAAAACTATTAATTCGTGTTCTCCACATCCCAAAACATGTAAATCCATCAAAAAGTGGACTTCGAAAATTTTCGCGAATCCAATACTTTCTCTATATTACATATAGAAGAAAGTAAAAAAATCAATGAAATTTTCCAAAATATATTTCTAAATTTTGCCTCAAAAAAAAAAAAAAAAACTTAAAAAGCAATAAAAATATAAATTTATGGAACAAAAATATGGGAATACCTGAAATTATCACTCTAGTTATTCTATTTATTTATTAATTTGTTATGCACTGGCAGTTCCAAGCAGGTTAAAATCAGTGAACAAAAAAATATATGTGTGTAAAAAGAGGAGAAATAGGTGTCAAGATACCGACTGATATCAAAGCAAAATTTTGCGACACATCTCCCAAAAGTAAATAAAAAAGTATGTGTATTTCCAACCTGCCTGAAAAACACCAACATGAGAAATAACTTCAAGTTTAGTTCTTAAATTAAAAATATTAATTAAATTCAATTAATAAACAGTGATAATTATTTTGCAATAAAAAATATATATATAAAACATTCACTTAACAAACAAGAACGAATTTTATTAAGCATTTGATTAAAAGACAAGAAATTTACTTCATGGAAAATTTAACACCTTAAACACAATAAATATTGCGATGTTAATGAATTAAAAAAATAAAGATTCGCTAAAATTTTGTAAACATTACATCATTTTATGTAATTACTTAATTCCCTTTTTTTTTTTTTTTTTTTTTTTTTTTACACATGTATATTCACTGTGATAAACAAACCAATTCTATATTAAATTTAAGTTGTCAAAATACTATGAAAAATTACTTTTACACATCATATAGAAAATTGATTTATTCCAAACCCATTTAATAAATATTACCAGCAAAACAACATTTCAATTTAGTAAAAATATATGAAACATTTTTATTTTTATTTATTTATTTATTTTTTTTTTTTAAATATAAAAGTTTTAAGATGGAAAAAATATTACCTACAATAATACGTCCTGCTAAAGAACAGTTGTTGAGAAAAATTTCAGTCTTACTCCACAGTTAATACTTGCAAAATAACAGTTCTTTCAAAAATGTTTTAGCCATAATCCAAGGTTAGAAATCACAATGTTCTGAGAATTATTTTAAGTTTCGGGAACATCACAATTGTTTCTATTCATAATACAGCAAAAATAATGCACAATTAATTTTGTATAAGATTTGGCTTATTCACCAGTGTAGTTTTGTCGAAGTCCGCACAACATAACGCGTTTTTTTTTTTTTTATATATATCTATATATTAATTTTCTTTCACAAAAAGCAATCACTAAAAACATACAAATGTGGCCTTTCTCCTGTATGAGTGCATAAATAAATGTATATCACCTACACACGACATATCTGCTGTTGAGAACATATAACCATTAATAGTAAAACTTGTAAAACTTTCTTTGCGTAGACAGCTGGCAAAAAAAAACGAGCACTAAAAATATAGATGGCTTTTCCACTGACTTCATTTGAATCTTTTAAAGTGGAGAAACATAAATAAATTGGAGCATCTGAGAGACACTGTAGAAATCAGCATACCGGCAATGCCGATCACTATACGAGGAGAATATCGCAAATCAGCGTCATAGGGAGAAAATCCAACGTGAGAGGTTTCGGGGCACGCACATGTTAAAAATTTCCGCTTCGGCCAGTTTCACCGAATGATAGGGTGAAAAAATCACATTGTAGAAATGCGGTACTTCTGTCCTATGTCATCGAGTAGATCGGAAGATAAGGGTCGCTCGCTGACATTTCATCCCATCGGGTAAGCTTCAGATGATGAGTCAAATTAATCAAACAGTTCTTTAGTAGAGAAAAAGTATCTCTATAAATCAGTTTTTTTTATCTTTTAAAAGAAAAACAGCTGCTGCCCCTCTCTCTCACCAATGCATCTCGAACTGGTCACTGGTCTAGCATCATATTTATATTAAGTAGAAATCCTGAGATTCTACTGTCGAAAGTTCAATTTATTATCCAAGTCCTTATAGCTGAAAAAGAAGGCCGTTGAAACAAAAAGAACTAATAGTTCGCAGTAAAACATATTTATTTTATTTTATAGGGGTTTCATAAGAAAATCAACAGTACATTAATAGTGGAATTTCAGCATGACCATAAGTTAGGAGAATGCAAAAGATAGGGGTGAGAGAGAGAGCTACGGGGCCACATGTTATACTGTCAACAGTTGTAGAGCGAATCTCAAAGTTGACTCTATTGCAATTAAGATCAGACTGTTGAATTACGCCAAGAATTTTGAAAAAGTGCCAAATTTTATAGCCAAAGATATTCCTTTGTTTGTAGAATAATTTAATGTAAATATTTTGAATTTAGCACGACCGTTAAAGAACTAACGCCAATCATCAATGCCAAACTTTATCGCCAGAAAGCCCGTTGAGTAGTGGAGACATTCAGACTACAAATTATTGCACATCTTGTCATAAAAAATATAAATTACTCTATAATGATATTAGAACGGAAATGTATTGCTTAATTTAGCTTCGAATAAATAAACTTACGCAATTTAAAAGAATGAAAATGTAATTATGTATCCAACGGCTTATAACTGGAAATAATATTATTTTTATATTTTATTTATTAAATGATTTAGGAAAGATTATAATTTTGAGAGATGTCATTTAAAAGGAATATGTTTTTGTTCTCAGACGATTTATTAATAGCATAAGGGATAAAGTATTATTAGAATTAAGATATTTATTATAGACAACAGCGAATAAATAAAAGTAATTTAGAATTTCGTTATCTATTTTTATTAGCCATTTAATTTATTGAAAATATAATAATTACTTATTGCCTTTATTTAAAGTTATAATTAAAACTTATATATGTGAAGGAACGACTTCACAATGCACAATTTTTTTTTTCCCATATGACTATCTCTATTACAAATAATACTTTTAAATTTCATAATGATTATTAAAAAACAATTCTCTTTATGCACATTTATACAAAATTTTGTCCTATACCATCCTGTTAGAAATTTAGAAAAAGCGGGATGGCAACGCAAGCTGTTGGACAATCTTTACCAAAAGTTGATAAACACTAATTTATGTCAATGTTTAACTACATACCAATTTGTGTGAAATTGTGTGCAGTAGTACCTAAGATACAGTTACCACAAAATTTTAACACACACACACAGACAGACAGACAGACAGACATTTTCTAAAAAAGGTCAAATCATGCTCTACAGCTCTCAAAACATGTAAATCCATCAAAAACCCGAGGTCGAAAAATTTTACGTATCCAATACTTTATTCTATTGATATAGAAGAAAGTAAAAATGGCTGTAAATAGTGATTATAAACTCACAGTCAAAAAAAAAAAAAAAAAAAAAAAAAAAAAATCACCAAGTTACGTTGGAAAAATATTATTCGTAAAAAAATTATATTTAGTTAAAATGAAGGCAAATTTTGCGCAAGAATTTTATAATTTGTAAAAATATATATTTCAAATAAATTTTGTTTTTGTTAGAAAGTTAGAAACGTTTAAAGTTAGAAACTTTTTTTTTTTTTTTTTTTTAAAGGAAAAAAAAAAAAAGAATTGAAAGAGTTATTGTGTGTTTTGAAAGAGAATTGTTTGCTGTTTAATATAGTGTGTTTGAAATTTTATTTTAGTAATTAATTTTTTAATTAATTAATTAGTTAGTTTTGTGACGTATTTTCAGATCACTAAAATGGAATGTCATGTTGCGGAAACTGAACACCTCTGATACATTTTGCTTCTTGAATTTAAACGAGATTTTGAAACTGCCGAAATTAATTGAGATTTGAGCTGTGTATATGCTGTGTATCGTACTTCAAAAATAGACTTGATTTGATCTGAAGGACGGATTAGGCTCCAGTTAACAGACTGAATTAAGTAAAGAGCGATTGAATCACTTTTGCACGATAATTCAGATCAAACAACGAAATAATTGTCAAAACGGATAGGTTGTGGTAAAAAATATCTTCTATGGTCATCTTAATTGACAAGGTTCAGAAACTCTGTGCTTCATAGCTGCACATTAAACAAGATAAATAAATAAATAAATAAAAATCAACACTTCACAATCGCGGCAAGTTTGCTCGCTCAATATCGCGCAACACATAGATGTAAAGAGTGTTTGCTGTACCGCATTGTCATGAACGATGACAAATAATGCATTTACGTCAATGTGAGGCCGCCAAAAGAATAATTAAACCCCGACGAACAAGCGACTTCCAAGGCAAATCCGATGGATAGGTGAGACTGGCAATAATATTTCATTACGTATTGCTTGGATGGAATATTGCTTGGACGTACAGCGGAGCTTTAAAGTTCAATAATTTCAGAAGCTGAGCGAAAACAACTGAATAGGCGAAACTTACGTTCTTTTGTACTACGACAACGCCCGTCTGACAAAAGCAGCAATAGAAGATCTCAAATAAGACGTGCTGTCTGATTCTCCATACTCTCTAGATCTGTCTCCGTCAGACTTTTCATCCTTCTAGATCGCTTTAAAACGTATCACACTGACTATCATTCAATAATGCTGTTTTACTAATTTCTTTGTCGCAGTTAAATTCAATCTCTAAAATAACGATGATTCAATATTGCAAAGTAGGTCAAACTACACATTTTGATAAATCAGATTATCTTTCTCATGTAGTGTCCCTGCTTCTTACCCTTACTTAAAAAAAAAAAAAAAAAAAAAAAAAAAAAATCATTCCAGTGACAGCATCAGAAATTTAAATGTAACTTCGAAAATATATTATCTTCAATAGTGATTCTACCAAATGCATGGCCATTCCTGTTGCTAACCGTTCTCGGTTCTACGCTCTACTTAAAATTCTTAATATACTCTTTGTTTCTGTCTTCTTGTTTCTAACATCGGTAGGCTTCTTACAATCTTGCTTTTACAATTCTCGTTCTCACTTATATTGTAATTAACATTACGCTGTACAGAACATTTCTGACTTTATATATAAATTTAAATGCATACATATGTGCCTCCACATAGCACTCATAGTAACAGTTTTTCATATGATGAAGGGTCGTGTTTATTTATTTCTAACTGAAACAACTGATCAGTGATTTTGCAATTTATGCTGCTTGCCTGGAAAATTCTTATTCTTCCTGTCTTTGTCAACAATGCATTTCTTCACAAACTATAAAACTATTATGTTGTGAACACCGCAAGATTTTCTTCTATATTTTCCTATATTAATTCACTAAGTGCAAATAATTTATTAAAACTAATATTTATTAAAATTATCTAACAGGATGAATGCAAACGATTAGAAGAAGAAATCTTAGAGAAAACTAACACTAAATATCAAAAGAAAGACAGTTTATTGTCTATAAATAGCATCTTAAAAATGCAGTATTATAATGGTTATCTCCGATATCAGGCTTCGTACAGTTATATGTCAAAGAAGTTGACGCATAGCCTTCCCATTATCGAGAAAAATTGCAGTATAGCCGCGCCACCTATTGTGCCGTTGACACCAAAAGTTGACAAGCATTAAGTTATGTCAAGGTGCATATACATATAAATTTATATGCGATTCTGTGCAGTAGTTCCTGAGATATAGCCTTCCCTTAAACTGCGGAAATCGCTGTACACCAGCGCTACCTAAGGGCCGATAAGCATTCAAATTGGATCAGCATAATGTCTCATAATGGCCTTCTCCCATATCAAGTTTTGTTTGATTATACGCAATAGAACCTGAGATATAGCTTCCCCTTAAATTGCGGAAATCGCTGTATAGCAATGCCACCTGTTGAGCGTTTGACACCAAAAGTTGATAGGCACTAATTTAGGACAAGCTGCATCTACAGATAAGGTTATATACAATTCTAAGCAGTAGTTCCGGAGATACAGTCGCCACAAAATTTTTGTCTCTCTCACACACACAGACAGACATTTTTTAAAAATGGTCAAATCTTGTTCTAGACCATTCAAAAGGTGTAAATCCGTCGAAAACCAGAAGGGGAAAATTTTTATTTAAATATCTAATACTTTCTTCTGTTGAATATACAAGAAGGTAAAGAAGTGGGTGGTTGTTAAAAATGAAAGAAGAAACGTATTATTATTTTCTTCTATATTCAATAGGAGAAAGTATTGAATTCGTAAAAATTTTCGACCTCGGATTTTCGATTCATTTACACGATTCGACCATTTTTAGAAAATCTCTGTATGTGTCTGTGACACGAAATTTTGTAGCAACTGCATCTCAGGAACTATTGCACAGAATTTCATACAAATTGGTATATAGTTGCACTTGACTTAAATTAGTGCTTATGAGCTTTAGGTGAAAGTTGTCGAACAGTTGGCACCGCCATCCCGCTTTTTCTAAATTTTAAACACAGCGGTACAGGACAAAATTTGGTATAAATGTGCATAAAGAGAATTATTTTTTGATAATCATTATGAAATAAAAAAAGAATTGCTTATAATAGTGATAGTCAATTGGAATTTTTTTTTTTTTTGTATATGTAGGAGCATTGCATTCCCTCTGGGGTGGGGGGGGGGAAGTCCACCCCGAGGGGAGTAAATTTTCATTATGGGTATTTTTTAAAAGAGCTCGTCAATACCTTTAAAACGAATGGTTGAACCATAGATCTGCGATAAATTAAAGTAATATTATACAAAATAAAACTGACTTTATTTAGATATTTAGTGTTATACTACTTCTCTAGAAGGGAAAATATCTTCATTCACTATGGAAAATAATTTTAATAAATTATTTTTACTGAGTTAATTTGTGTAGGAAAATGTAGAAAAAAGTCATGTGGTGGCCACAACATACTAGTTTTTCTTTTACTTTATGAAAAGTCGTGCTTAAGTATTTTAAACCGAAACACTTGTTACGTATTTTAATTTTAGTGTTTATTTAAAATTCAAATTATTTTGTTTTTTAAACTTTTCAGACAAACTTAAGTGACTCACCCCCTTCCCCTCAAACTGTGCTATGATATATATATTTTTAACTTTGCACAGATACTTGCTGTTTCTTTTTCTTTTCTTTTTCGTTTGAAGGATAATGATGATTTGATATTTTGGCCCGAGACAATAGTTCGTATATTTCATTTTATAGTATTTGTCTATAAAATTATTTTTTTCTTTTTATGAAATTGATATTTCAGTCAAGTATCCACAGAGATTTAATATTGAACATTGAATACGTAAATAAAAGGTATGTATTTAAATGCATTTCAATTCATGTATTTCTTTCTCATGAAATATATGAAAATTATATATTGTAAAGGGCATAACGACATACCACCATTTCAAGTACGCACTAGAATATTTAGTTGTGTTTCTGAGGAAACTTTTCTAATTAGATTTTGTGATATCGCTAGATTATTTTTATAAAATAATATGATTAATATGTACACAAATGCTCCTATGGAGAATTTTAAATCCCAGCACTGTGTCAAACTATGAAAACATCTGTGACACGAACGTGCGGTTGCCTTAGCGACAGAGCTAGCTTTAGATTTTAGGAAAGACTTTCTCTTTTAGTAAGGGGTTAAATTTCAGATTATATTCTGAACATTACTTCGATGTAGGTAAAAGCTGGATATATGCTCTTCTATAATGCAAAACCATATAACTTCACACGAAACCGCAATGCAAATATGTGAAAATTTACAAAGTATGTAACTAGGTGTAATATAAAATGCAAAACTTCATCTTATGTTTTGAATATTTTGAATTTTTCCCAAAAACCGTGAATATTAAAGATTACCAAGATATGTATCTAAATATATATATATATATATATATATATATATATATATATATATAGAGAGAGAGAGAGAGAGAGAGAGAGAAAGAAAGAAAGAAAGAAAGTGAGAGAGTTGATAATATTATACATTTTTAAAGCTATCTAAAAACAAAATAAGCTGCTTCAGAGAAATTTTTGTTTGTTTTTTATTTATTTATTTAAACTAACCTTCTTTAGTGGCCAGTTTGTTCAAGACTCATGAAAGTTCTTCTATCTATAGTAATTTCCTACTTAGTGGCCCTGAGGTGCTTTTATTCTTATGGGTTTTTTCAAGCAATTCTGAATGTGTTAAAACAGTTTTACGCTGTTCGCGTCCATTGAAATTCTTCACTGAGGCAAACGCACGCCCGCAGATGTTTGAGGTGCCCTCTCCTCTTAGTAAATATACTACCAGATTGTTCGCATCCCGTTTTAGTGTTTATAAAGTTTTACCGTGATAATTCTTGTTGTTGCCATTTTTAAACCTTACACGTTGCATCAAATAATGGGCACGTTTATTATCTTATGTACTGTGTGAATATATTTATATATTATTTTTAAAATTATATTATATATTACCCTTACAGTTTCAGTTTCAGTATATATTATAAAAAGGGAAAAAAATGATAAATTAAAAAAAAAGCATGTTTTTTATGACTTGAAATTCACAGAATTATTTACATTCATTCTACATTCATATCGTTTTTAAGCTTTGGCGTAATTTTTCATAGATTTGTAAAAAAGTTGAAATCAGATAGCAGATTTTGAAAAGCATAAATCAAAATCAAAAACTAAAGATTGACCTTCATACACGATCAGATCTACTTCTGGAGAATATCTGATAAATCTATGCCAGACCTTTTTATAAGAAAACGTGATGAAAACGATATACAAAGGCAATTTTATTATTAGTAGAAACATGTGTAATTTTATAACTTTCTTCTGTATACATAAAAAGAAAGTATCGGATTCATGAACATTTTTGAACCACGGTTTTCGATGTATTTACATGTTTTGGGATGCCCTGAACATGATTTGACTTTTTTTTTTTTTTTTTTTTTTTTTTTTTTTTTAAATATCTGTCTGTCTGCGTGTTTACGTGCATGTATAAAAAATATTTTTGGATAGTGTATCAAAAAATCAATGAAAGGAATTTAACTGGCTAGGTTACTAGTTAGACCTTGACCTAAACTAGTGCTGATTACATTCTGAGATCAATCGCTCAACAAGTGGCGCTGTAATCATTTTTTTTAAAAATAATTTTTAACACAGCAGTATAGGACAAAGTTTCGTATAAATGTACATAATGGAAGTTATTTTTAACGAATGGTTGTAAAATTAATATGAACTATCGATAATAATAGTAGAAAACTATGAAAAAAATTGCGTGCATGTAGGAGCATCGCTCACATCCTAGGGGGGAAAGTAGAGGTCTGCACGGGCCGAAATTTTCAGGCCGGGCCCGGTCCCGTATGAAATCTAAAAATTCGGCCCAGGCCCGGCCCGTTTCTTTTTTACTAGTGTACGGCCCGGTCTGGCCCGGATAAAAAGTGATAAAATCAGGCCCGACCCGATTCAAAAATATGTAAAATTACAAAAAAAAAAAAAAAAAAAAAAAAAAAAAAGCCTTTCTACAAAAAAGATTTTTAGTATGTGTTTTGCAGAGGTTTTATATGGCTAAGCAGTAGAATGTTCTTTAACAAAACTGCTGAATGTTTACAAGATATTTATATATAAACAGTATTTCATTATTACTGACGTACAGAAGGCACAAAGACGGACAGAAAGTCAAATCGAAAATATTAGCATTCTCAAACAATATAGGAAGATATTTAAAATGATTAATAGTACTAAAAATACACTTTCAACCACTTCCTGTTATATACCGTAATGTATCCAAATCTTTCCTGTGATCCGGCAAAAAAAAAAAAAAAAAAAAAAAAAACTTTAATGCTAATCTAAACATATTCAATAGAAAAGATGCTTTTGCACATGCTAGAAATGATACTAGGGGAAGCCGGGGTAATAAGAGACAAAAATCTATAAAATCTATACTATTAATCTAAATAACTTGAAATAAATATCTCGTATTAATTTCATTAAATGGACTCCTCTTGATTTTTTAAGTGATTTTTGAAATTGAATTTTTTGTTAATTTTGTTTTTTAAATTTTCATTAAATCCTTGTCTCTAATAACCCCACGTGGGGTAATAAGAGACCAGGCTTGTAACTGTCCATATATAACAATGTAAAATCATGTGGAATAATAAAAGACATCTGGAAACAATTCTGAATCAGCCAATAGTTTTTAAATTTTAATATTTACATCCATCCAAAAAATATGTTTTCTCGAAAATTAACTGTCATAAATGTGTTTGTGAAATTCATTTATTTTAATATTAGGTACTAAATAATATAATATTGTACTTAATGATAGTTCTACATAATCAACATAACCTAGGGATTAACCAAAAACATCAATATAATTTTTAAAAGGGGCAGAAAATATTTTACCCATTTTCTAAAGTGTAGGCAAAGAAGACGTATCTTTGAAATGTATACAAGCGAACAAAATGTTATAAAAGATTTTTCTAGTAATTATAAATGAACTTATTTATTATGTAATGAAGTATTAATGACTAAATACTAACTTATACACATTTTAAACATAAATTTACATAATCATAACAACTAAATATGGTCTAGCCAAATCCGTAAAACTGCTTTTTGATTTAAAGTGAAAAAAAAAAAAAAAATGTTCTCTTGGTAAACTTAGACTGGGCCTAACACTTGGTAAACTCTTCGTAAACAAGTTAGGCAGAATTAACAGAAACTACAATGGGGGGTGGGGTGGGGGCACAGTAATTAACAGTGGGGGTAATAAGAGACTCATGTCTCTTATTACCCCCACAAAAAATAAAAATGGGGTAATAAGAAACATGCCTAGAACATGTAAATAAAGAATGCTTTCAAGGTTTTAAAAAAATTTACATCAGAGTCATAGTCTTGGTCAAAAGGTTACACATTAATAAATCCCAAACATCTTACCTACAAAAAAAATAAAGAAAAATTTAGAAAAAATCACGAACTTTCAGGGTAAGTTCAAAGCGAAGGTTTTTTTCGTCGTATAAAAAGAATTCAAAATGTGTTGTAAACTTCTCAATAAGTGTATTGTAGTAAAAAATACGCATGATACTTAATATTACATATTTTTAAAGTTGTCTAAGTATATTTTTTGGTGGGTTTTTTGACTGCGTCTCTTATAACCCCTGTCTCTTATTACCCCTGTCTCTTATTACCCCGGCTTCCCCTATTTTCATCCAGTGCCCCCGAGAAAAGAAAAAGAAGCCTTAGAGGAAAAGTTACAGCGGGAGGATTTTTTATAGCTTTCATACCACCTAAACACTACAAACCATAGAAAACAAAGCCTTATATACAGTAACGCATCTAATTTCTTTTGTTTGTTACAAGTGCGCAAACTGGTAGTAACATGCATATTATTTTGAAATGGAAACCATCTAATATTGCTTTAAATAAAATATATTAATTTCGAGACATGTTTAAAATATTTGCGGAAAATCAGATCACGAACAGACAAGCTGATAGACAATTAAATTGAAGTTACAGACACCTTTTAACAAAATAAAATTTTATGTGACATACCAGACTGTAAAATTATGTAAAATGAATGACTGAAAAAGTAGTTTATCATTTTCATTTTTCGTTGATTAACGAGGAATCTAGAAAAAGATTCGGGCCGGGCCGGGCCGAGCTCGGGCTTAAAATTTCCTCCAGGCCCGGTCCAGCTCGAGTGCATACAAAATTATTGCGCCCGAGCCCGGCCCGGCCCGGCCCGTGCAGACTTCTAGGGGAAAGTACCACACCGTGGGTGTAAATTTTTAAGATGGATATCTTTCAGAAGAACTCTTTAGTACCTTTAAATCAAATGGTTGAACCGTAGATGTGTGAAAATTTGAAACAAAGTTATCGATTTTTTAAATTTTCAACAAAATAAATAAAGAAAGAAAGAAAGAAAATCTCCAATTTCTTCTTACGTCGGCAGAAAATTGACTTTCTTTCGGTATTGAGTGTTAATCGTCTGCATTCATCATGGAAAATAAATCTAAAAAATAATATTTTAACAAAAAAAATTTTTTGCGTGATTTTTTATATGATAATATAGAATAATGTTTTGTGGTGGCAACAAAATACTAGTTTTATATTAAGGAATGTTTAGGTTTAAGTTATGACACTGCAGGATTATGGCTTAGTAAAATATAATTGCTAGTTACATTAAAAATTTTATCTTAATAAAGAAATTAATAATTTACAATAAAAAGCATGCAGGAATCGAACAAATGTAAAGTTTTGAATTAAATACTTCTAAGTGTCTGCGGAATCTGCCAGTTAGCAGCGGAGATAGAAAATTCCGAGGATAATCTGCAAAATGGCTATAAAACATAAAGCTAGCATTTTGGAAACCCCCGATCATGTATTTAATTATTAAATATTATTTTTCTATAAAAGCTGTAATTTTAAGTTTAATTTTTAGAAGAACGCTGTGTCATTAATTATAAAATGTCAACGTGGTAGGCTCGTATTGAATTTAATATGTGCTATTTTTCTATAAAATCTCTACATTTCAACCAAATTTAATGATATTTGGACTGTGAACTAAAAATCAATATTTATAGCCAATTTTTAACTTTTGTCAAGATCTGTTTAAAATCCGCGAATAAAAAAATACTCTATTAAAAAAAAAAAAAAAAAAAATTGCGTAATTTATAATTTAACTTAATTTCGTATAATGAGAGATTAAATTACACTGTTCGACATGAAAATTGTTTCTGACACCATTTCAGCATATTCTTATGAATAATGACCGTCTGAATCCGAATATGACACCCATTTTGCCCTATCACCCACCGTGTTTTAGGAACGGCCCCCTATTTTTATCAATTTTCGGTGATTTCATGGCTATAAATTTGATTTTTAGGAGGGGGAGGATTATTTTAACCGTTAAATATCTTCTGAGGGGCTACAGAGCTGGAAAATTTTAAAACATGGATATTTGCGACAAGGGAAAAATTTTGGGGGAGATTTACCACTATAATTATGTATTACATATCTTACATATACATTTTTTAATCTGTTATTAACGTTATTATTTTTTAAACTTTATGTATTATTTTTTTGTTTTTAGGTGTTAAATTAATTATTTTTCATTCTTCAAATCAAATTCATGGTCATAAAATTATCGAACAGGGAAAAAAAATGAGGGAGGGGGTGGTGTTTCTAGAAAACGGTGGGTGACTGAGAAATGGGAGTCATATTCGGATTCAGGAGGTCATTTTACATAAGAATCAGCAAAAATAGTATCAGAACTCTTTTTTTTTTTTTTTTTTTTTAAATAATAATTTAAATAAATTATTTTTACTGAGTGAATAATTTATTATGACTTTCTTCTATCACATTCTTTTATCGCATGACTTTCTTCTATAGGAAAATATAGAAGAAAGTCATGTGGAGGCCATAACACACTAGTTATTTATTGTTAATGGAAGTGCTTTAATATAATATTTTACCATGTCCAGAAAAGCTGCTCAGGAATAGAAATGAATCCATCATAGACATATGATAAATAATGTATGTTTTTAAGCTAAATATTCATCATGCCCTTCGTGGAGGTCTTTCTAGGGGGTCCTAACTCCTATTCATGCGAGTTTCGGAGAAAACAATGAAAAATTCCGAAAGGCTAAGTAAACGAGTGCTATTTGAACCCGGTACTTCCTGTCATCTAGCTTTTTTTTCTTCTCTTGTTTTTTTTTTGCTTTTACAAATAACTGTCGTGGTAGTACTGAGTGTTATGAAATTATAGAAGCAGTTATTTTTAGTTGTGTATACCAATTTTATTTTGCATATTATTGTTATAGAGAATTAGAAGTTGGCTTTATCTTGATTAAAAAAGTTTTTGTTTTAATAATATGTGTAATTTGTTTTCCAACGTCAGATACAAATTTGATTTCAATTGATTTTTGTTAAATTTAACTATGTGAAATTACTTAAGATTACCTATAATTGATACAACAAATCAGCGTAAATAGGAAGGTGAATGAAATCCAATTTTAAATATAAAGTAAAAACAAGGACAAAAAACTATGTGTTTTGTACAGATTATAATTTTTTCTAACTGCATGTAGTCGTTGCCACGTTTATTCTTCAATATACTTTGCCTACATTATCATATATCAGACAGACAGACAGACAGGTAGACAATTTGAATTCACAATTACTCTTAAAAATTGTTGGAAAATGTTTAAAAACGATTATTAAAATCGAAAATGCAATTCTATCATTTTCCTGTTCTAGTCCTTTATGTATCTGAATACTTTTGTGTGGCCCTGTAAACCTTAATGTTAATCCAACTATATTTTACAGAAAACACTATTCAGATACATGAAGGTCTGAATAGTCTTTTGTGCTTATAAATGATAAACTTCAATTTCATTATGAATATGTACAAAATAAAGGTATTAAATGGTTTTTTTGAAATAGCTCTCATAAAACGTAATGCTTTAAAATTCTTTCGTGTGTCTCTATATAAAATTCAGTGGTGATGTTTACTCCATTTTCTAAATGAAACATTCCATAGTGGCATTGAATAATATATATCTGTTTCAAGGATTCCATGGATATTTAACTGAGCACAAACAGGCAGACAGACGGACAGAACGACAGACAGATGGGCTAATTAAACCCTAATTATTATTAAACATTGGAACGTTGTTAGAAAACGATTAATAAAACCGAATATTTACAGGAATTAGAGCACGTTTAGACAGAGTGACAAACCGAAGCCATAACACACTTTTTAACTTTGTAGAAAGTATTAAAAAGCATTTAAAATTCTTAAAAACTTTAATCTTGTCGCAATTATTATTATTATTTTTTTAAAAATCTATTGCTACATCTAGATAAACATTTTTAAACGAAATCTCTCTAAACTACTTATATATTAAAACAAAGTTTAGTTTTTCCGAACTAAGATTCGATTATTAATAAATGTTTACCACTTTTACAGTTTCCGCGACAAGGTTCACGATCCTTATTAATACGAATTCATATAAAAGACATCCAATAAAAGATGTCATTCTTCTAAGAGGAGAGAAATGTTACCATGGTAACCAATAAGAGCAATAATGACCTTTTCCTAAAGATTGGTGACCTTTTTTTATGACGCCTACACAAATTCAATCGGAAACATGTTTTTGAACTTGGAATAAGAAAAGTGTTGCACAGGTCTTTTTGGGGAAACATTTTTTTGGAAAAAGAAATTTCTTTTCAAAGAATCTTCAAAGTATTGAATTAGTTTCCAATTATGCTTATTAGGGAAAAATGTTTTTTTTTTAATCCTATCTCAATTAGATTACATAGCATTGTCCAATAAAACAGAAAAACAACCCTTTTATTATTTACCTTTTTAACGATAAAATTACTTTTACTACTTATGCTTAGATGTAAACTAATAACCAATAAAGAAAGTTAAAAGTTTGGTTACTCATATAAATAAATATTCGATGTTTGTACGAAATATACGCTTGTAATGTGCGACATAACTCTTACAAATATTTCACTTTATTTTTGTGAGAATTCATCTAAAGATACATAAATAAAACGCACTGAATACAAATAATTCATGCAAACTGTTTTGTTTCTTTTTTATTAATTACAAGCTAAAATTTCCAGTATTTTCCAGGTTCATCTGACAAATAAATAAATAAGTAATAAACCGCAGAAATAAAAATAAAAGAGACACAACTAAATTTAATAATTAGGAAAACTCTAACGAGCTTCAAATTGTACAATACCCAGTTTTTATCCCCAATTCATGCACTTTTAAGGTTGTTGGTGAACTAATAACGTAGTGAATATGATTTGAGAGAATAAAGTATTTTTACATGAAAAATCAAGTTTCTATCTGAAATTGTTTACAAATTGCACTAACTGACTCGCCTTTTTTCCTCTTTTTTTACTCTTGGTGGCGGGACAGCTTTACATTAACGTTTTGAATATGAGCTTAAAAGAAGAATTTCCATTCGAAATATCAAGTTTCTAGCTCAGGAGGTTCCAAAATTGTACAGTACACTATTCTTGCATCCCCATTTCACACTCTTTAAGGGAACGAATAAATTTTTAAAAGTTTAGTGAATATGAACTTGAATAAACATTTATCATACTATATATCGGTTCCCAAACTGTACACCGCACTTAATTTTTATTTCCATTTCACCAATGTTATCGAACACCTTTAAACAGAGTAGGGAATATGAACTTAGATGAAGAATTTTCATACAAATTATATCAAGTTTCTTTCTCGAGCGGTTTCACAACGTAACCCCTTTTCATCTCCATGTCGCATAGATTTAAAAAAGCTGAACTTCTTTATAGCAGAAATATATAGCTGAATATAAAATTGAATAACTGACTTTCATGCCAAATATTAACATTTTGAGGTCGACCACACATCTCCCTGTGGACTGAGGGTTTTTGGTACTTTTCATGATTTTTTTTAAAAATACCTGGCAGCTATGTATTTTAATATATATATATATATATATATATATATATATAAATTAATTATAACCTTTTAAATGTTCTTATTCATAAATGAAGGAACTATTTAAATATGCTGAATTAATATTTAATGAGAAATTATTGAAAAAGTATGTTTTCTCTATACATTAAAAAAAAGTTACTGTGACTGGTGTAAAAATTTTTTGTCTGCGACAGCATCTTCTAACGGAGGGCAGGGTCCTTCGCGTCATGAGAGTTATCAATGTGTTTCGAGTACTCCAAGGCTGGCATTTCAGCCGCTTAGAAATTTCTATCATTTTAATTGAAGAAGTTATTAACAAAAAGCGACAAGTTTATGAAGGTACTTTATTTGCCATTTTGAAAAAAGTTTCTCCCAGTGACGTTGATCTTCGGTCATGAAGTCCTTTTACACAAAAAAATTAAAATATGATCCATAGTTGTACGTAGGTAGGTAGGTTGGTTGGATTTAACGTCGCACAGTGGATCGAAGTATAGGCAGTGGCGAACATAGGAAGGTTATGGTATTATTATTATCTATGTATGATGTTTTTTGTCACATTTCGATTTAAATATGTATATATGTATGGTACTAAGAGTGATTCTATGATTTTTTTTAACCCTTTAAGGCCACAGGTATAAATTTCCTCACCAAATTCGTTATCATTTTATTCAACTGGCACCATTTTTTTTTGTAAACAATGAATCCTGTGTATCATTTCTCTAGAAAAATATCAGTATAAATAACATTTTTATAATATTGCTGCGAAAATAAATAAATAAATAAAAACAGTCATTTGTAGCAATTCTGCTTATGCTAATACAATGGGTTCTGAGAAGTTTGCGATTAACTAAGAGAATAAATAATATGTCAAAATTAAAATAAATTATTTATAATAAGCTAAATGAATTTTTTTCTTTACATCAATTTTTATTCGTGAGATTAGTTTAATGTGCCATTTGAGGAAAAATTGGCATTATAAAGGGGTTAAACGGTATCATATTTTTCTGCTGCAAACAGGTATTTAGAAATATACCTGATAAAGAAACAAATGTTGCAAAAAATAAGAGAAGAAAAGAAAATAAATAAAAATTTCACGAAGAAAATCTATATTTATAACACAATTAATTTATCACACAATGTTAAATATATCATCACATTACTGCTTCTTTTTTCTTTCATTTTCCCAAATTCTTATGTACTTACTGTCATTCACTACGGTATGTTTGTGAATCTCAACCTAATAAAAAATGCGCCTCTATTTTAAAGTAAATACAAGCTTTTTCATTTGCCTCTTCGGGAAACAGGTGGTTAGTACGCCATGCTAGTAATCTGGTGGTCCCGCGTTCGATACCTTGAAGGTCTAGAGTGTTAATTTTTGCAGACAATTAGTAGAAAAGATGTCAATTGATAAAAGAAAATTTATCTTTGACTACACGGTATCCTAAGAATTTTTCAAGAGCTTTTTTAAGAAGCGTTTTTCTTGCATCTCTTTTTAGAAGCAAGAAACAGTTTTTTGTGGACTACAAGCGTCCTCTTTTGATCGGAATATTCACTAAAATGTTAATGAAACAATTAACAATACAAAATAAAAATAAAAATAAAAATGATTAGGGAAAATACATAAACATTAACCAAATCAGTAAAATGTTAAGTTATAATAAAAAAAAAAAAAATAAAAAAAAAAAAAAATAAACTACAACAATAATAAAAAGGTAATAACAGGAAACTTGGCGTTGGTACATTAAAGCCCGAATAATATTCTTTTTATTCGGGTTTTAATAATAAAAAGGTGCCTCAAACGAATATTAAATTGCAGATAATGGCCCTTAATCAAAAAATGAAATCATAAAACTTATAGGCAATCGTGTGGTGCTGCCATCTGTTTTGAATTTTACGAAATAATTTCTATTTTCTTAACATAGTTAAATTTCCCCAATTTTGGTTAATAAACAAAAATGTTACTTTTTTTTTTTTTTTTTTTTTTTCAAATTAAATTTTATTCTAACTTCGAAAAAATTTATATGATACGCTATAATAAGAATTTGGGTTTTAAAAGTTTTTTTAAATAGATTATTTTATGTAGTATTTCAATAGAAAACTCATGCAAGCATATACTGACAAACTCTATGAAAAATTCACATTTTTCTTTATTTTTATTGCACAGAAACTTTTACTTTAAATCGTAATATGGTATTATAATATTTAATTTTAACATTTAGTAATTTAACATGAAACATTTATTTAATTTTAACATTTTATGACACATCATAGCAACCATTTACATTTCCCCCCTTTTTTGGGTCCAAGGTACTTTTCCGTACATTTAAAGTAAAATTAATTAATTTATTAAATATTAAAAAAAAAAAAAAAAGAAAGAAAGAATTTCTGATTTATTAAATCTATTTCAATAATATTTTCACAATAAAAATTTTAATATATTTTCTGTCATTATTGAATACAGTTATTCAGATAAATTTTTCGATTGGTAATTTGGGGGTAAACGGAATAAAAATTTATTTTTCTCTAAAAGTGGCGATTTGTGGCGAAAATCCTTTTCACAGATTAAAATGTATACTTTTGGGAGTAGTAAAATGTGTTTTAAATTTTGGACAATTTTGGACAAAAAAAGTTGCACAACTTATAAATTTAATTTTGTTGTTAATTTTATATTCACATTTCATGCGTGAATCACAACATGAAAAACCAACAAAATGTTGGCAGAAGTACCTTAAAATTTTATTAGGACATTATTAAAAGTATTTTTATTTCGTATTTTTTCATAGTTGTCTTAAGTGCCACTTGATGGCTATTCAAATAAAGTCACTGAAAATTATCGAAAAATCTTATTTCTGAAAGTTTTCGTTTTGAACTTATTTATCTAAGGTCATTGTGCCTAAATGCGATAACCCATAAATGCGACAAAGTTCTTCTACTGAAAATCTAAATGCATAAATCGCATACTTATGAATCATAATGGAACATACACATTTCAAGAACGGTTCGCGAAACTTTTCATTAAATTTTAAAGGTTTTTTCTAGTAGAATTTTCTTTTGCAGTAAACATTGTCCATTATGCCTTTCCGATGTCTTTTCCTAATTGCGATGAAAAATTTTGAAATAGTAACTGTAACTTTATCCTTTTATTTTTCAAGGTCAAACAACCACTGTTACGTCATGCGCTTGAATACCCTTTATACCTACCAGAAGAAAATAAAAAAAAATACTACATTTTTTTAAAAAGAGGGGTTTAAAATTTTTATCGCATTTAAGGGTCTGTTTACACCATTTTCCTAAATGCGACAAATTTTATCCCTTAAATGCGGCAATTTTTACAGTTGATATATTAAGGGAAGTTTAAGCATTTTTTCCTTTTTAACACTTTCCAACAAGGTTTAAAAGTGACTTAGGCTTGTCTGTCCCTCTGTCCGTCTGTCTGTCTGTCTGTCCGCGCTCTAATTCCTGTAGGGACACCCGAAAGTATTCCAAAGCACTGTGTTCTATGAGAGGTATCGCTGTAAACCATATTTAATACATTAACTGTATACAAATCTTAGTGAAATTGAATCATGTTATTCAAGTTCACTATCGGATGTTTCATATATAAAATGGAATAAATACCACCACTAGTTTGTACACAGGGACACTCGAAAGTACTCCAAAGCATTGCGTTCTATGAGAGGTATTTCTATAAACCAAATTTTAATAACTTTACTTTCCACAAAGTTTAATGAAATTGAAATATATTATTCATATGCACAAAAGAATGCTTTGCATAGAATATAGCATGATTAGCATTAGATTTACAGGGCCACACAAAAATATTTAGTTACATTAAGAGCTGTTCATAAAAATTTGCTATAATTTCAATTTCGTTTACATTAAGCGTTTTTAACATTGTCTAACAATTTTCATCTGTGAATATAATTTCAATTTAAGTATCTGTCTGTTCGTCTGTCCGCGGTCTAGCTCCAGTAAATATTTATGTAATTTCTTGAAACTGATATACGTTATTTAAGTTCACTATCGGATGTTCCCTATTGAAAAAGGAGTTAATATCTCTACTGGTTTGTGTACAGAGGCACCCAAACCTTTTACAAAGCATTGTGTTCTATGAGAGATATTTCTATAAACCATATTTTAATACCTTTACTGTACACAAACCTTAATGAAATTGAGAAATGTCATTCAAGTTCACTATCGGATGTTTTATATATATAATGGAGTAAATACCACCACTGGTTTGGGCACAGAGACACTTGAAAGCATACCAAAGCATCGCGTTATATGAGAAGTATTTCTTTAAACCAAATTTTGATAACTTTACTTTCCACAAAGCTTAATGAAACTGAAATGTTTTATTCATATGCACAAAAGACTGCTTTCTATGGAATATAGTATGTTTAGTATTAGTTTTATAGAGCAACAAAAAAATATTCAGATACATAAAGAGCTATTAAGAAAAGTTTGCTGGAATTGCACTTTCGTTTACATTAAGCGTTTTTAACATTTTCTAACAATTTTTAAGTGTGAATATAATTTCAATTTGTGTATCTGTGTATCTGTTTGTCTGCCCATCTGTCTGTCTTTCGGCGCTCTAACTCCGGTAAATATTTATGGAATATCTTGAAACTAATATATGTTTTTCAAGTTCACTATCGGATGTCCCCTATTAAAAATGGAGTGAATACCTCTACTGGTTTGTGTACAGGGGCATCGGAAAGTACTGCAAACTATTTTTTTTTCTATGAGAGGCATTTCTATAAACCATATTTTAATACCGTTACTTTACACAAATCTTAATGAAATTGAAATATGTTATTCAAGTTCGCTATCGGATGTTTCCTATGTGAAATGGAGAAAATATTACCACTGTTTTGTGTACAGGGAGACTTACAAGTATTGCGTTGTATGAGAGGTATTTCTGCAAACCAAATTTTAATAACTTTACTTTGCACAAATCTTATTGAAATTGAAAAAAGTTATTCATATGCAAAAAGGAATGCTTTTTATAAATACAGTATGATTAGTATTAATCTTACAGGGCCACATAAAAATATTAAGTTACATTATGAGCTATTAATAAAAATTTGCTGTAATTGCATTTTCTTTTACAATAAGCATTTTTAACACTTTCTAACAACTTTTAAGCGCGAATATGATTTTAATTTGGTTATCTTTCTGTCCGGGCCCACCAGCGGCCGAGCGGTTCTGCGCTCAAAGCTGGTAGATGGGAGGTGCCGGGTTCGATCCCAGGTCGCGCTCATCGACCTAGCCGTTCGGAGTTTTCCGTGGTTTCCTCCGAAACTCGCGTAAATACGGGCTAGGACCCCTTAGAAAGTCCCCCACGGAGGGCATTCCTCCTGTAGGCCTAGGACACAACAGGAGTCAATCGGCCTTAAAAAAACCTACAACCAACCAACTTTCTGTCCGATTGTCTGTCTTTCTATCTGGCTCTCGTCCCGAGAGTTCTTAAATATTTTCAGAATTTTGAAAAATTTATATATGTTATTAAAGTTCACTATGGAATGTTTCCTATTTAAAATGCCATTAATATGTCCTACACAACGTGTTTGTGTACAGGGAACTTCCAATGCTTTGCGTTTTAGGACAGACATTTTTATAAATCACATCTAAATAACTTTCTACTGTAAAAATTATAAATAAATTGAAATGTATTTTAATATTCTAAAATAATGTTTTGTATAGAATATGATATGATCAACCTTCAGATTTACAGGGCTACACTAAAATATTCAAATACATTAAGGGAAGCAATTATAATCTAACGGCTGGATTTTCTTTTGCATTAAGCCTTTTTAACGTTCTTCAACGATGTCTGAGAGCGGTTAAATTGAATTAGTCAATCTGTATATTTTTCTGTATATTTTTCTTCTATTCTCCTTTGTTTGATAATGCAGGCAAGGAATATTGAAAGTTATACGATACAACAAGCACGTACAATTGGAGAGTATTAATAACCAGTGCATACTGCATGATTTTTCGTTCTTTTTTAAACACTTTCCAGCAAGGTTGAAAAGTGTCAATGACTTCGGTTTGTCTGTCTGTCCGCAGTCGAATTCCTGTAAATTTTCATGGAATTTCTTGAAGCTGATATATCGTATTCAAGCTCACTATCGGATGTTCCCTATTGAAAATGGAGGGAATTCCTCTTCTGATTTGTCTACAGGGACACCCAAAATTTTCCAAAGCACTGTGTTCCATGATAGATATTTCTATAAACCGTATTTTGATACGTTTACTTTAAACGAATTTTAATGAAATTGAAATATATCATTTAAGTCCAGTTCCGGATATTCCCCATGTAAATTGAAGTAAATACCGTCACTGGTTTGTATACATAGGGACATCCGAAAGTATTTAAAAGCATTGCGTTCTATGGAAGGTATTTCTAAGCACCAAATTTTAATGATTTTACTTTGCACAAGTCGTAAATATATATATATATATATATATATATTATTATTCATATGCACAAAAGAATGCCTTCCATAAAATACAATATTATTAGCATTATATTTACAGGGCCACACAAAAATATTCAGATACATTAAGAGGTATTGTTGGAAAATTGCTTGAATTGCATTTTCGTTTACAATAAGCGTTTTTATCACTTTCTAAATGTTTTTAACACTTTCCAATAAAGTTGAAAAGTGTTAATGACTTAGGTTTGTCTGTCTGTCTGTCCGTGCTCTATCTCCCGTAAATATTCATGGAATCAGAGTTACACATACACTACTCAGAAAAGAAGAGTTAAACACGGAGTTACACACTCTGTTATAAAAAGGCAAAGTTACACACACAATTACACACAAACTGTTAATAAAACACAATTACACACAATTACACACAAGCTGTTAATAAAAATGCAGAGTTACACACACACTGTAGCAAAAAATTAGCGGTACACACAGCGTTACACACATTGTCAAAAAAAAAAAAAAAAAAAAGAGATTTAGATACGGAGTTACACACACTGTTAATAAAAAGGTGGAATTATACACAGCAAAAAATCAGTGATACACGCAAAGTTACACACATTGTTCAAAAAAAAAAAAAAAGAATTGAACATTGAATTACACACTGCTAATAAAAAGGCAGGATTATACACAGAGTTACATGCACTGTTAATAAAAAGGCGCTGTTAATAAAGAGTTACACACAGAGTTACACACACAGAGTTAATAAGAAGGCAGAGTTGCACACACACTTTTAATTACGTACAGGGTTACACACACTGTTAGTTACACATAAGTAAAATTACACACGTTGTTTGCTAAAAATCAGCGATACACACAGTGTTACACACACAATGTTAAAAAAAAATGTTAATAAAAAACAAAATTACACATGGAGTTACACACTCTGTTAATAAGAATAAGAGCTACACACACACTGTTAATTGCATACAGGGTTGCACACACAGTGACAGTTTCACATAGCGTTACGTACACTGTTAGAAAAGTTCAGCAATACACACAGAATTACACACACACTGTTAAAAAAAAGAAGAGTTACACACTGTTAACAAACAGCAAATTTAGACACAAAGTTCCACACACTGTTAATAAAAAGGAAGAGTTACACACACTGTTAAAGGCAGAGTTGCACATAGAGTTACACAACATTTTATCTTGAAATAGTTATGTGGTATTAAGTATTTTATAAACTATGAAAAAAGAACGAAAAATCATGCATTACGCAATGATTATTAACACTTTCCAACTGCACGTAATTGTTGTATCTTATAACGTTGAAAGTTCTGTACCTACGTTATCACACAACAAACAAAGAGTAGTTCTGAAAGGCATACAGACAGACTAATTGAATTCCTAATCATTCTTAAACACTGTTTGAAAGTGTTAAAAATGCTTAACACAAAGAAACCGTCGCCCTTCGATTGTAATTCCAGCCCTTAATCTATCTGAAAATTTCAGTGTAGCCCTGTAAATTTGAAGGTTAACAAAATCATATTTTATACAAAACATTATTTTAGCAAATTAACAATAAATGCCAATTTCTTTATCATTTTACAGTTGAAAGTACAGTATGAAAGTTCTTTAAATGTAAATTATAAAAATGTATGTCCTAAAATGCAACGCATTGGCATTTTTTGCGCGTTCCTGCACATAAACATGTTGTACAGTACCTATAGTATTAATGCCCTTTTTATTTGGGAACATTCAATAGTGAATATGAACAACATATATATTTTTTTAAAAATTCAGAAAATATTTCCGGACGCTAAGTGCGGTACACGGACAGATAGACAAATGGAGATTCGGGCACATAGATACAGAAATTGAAAACACGTTAAGACTTAAACAAGAAAGAAAATTCATGCAGTACCCATTGATTAGTAACACCTTCCAACTGTACGTAATTGTTGTACCGAATAACTTTTAATATTCTTTGCCTACGTTGTGAGGTTGAGACGTCAGAACGTCACCACAGTTGTTTTAATTAAGCTGGATCCAGCAAAGTAGAAAGTGGGGACGGTTAAAATCGCTTCGTCGCCAGTGACTCGACGAAAGTTGAGGTCGAGTTAGCTTTGTGTCGGCAGGGTGCTGCAATGAAAGACTTAGATTTTGAATGTTAGATAAATTAGAAGTGATTTTAAAAGGACGGATTGAAATGAAGAGAGAGGAGGATGTAGGACGAAGTATAAAATGGCGATGGTTTTAGTAGATGGGAGTAGATGTTGGAGGACATTATAGTGGATGTTGGAGAATATTATAGTGGATGTCGGAGCATATTATAGTGTGGATATCGGAGTATTATAGTGGATTGTTGAAAGTCTTACTTTGGCGAATATTGAGTAGTAGAAATTTAGAGGAGTGAGGAATAAGTCATGATGAGTGTTAGTACGAGTATTTGCTAGCGCTCGTGAAAGTGAATTTCGATCTGTAGGGAATCATCTGATCGAAAGTGAAGTCGCAGCAGTGGAGTTACGAGTGCAACCGTCGCTACACCTTCAATTGCTTGCTGGGGTGAGATATTTAAGATAATCTAATTTAATTGTTGATATATATATTTTGATTGAGTAATACACTGACTGAGCTAGTTTAATTGCCAGGCCACCCTCCCCATTAATCTGCTCAAATAAACTTTAGTTATTGTTAATTCAAGTCCTGTGTTCTCTTACTTATCCATTTAGTGATCTAATTAAGTTAAGATGGAGTTTGCGTCAACGCAAACTTTACAACGTTATCACATAACAGACAGAAGGACTGAAAAATATACAGATAGACTAATTGATTTTAAAATTACTCTTAGGCATTTTGGAAAGAGTTAAAAAGGCTTAACGCAAAATAAAATGCAGCCATTAAATTATAATTACAGCTTTTGATCTCTCTGAATATTTTAGTGTAACCCTTTAAATCAGAAAGTTAATCATACCATATTCTATACAAAGCATTATTTTAGAATATTAACAATACATTTCAATATTTTTATGATTTTTGCAGTAGAAAGACTTAACTTTCAAAAAATTCTGTCCTAAACCGTAATGCATTGGCATTTTTTTTTTTTTTTTTTTTTTTTTTGTCCCTATAAACAAACTAGTTGTACAGGACCTATTAATGTCGTTTTGAATGGGGAACATTCTATAGGGATAATGTTTATAAAAATAACACTCATAAAACACAATGCTTTCGAATGCTTTTGGGTGTCCCTGTACACAAACCAGAAGAGATATTCACTCCATTTTCAACATGGAACATCCGATAGTAAACATCAATAAAATATATCAGTTTTGAGAAATTCCATAAATATTTACAGGAGTTAGAGCGCGGGCAGACAGACGGACAGACAGATGGACAGATACACAAACTGAAATCATATTCACACTTAAAAATGTTAGAAAGTGTTAAAAACGCTTAATGTAAACGAAAGTGCAATTCTAGAATTGTTTTATCAGTAGCTCTTAATATAAATGGATATTTTTATGTCACCCTGTAAACCTAATGCTAATCATGCTATATTCTATGCAAAGCATTTTTTTCTGCATATAAATAACTTATTTCAATTTCCTAAAACTTCGTGGAAAGTAAAGTTATTAAAATTTGATTTATAGAAATATCTCTCATAGAACGCAATGCTTTGGAATACTTTTAACTGTCCCTGTACAAAAATCGGTGGTGGTATTTCCGCCATTTTATCCAAGAAACATCCAGTAGTGAACTTGAATAACATATTTCAATTTCATTAAGATATGTCTACAGTAAAGGTGTGAAAATATGGTTTGTAGAAATACCTCTCATAGAACACAATGCTTTCGAATGCTTTTGGGTGTTCTGTGCACAAACCAGTAGAGGTATAAACTCCATTTTAAATAGGGAACATCCGATAGTGAACTTGAATAACATATATCACTTTGAAGAAATTCCATAAATATTTATGAGATTTAGAGCTCGGACAGACAGACAGGCAGACAAACAGGCGGACAGGCAGATACACAAAACTGAAATAATATTCACCCTAAAAAAACGTTAGAATGTGTTAAAAATGCTTAACGTAAACGAAAGTACAATGCTAGCCATTTTTTTTAATAGCTCTTAATGTAACTGGATATTTTTGTGCCACCCTGTAAAACTCATGCTAATCATGCTATATTCTGTGCAAAGCATTCTTTTGTGCATATAAATACCATATTTAAATTTCCAATAACTTCGTGGAAAGTAAAGTTATTAAAATTTGATTTATAGAAATATCTCTAATAGAACGCAATGCTTTGGAATACTTTTGATCTTTTGAGTGTCACTGTATATAAATCGGTGGTGGTATTTCCTCCATTTTATACAGGAAACATCCAATAGTGAAGTTGAATAACATATTTCAATTTCATTAAGATATGTCTACAGTAAAGGTATGAAAATATGGTTTGTAGAAATACCTCTCATAGAACACAATGCTTTCGAATGCTTTTGGGTGTTCTGTGCACAAACCAGTAGAGGTATAAACTCCATTTTCAATAGGGTACGCCCGATAGTGATCTTGAATAACATATTTCAATTTCATTAAAATATGTCTACAGTAAAGGTATGAAAATATGGTTTATAGAAATACCTCTCATAGAACACAATGCTTTGAAATACTTTCGGGTGTCCCTGTACACAAACCAGTAGAGGTATCATATTCACCCTTAAAAAATGTTAGAATGTGTTAAAAACGCTTAAAGTAAACGAAAGTACAATTCTAGCCATTTTTTTTTTTTTTTTTATAGCTGTTAATGTAACTGGATATTTTTGTGCCACCCTGTAAATAAATCTAATGCTAATCATGCTATATTCTGTGCAAAGCATTCTTTTGTGCATATAAATACCATATTTAAATTTCCAAAAACTTCGTGGAAAGTAAAGTTATTAAAATTTGATGTATAGAAATATCTCTAATAGAACGGAATGCTTTGGAATACTTTTGAGTGTCCCTGTATATAAATCGGTGGTGGTATTTTCTCCATTTTATACAGGAAACATCCGATAGGGAATTTGAATAACATATTTCAATTTCATTAAGATATGTCTACAGTAAAGGTATGAAAATATGGTTTATAGAAATACCTCTCATAGAACACAATGCTTTCGAATGCTTTTGGGTGTCCGGTGCACAAACCAGTAGAGGTATAAACTCCATTTTCAATAGGGAACGCCCGATTGTGATCTTGAATAACATATTTCAATTTCATTAAAATATGTCTACAGTAAAGGTATGAAAATATGGTTTATAGAAATACCTCTCATAGAACACAATGCTTTGAAATACTTTCGGGTGTCCCTGTACACAAACCAGTAGAGGTATCATATTCACCCTTAAAAAATGTTAGAATGTGTTAAAAACGCTTAACGTAAACGAAAGTACAATTCTAGCCATTTTTTTTAATAGCTGTTAATGTAACTGGATATTTTTGTGCCACCCTGTAAATCTAATGCTAATCATGCTATATTTTGTGCAAAGCATTCTTTTGTGCATATAAATACCATATTTAAATTTCCAAAAACTTCGTGGAAAGTAAAGTTATTAAAATTTGATTTATAGAAATATCTCTCATAGAACGCGATGCTTTGGAATACTTTTGAGTGTCCCTGTACATAAACCGATGGTGCTTTTTCCTCCATTTTATACAGAAAACATCCTATAGTAAACTTTAATAACATATTTCAATTTCATTAAGATATGTCTACAGTAAAGGTAAGAAAATATGGTTTGTAGAAATACCTCTCATAGAACACAATGCTTTGAAATACTTTCGGGTGTCCCTGTACACAAACTAGTAGAGGTATGAACTCCATTTTCAATAGGGAACGTCCAATAGTAATCTTGAATAACATATATTAGTTTCAAGAAATTCCATAAATATTTACGGGAGTTAGAGCGCGGACAGACAGACGGACGGACAGACACACAGACGGACAGACAGACAGACAAACTGAAGTCATAAACACTTTTCAACCGTGTTGGAAAGTGTTAATAACAGTTTTCAACCTTCTTTGGAAAGTGTTAATAACATTAAAGTAGCTCCCATGCATTAAATGCATTATCGTATTTAGGGAGTGTGAACATCGCATTTAGGATATAGTACCTTAAATGCGACAAAAATTTCCTAAATGCGACGCTGGTATATATTTTCATAAATTATTGATATTTTTTTAATTTCTTGAAAAAAAATGACACAAAACACTAGTTTAGAACTATGAGTATAATATTCAACCATTTTTTCTTTCTTTTCATAATTATTTGTTTACTAAAATGTCATAAGTTTCCTAAATGCGATAAACTTACCAAAAATCACGTCGCATTTAGGCACAATGACCTTATATATATAAAAGAGTAAACTGACTGATTCACTGATTCACTGACTCAACACGGTTGTGGCGATCCTATGGGAGATAGAGTCACAATTTTTAGTGAGCAGGTTGATTTTAGAACCCTGACGCTCACTAAGACGGGATTTTGCGAAATACCCCCCCGTTCCCCCCCGGGGGGGCAGAAGGCAAAAACCACCTTTATAAGCATAACTCGGCTCCAAATTGCTTCACGGTGAAGAAATTGCAGATGGGGAGACTAGACTTGAATACAAAAAAATCATTTTCTGCGATTTCGGAATTTTGGATTTTTAAGGGGGGTAGGGGGTAAAAATGAGATTTTCGGGGGCGCATAAGGCAAAATCACATTTATAAGTATAACTCGGCACCAAATTACTTCACAATGAAGAAATTGCAGATGGGGAGACTAGAATTGAATACAAAAAAAATCATTTTCTGCGATTTTGGAATTTTTTATTTTTAAGGGGGGAAGGGGGTAAAAATGATTTTCGGAGGTGCAGAAGGCAAATACAACTTTATAAGCATAACTCGGCTCCAAATTGCTTAACGATGAAGAAATTGCAGATGGAGAGACTAGACTTGAATACAAAAAAATCATTTTCTGAGATTTTGGAATTTTGGATTTTTAAGGGGGAAAAGGGGTGAAAATGATTTTCGGAGGCGCAGGAGGCAAAAACACCTTTATAAGCATAACTCGGCTCCAAATTACTTCACGATGAAAAAATTTCAGATGGGGAGACTAGACTTAAGTAAAAAAAAATCTTTTTCTGCGATTTTGGAATTTGGATTTTTAAGGGGGGAGAGGGGCTGAAAATGATTTTCGAAGGTGCAGAAAGCAAAAACCACCTTTATAAGCACAACTCGGCTCCAAATTGCTTCACGGTGAAGAAATTGCAGAGGGAGAGACTAGACTTGAAAACAAAAAAAATATTTTCTGCGATTTTGGAATTTTGGATTTTTAAGGGGGGAAGGGGGTATAAATGATTTTCGGAGGCGCATAAGGCAAAAACACATTTATAAGTATAACTCGGCTCCAAATAACTTCACAGTGAAGAAATTGCAGATGGGGAGACTAGACTTCAATACGAAAAAATCATTTCCTGCGATTTCGGAATTTTGGATTTTTAACGGGATTATAAATGATTTTCGGAGGCAAATTTAGAAAAATACGGATTTTCGAGTAAAAGTAATAGCTCAAAGATGTAAAAAAAAAAAAAAAAAAAAAAACCGCCAAGCGTCTTCTTGAAAATATTTGCAAAAATTCATTTTTTGATTTTTTTCGATTTTTTTTAGGGGGGGGAGGGGGGGGACAAAAAAATAAAAATAGCGTCAGATCGTTCAAAATTGGTACATAGAGGTTTTCGATACTTACAAATCGATTGCGGATATTTTCGAATTTGTAAAATTATTAGAAGGGGTGGGAAGGGGGGGCAGTATGGGGGGGGCTATGGGCAAAAACAAATAGAAATACAGTTAGGCCGTTCAAAATTGGTACAGATAGGTTTTAAAGGCCTGCAAGTCGAATGGGGATATTTTCGAAAGTGTAAAGTTATTAGGAGGGGCGAAAAGGGGGAGGTGAGAGGGGGGGGCAAAAAAAAATAAAAATAGATCGTTCAAAATTGGTATATAGAGGTTTTTGATACTTACAAATCGATTGCGGATATTTTCGAATTTGTAAAATTATTAGGAGGGGCGGGAAGGGGGGGGTGTGGGCAAAAACAAATAGAAATACAGTTAGGCCGTTCAAAATTGGTACAGATAGGTTTTAGAGGCCAGCAAGTCGAATGGGGATATTTTCGAAAGTGTAAAGTTATTAGGAAGGCCGGGAAGGAGGGGGGGCGGAGGGACAAAAAAATAGAATAGAGTTAGAGCATTCAAAATTGGTATATAGAGGTTTTCGATACCTACAAATCGATTGCGGATATTTTCGAATTTTTTAAATTATTAGGATAGACGGGAGGGGGGGCGAAGGGGGAAAATAATAGAAGTAAGAGTTAGAGCATTTTGGGAATTTTTTCCGAAGGCAGTAAGAACCCGGTGCGACATTTTTCCTAATAAGATTTTTTTTCTGTTTTTTTTCACGTGATAAAAATTAATGCAATTTTGAGAATTCAGTAATTATAGCGATTCATTTAAAAATAGTGACCAGCGAAGCGGGCGTTGCCTGCTAGTATATAATAAAACTTCGTGTAATTGAAGAAATAACCATATATTTGTATTTTTTAGACACTCTTTTAAATTATTTCACTGCAAAATATCAGTTATTTAGAGATTGATTTTTCGGCCTATGTTCGTATTCATTGTTCGATCCACTGTGCGTCGTACCAATACTGCGCTATGGGTAATTGGCGACGGTCTGGGACGCACCCCTAGAGATGTTCCGGAGACATGTCATCACAATTTTAAACCTTTACGGAGGGGATCCCCTTTGGCTTTGGTGATCCCCAGAGGTATAGTGTAAGTGTAGAGTGACCATATTTTTTTCATTGAATTTGGGGAGAAAGATGGGTCGTCCTCGAATTTCGAGGACAAAAAAATAAAAAAAACAATTAAATCACCTTAAATTGTAAAATTTTAGTAATTTTTATGTATAAAGCTCCTAAAAGAACTTATTTCAGCTTATTTATTATACATATCATAAATTACTATAATAAAACATTAATAACTTTATAACTGGCGTCCCCAAATGTTTTGTAATTTTTTGGGGACGAAGAGTTTTGTCCTCGAGATTCGGGGACTGTCCTTGAGATTTGAGGACATATGGTCAGCCTAGTATAGTGGGGCTGGGAACGTGGAGGACTTTGCAACCACGACAGATTTTATGTGCACCAGCCACCATTAGTGTACACGACGGTCTTTGGCCGGCTGAAGTATCGAATCGGCAATCTTCCAATTACGTACTCAGCGCTTTACCGACTAAGGTACCGCAGCCCGAAACCATGGATGTAAAAAACAAAGAAAATAAATATCAATTTGTTTTCTATACTTTTAGAAAATTAATCTTACACGGGAAAATTAAAATATGATCCATGGTTGTAGGTAGGTAGATAATTAGGTAGGTTGTGATTGACGTCGCACCATTACTGCGTTATGGGTAATTGGCGACGGTCTGGGACGCACCCCTACGGATGTTCCGGAGACATGCCACCACAGTTTTGGTCCGATGCGAAGGGGATAGTTCACCAGCTTTGGTGGCCTCCAAAGGTATAATTTTGACGGGAACACGAAGGATATTGCGGCCACGACATAGTTTACGTGCACCAGCCACCATTAGTGTACACGACGGTCTTTGGTCGGCTCGAGAACCGAACCCACAATCTTCCAATTACGAGCTCACCGACTGGGATACCGTGGTCCGGATTTACGGTTGTAATAAAGAAATAAAAAAGGTCATATACTAAAGCTGTAATTCAAAATGGTCTAGATATTATGATTTTCTTTCTATTAATATATATATATATATATATATATATAAATGTTATATATTTCAATTTGACATTGAATATGAGGATTTCCATAATAATTTTCTGCTTTTGTCTTGTAATATGCACTATTAATATTCCTTTTCAGTGAAAGAAAGCAGCGAATAGGCAGGAAGAGCTCTGCATGTGTTAATAAGAAAAGGGAGTCGGGGAGGAGGCTAAGCCTTCTTCGGGGGTTTGTGAGCGGAGCGAGCAGGGGGCAGAGCCCCCAGTAAAGTAAAAAAAAAAAAAAGTTCCACATAAAAAAACATAATTTTTTAACATAAGATTTTACATAGACTTGAATAAAAACTTACCCAAATGTTGTACAAATGCCTGAAAATAGGTTTTATTTGTAAATAAACATTATTTAATAAAATTTGCTTTTGTATGGAACATTTCAAATCATGGATTTGCACAAAGAAGTAACTCTGATTCTAGATCGTTATATAACAGTAACTTCGGTTTAGTGCTGCCATTTATATATATATATATATATATATATATACTTCCTTTTGGAACTGAAAGGTTCGTAGATGATATATGAAAAGTCGGCGAACGAATTTAGTCGGTACTTTTATAGCTCCGAGAGTTAAAAGTTGACCCCGAGACAGTCTCGGGCTTAGATTTTTTGTCTAAAACGGCAACCCGAGTGATGCTCGGTCTTAGACCTCAAAGTGTTAAGTTTATAGCTCAAGCGGTTCCTGAATTGTACATCCTACTCTATTTTTCCCTTTCCCTCCCTTTGAGCGATAAACAACTTTTTAAAAAGTTAGCGACTCTTTCCAATACTAAAGAATATATACTTGCGAATTTTCTTGAAAATCCGTCAAATGATATTGATTTTAATAGCGGACAAACATATTTATATACAGATGCATAATATATATTTGCCGAAACGTCAGTGGAGGCTTCCATGCAGAGACTCAAAAAAATATTTTGGGTTCCGTCTTTTTGACTCGCGATAGCGACCCCAAAAATCACTTTATTGACTTGAAACTTTGTACACATGTACATGAGCTACACACAAATAGCCGTATAGTTTTGGACGAGTATTCTATTTTGGACGAGTATTCTTCTGTATTTTTGATGGATTGTGTACAGGGACACACCAAAATTTTTTTTATCATTATGGTTTATGGGGTTAATTTCGTTTAAATACATTTTTAAAAATGATAAATAAAAATGATCTGTGGAATAATGTGTGATGCAAATACGACGTTGAGACTCCTGATCTGCAGATCCACTAGTTATCATATTAATAAATATTAATATATAATAACTAGTTATTATATTAATATTATATTAATAATCATAAATAAAAATGATTTGTTGGATAATGTGTGATACAAATAGGACGTTGAGGCTCCTGATCTGCAGATCCGCTAGTTAATATATTAATAAAATTTCGTTACGTTACAGCAACACTGTTACAGTGTTGGTAAACACTGTAACAGTGGCAAGACTTTTTTAATATAAAACTAAGCGCTATGAACTCCCGTAGCGCTCGACTTTACGTTTGTATTTCCAAATTTACTTTTCCTTTCCTTGCCAATTCAAATTAAAAAAACAACATGTTATTTAAAACAAATTATACAACAGTATTGTTTTAAATATACATGTAAAATAAATAGCATCATTTAAAACAAATAGCTTCATCTTTTACATCATAATATTTACGTGTTTTGAAGTCCAAATGTCTTCAAGAAATTAAAAATTGCACCATAATCTATTAATTCTAACTTTATAACCACATTTTTATTTATTTTTTTATATAAGTGATTTCGCGTGACGTAGGCATGTTAATCCGTTGGATTTATTTAAAAAAT
This sequence comes from Salticus scenicus, assembly GCA_963930645.1. NCBI lineage: Eukaryota > Metazoa > Arthropoda > Arachnida > Araneae > Salticidae > Salticus > Salticus scenicus. The sequence continues at coordinate 51,727,499 of OZ005659.1, forward strand.
AAAAATTCTTTTACGGGTGATAAAATTCTGATTATTCAAGTTTTGCTTTCTGCAATGTTATTATTACACTGTATTGAAATACTTTTTTCTACACAAATCTTTATAAATGGGCCAATGAATTTCGTAGGTTTAATTTATTATTTAAATTAATAAGCAAGTCTTCTACAACCATTCAAACCATGGAGGAAATTTATTTTCTGTATCTCAATACATTGTTCGGATTGATATGTAATCGCCATGTGCTTCTTAATTTCGATTCTTGTTTGTTTGTTTGTTTGTCCGGTACAAATCTTGCAATCTTTTTAACTAACTCCCCTACTAGCTAGATATTTGAAAATTTCACTGTAGCTCAGAACCCGGTGACAACACAATACTTCAAAGTCAGATTTTCGAATTTTCGAATGGTTTTCTTTTAATTAATTAAAAATATGAAAATAATAAGCTATTAATAGCAATAAAATAGCCTTTAAAATATTAGCTATAATTTAATTGCTGCTGCAAAAAAAAAAAAAAAAAAAAAAAAAAAAAGTGTTCATTTTTTTTTCGACATAAAAATAAATACATTCAATTCAACGTGAACGTTAAAACATTATACGCATTGATAAGTGCTAATGTAGTTCACGATGCTAATGTACGTTGTTCTAAAAGGAGTAATATTTTATTTTTAAAACCAACTTTTTTTTTTTTTTTTCACTATTATTATTATTTCACTAAACTGAGTCCGCGTGCTTAAATATTGCTTAAATATTATTTTTTTATCCTCCCATATTTTATTAATGATTCATCAGAAAATTTAAAAACATGGTATATAAAACTTTTTTTTTTTAAATCTTATAATTATTTTTTACGTTAAATTATCCTTTTTCATTATTTTATTCAGTTGAAATGCATGAATAGAAACCATAGACAGAATTTTATCATTTTTTATTTCAACAATTTTTTATAGCAATAACATTAGTTTCGAGTGTTTATTTTGAGAAACTTGGGCTTTTATCATTAAGATTGGTGGTGCACAAAAATAAAATTTTAATAACCTCCTGGCAACCCTATGTTATAATTACTGTTATTATTATTTCATTCTTTTTTTACATTCCAACATCTTAATTCTTAAGGGCCACAGTAGCTCCGTCGGTAGAGCGCCGAGCTCGTAATTGGAAGATTGCGGGTTCGATACTGGAGCCGGCGGAAGACCGTAGTGTACACTAATGGTGGCTGGTGCACGTAAAATCCGTCGTGGGCGCAACATCCTCCACACTGTAAAAAATGTGACCTATTTGCTGCCAGAAATTCTCTGTAATTTGAGAAAATACGGGTAATTTACGTTGTCAGAACGTATTTTCTCAAATTACAGAGAATTTCTGGCAGCAAATAGAACATATTTTTTACAGTGCATGTTATTTATTATCCAAATTATACCTCTGGGGGTCACCGAAGCGGGGGAGCCATCCCCTCCGTGGAGGATCAAAATTGTGATGGCACGTCTCCGGACCATTCTTAGAGGTGAATCCCAGACCGTCGCCTGTTACCTATAGCGCAGTACTAGTGCGACGTTAAACCCAACCAGCCAACCCTATTTTTTAAATTAAAATAAGTGTTTTATTTTTATTTTAGAAAGTCATTAGGCTGCAGATTTCACCAATCATAAAGAAGCTGAAATCTCTCGTTTCCTAATGCAATGACTTTTTAAAAACAGAACTTACATTTAATGAATTATAATTAACGGTATATCGGTAATTCGTAAGTTCCGTCGAACTAAATAAAAATTGACCTCACGAGGGTGCTAGGCTCACGGATGGAGTGCTCTCCTTGGGGGTCTTTTTCAGAAGCCCTAGAACACTTATTTATGCAAGTTTCAGAGAAAAACACGGAAAACTCCGAGCTGCTAGGTCGACGATTACGATATGGAATCGAACACGCACATCTCGTCTATCAGCGTTAAGCGCAGAACCGCTCGGCCACTGGTGCTTAAAATGAAGAAAAAATAAAGAAAGTATGAGATAAAACTAATTAAAATAAAAACCTTTCAGCTTTAGGATATTGCGAAGTTAATAATTTATATGACCATTGAGTACCAAAACTATTTAAACGTTAAAATTGAGAGAAAAATTTAATATAATAAAAAGAAAGCAGTAAGATGAATCGCAAAACATGTACTATCCTTCTTGGTACTATATCAATAAAATAGTAATTATAACAATTTGAACTCACTGTGAGGACTTAAATCATAAACAAACCATAAATAAATAAATAAAAAAAAAGTTTACGCATTCCTTTTTTTTTTTTTTTTTTTTTCCCGAGATAAAAAAGAAATATTTCTATTTATTTATTTATTTATTTATTTTTGCCATAAAATTGTTTATTTCTATTTAATAATTTTAAAGTTAAAATGAAGGTTTTATTGGATATCTTTTGAATCGATTATCCGATTGAATTAAAAAATACAGCGTCAGCTACATATTGTCCTGATTAATAAGTGTACCGATTTTTGTAACGATCGGTTGAATAGTGTAGCTTGGTGTAGCGAATTAACCCTTTGAGTGCTGAATACTCGCGGCCAGGGACTGAATACTTTATGCGAGTGTTGCATAGTACACTGATCATTTTTGCTGGGCGCGTATTTGCGTCCATAGTCCATACTGATAACATCTGCTAAGAGCGTATTTGCGACCATAGTCCATACTGATAACATCTGCTAAGCGCGTATTTGCGTCCATAGTCTATATTAATGACTTTCACTGGACGCATATGTGCGTCCATAGCACTCAAAGGGTTAAAAATATTCCTCATCAACAATCATCTCTGTTTTTAGTCTCTGTTGCCCTCCTCATTAGAAGTCTAAATTTTGTCTTTTTAATTAACTGCTGCCCTCTGATTTTATATCTGGCAGCTTTTTTTTTTTTTTTTTTTTTTTTTTTTTTTTTTATGTTTATGCAATAAACAACGGAGGAGACTTAACCTCTAGTAACGGGCTCTTTCAGAATTTCACAATGTTATATGACATTTGTCGTCAGAGCCCCTCTATGGAGGTTGAAATCGCTCAAAACCGTGACATAGTGGTAAGCGGCCTCCTTCCGTCATTGAATCTTTGAATCGATACAGTGACAAACTTTCAACTTTATATATTTTAAATAAATAATAATAAAACTATGTTTGTATGTTTTATAATTATCATTATTATTATTATTAGTATTTAAATAAAAAGAATTATATTTACCTATTTATTTTTTGCATAAATTTGTTTCTTCTTTTTCATAATTTTAAACTTAAAATAATGCTTTTATTTAATATCTTTTGAACTTATTATACGATTAAACTAAGAATATGGAGTTTGCTACATTTTATTTTTATTAATAAGTGTACCACTTTCGTAGCGATCGGTTGAATAGTATAGTTCTGTGTAACGAACTAAAAATCCGGACAGATTAACAAACTTACAGCTATGTATATAGAGAGAAGCAGAAATAAATCCTGTAAAAGAAATGTCTTGAGAGCGGCACTCGGATGGGATTTTTGTAGTCATTATTTATTTTCCACAAATTAATAACATAAACCTTTTTATGTACAAGCGTAGCCCGTGAAAGAGGCAAGTTTCTTACTAAAATTATAATGAGTTAAAGCTGATTTAATTTAGAAAAAGGTCAAGTATTTCAGCATTTTTTGGCAAAACTAAGAAAAAAAGCAACAACAATGGGGGAAAAATACGAAAGTTCTTAAAATAAATTCCTGCAAAAATTCTTCATTGTAAAAAAAATATATAAACAAAATTTTTCACATACAAAAAGAATCGTGCCAAGGACACAAGATGACTTTTTCTTAAAAAAAAAAAAAAAAAAAAAAACCTATTTAAATCGGAATTATGTTATAAAAAGCACAAAGATTTGCTTCCCCCCCCCTTTTATAAACAGAGGGGAGAAAAAAAAAAAAAAAAAAACAGCTACAACATAGGGGAAATGTAATATTAAAATTTCCGCAATAGATTTTTATATAATAATTCTTTACTGTTAAAAAAATAATTACATAATATTTCTTTATTACAAGATCATCGGATCAAAAGATTAAGGATGTTTTCTTTTTAAAAAGGATTTTTTTCCGTTGAAGGCATAAGGTTACTTTCTTTCTTAATAAATAAACAAATAAATAAATGAAAAAAAAAAAAAAAAAAAAGAAGTTTTTAGTTGAAATTGATTTATATTAACGGTGATTCCTCTTTGATTTTCTGGAGCAAATTTATTTAAAATAATGGTAACAAAGATAACAACAAAAATATAAAAAGAAAAAAGAAACAGACAAACGAGCAAACAAACAAACAAAAAAGACATCAAAGGTTTTTTTTTTATGTATTTATTTATATTTGCCATTTTTGATAATGGTATACATTTATAAAAAAAACTTTTAAAATTCAAGAACATTCTGTGAATGAAGCTATGCCTATATTAGACGAATTTATAAATAAATAAATAAATATATATATATATGTGTGTGTGTGTGTGTGTGTATAGAAAATTTTACGTTGGTTTAAATTTAATACATATTGATTTTATATATAAACATTATAAATTGCAAAATTGTGTAATTTAAAGGTGCAGAATTTCATGAAATTGATTAAAAATTTAAAAGAATACAAATTCAAAAATACAAAATTTTTATTTTTTGTATGGCTCTTTGCTCTAATAAAACAATGTACAAAATTTCAGCATTATATCAAAAAGGCATAGGAGTCATACACAAATTATTAGTGAAAACAATGACAATGTAAATATATCTAAAGATAATTTGTGAGCAATTCCACAATAAATTTCTTGAAACATATTTCTAAGACTTTTATGATACTATATTGAAACCTTGTACAACACATCATTAAAATAGGGAATATATTTTACTAATAAGAAATTTTTTGTATAAGGAGCATATTGAAATTCAAATTTCGAATATCTGAAATTAAATCTGCTCAAATATTTTTATCAGTTTTACAGACATATGAACTTTTTTTCGTCACTTTGGAATTTAGTATAGACATTACTGCTCAAAAGTTACGTCAGTTTTACAAATTATTATTATTATTATTATTTATCAATTTATAAACTGTTCACTTGAGGAAATGTCCTTAAAATTTACAGTTGTGAAAAGCAGGATCGTTCTTATACTTTTCATTAAACATTTGGTTAGGACACTAATTAGGGGGCAACAATAAATTGATTAAAAAATGTGATGTTCGCCTTCACGTGATTTCATTAAAAGAACAAAATGATCTATAACTGTAGAAAATGTTTAGATAGACCTTGTAGAATTTTTCAATACATTTGCGCAAAAATAGTAAGTTATAAGCATTTATTCAGTATGTTTTACTTCTATTACCCGATTATTTGTAGATAAGGGAAGTATCGTATTCTGTCCAAGAATTCGATTTTGAGCTTTCACCTTATTTACATATTTTAAGGTCTCGCGAGTAAAATAAAAAAAAAAGTGGTGTCCGGCAATTTCTCAGTGTGTACGAGCGTATGTGCTTGTGAACTTTTTGACTACCATAACTCCAAAACTAATAAAGATATAGCAATGAAACTTCAGAATTGAGACTGGTCTTGTGTGCAGAAAAAAAAAAAAAGAAAATATCTAAAGTTTTTAGATTTCATTTTTTTCTTCCTCCTAAAAAAAAAAAAAAAAAAAAAAAAAAAAAAACTGGCTGAGTCCCGCTTAAAGTGCTCACACAAGGATATCTCCTTAATTTTATTTTGATAAAGATTTTTTTTATGTTTAGAATAAAAGATGAATAAAAGATTATTTGTTATAAATTCTTATTGTTTTTTCTCATTGGTTTCTAGATGAATTATTCCTAGAAGACAGCTTAATAAAATAGGAGATAATTTTAGTATTCAAAATATTATTTTATGACCCAGTAAAAATTTAATGAACTTGGATATTATTTAGTTTATTATTTTTTTTTACAAATAAACCAACGCAATGTATGATACAGATTGGAGAGTATCTCTAAAATAACAATTTCTCTCCAACAGTTACTTTTTCATGATTTATTATAACCAGTAAAACTATTTTTTTTTATTTATTTACGTTTTCCTTTAATTTAGCTAAAGGTTTTGAAGTAATCTTAACCACAATAAAAAAGTTTTATATGTACTAAGAAGTTAAATCAACAAAATTTATATTAAAGAGTTTTAGTATCTAACTTTATTGTTAGTTTTAGTTTTTGGAAATTTTGGAAATTTCAAGACTAAATAAAACATTATCTAAGCTAATGAAAAATTAGTATTTAAAAGTTAAGTAAAGAACTTTGATCAATTACATTCACTTGAAAAAATGTATTCGACTAATTTTGGGAAGCTCTCTATTATAGTCTGTAAGTTGTACACGCACTAATTAATTCACTTCAAACTGAGCAGAGAGGCAAAAAAATTCATCACGCATCTTGAAATATCAATTTTCAACCACAGTTCTTAATCTAGCCGAATTCTTTTGATTGGCCTGTAAAAGAATGATGAATAATTTTCGCATCATATCCTTTATGAAACATGCTTTTATATGTCAAAGAAATATGTTTCTTTAGTTTGTGTAGTATAGTCTAATAATGTTAAAATGCACCATCAGGAATCTTTGTCCATAAATGTAGTGTGTTTTAATATTTTTGATTGTCCTTTTATACGAATTGTTTGTCCTATTTCAACAAAAACTCCATATTATATACACATATGATAAGAATTTATAAAATCGAATTTGGATTTCCTGCTAATGTATTTATTACTTTCTTCTATATTTAATAGAAGAAAGTATTGGATTCGTAAAAATTTTCTACCTCGGGTTTTTGACGGATTTATACTTTTTGGGAGCTGTAGAACACGAATTGACCATTTTTAGAAAATGTTTGTCTGTCTGTGTGTGTGTGAGAGAGAGAGACAAAATTTTGTGGCGACTGTGTCTCAGGTACTACTGCACAGAATTTCACACAAATTGGTATGTAGTTACACATTGACATAAATTAATGCCTATCAACTTTTGGTAAAAATTTTCCAACAATTTGTGTTGCCATCTCGCTTTTTATAAATTTTTAGCATGGCGGTATAGGACAAAATTTTGTATAAATGTGCATAAAGAGAATTATTTTTTAATAATCATTATGAAATTTAAAAGAATTATTTGTAATAGAGATAGTCAACTGGGAAAAAAATTGTGTATGTAGGAGCCTCGCCTCCCACCCTTGGGGGGGGGGAAAGTCCCCCCTCGAGGGGAGTAAATTTTCGGTTACGTGCCGATTCCGACGTGCCAATTCCGGACATTCAAAGTCCCTCTTTGTAAGGGATTAAAATGTTGAAGGAATTTGTCTTAAAAGAATTATTTTACACTTGGCCCTCTCCCTAAAGTCTATTGACCGGAAATGTAGCCAAGGTGAATTTTGGTGATAAATTTACTAGTTTTTCACACGTCAATGTGACTAAAGTAATTTTCCGTGCTTTCTAACATTACCTAAAATTAATGTTAAATGGTTTAATCGTTATATTATGGAGTCTATGGAAAGAATTATTTCCACTTGCGCGATTCTCATTTGCGCGACGGGGTGAAAAATTCCCATTTCGCGACCAGATATTGCAGGAAAAAAGGCGTACAGGTGATTTCTTCCTTTTTGACTTGATAATCTGAGAACGCCCGTATTTCGGTTCCGTAGCTATCCTTACCACGGACGTAAAAACGAAAAACACATCACTGGACACCCCTACCGCGCTGTGCATGAATCTGAGTGCACCCGTAACTCGGTTCCTCAGCAATCCCTACCACGCACCTAAAAAAAACAACAACAACACTGGACACCCCTACCGTGCTGTGCAAGAATCTAAGAATGCCCGTAACTCGGTTCCGCAGCAATCCCTATCACGCACGTAACCCCCCCCCCCCCCCCAAAAAAAAAAAAACATCACTGGACACCCCTGCCTCTCTGTGCATGAATCTGAGAACGCACGTAACTCGGTTCCACAGCAATCCCTACCAAACACGTAAAAAAAAAAAAAAAAAAAAAAAAAAAAAAAATCACCGGACACCCCTACCTCACTGTGCATGAATCTGAGAACGCCCATAACTCGGTTCCGCGGCAATCCTACCACGCATGTTAAAAAAAAAAAAAAAAAAAAAAAAAAAACATCACTGGGCACCCCTACCCCGCTGTGCATGAATCTGAAAACGCACTTTCTTTTTTGATGGAACATTTAAAAGTTTTCCAAAGCAATTTATGCAAATTTACACAATCCATGTTGATTATGGAAGTACATCATCGGAGACAAGCGTTTATCCTGTTTTGTTTGCTTTTCTTCCTGACAAGAAAGAAATTACTTAAATTTATCGCCAAAATTCACCTTGGCTACATTTCCGATCAATAGACTTTAGGGAGTGGGCCAAGTATAAAATCATCCTTTTAAGACAAATTCCGTCAACACTTTAATCCCTTACAAAGAGGGACTTTGACTATGTCCGGAATTGGCACGTCGGAATCAGCACGCCACCAAATTTTCATGATGGGTAACTTTCAAAAGAGCTCGCTAATACCTTTAAAATGAATGGTTGAACCGTTGATCTGCAATTATTTAGAACAAAATTATCGTTTTTTTTTTCATTTTTAACAAATTTTTTATTTTTTTATTGTAATATTGAGAATAAAGTTGACTTTTTTTTGGATATTTAGTGTTATGCTACTTCTCTAATATAGAAATCGTCTGCTTTATCATGGAAGATTTTTTTTTTTTTAATACTATTTTTAATAAATTATTTTTACTGAGTGAATTTGTATAGGAAAATATAGAAGAAAATCATGTAGTGGCCACAACGTACTAGTTTTTCAATTAGATTTATTACAGAGATATAGAAGATAACACACAGAGAGATAGACACACAGAAAAATAAACAGACACATAGCATAAACACACACTTTTTGCTCAAAAAATTTATTTTCGGGTTCAATTAATCTGTAAACAGTATTAATCTGTAAACAAGTATAGCGAAAATTCAGTTTCGAAATTTCGACTACAAAGAAATAATTTTTGTTCATATAAAAATTTAAAAAAATGAATCGGATAGTAAATGTATACAGGGTGTCTCTGAATTCATGAGCCAAACTTTAAGGATATGTAAAATGGACACAAAGAAGCACTTTTCGCAGAGAAATATATGGTCGGAAATGAAAAGTGTGGGCGGTAAAACAAGATTTGACGAGGAAATGGAAGATAGCTCTTTATTTACATAATATTACAGAAAGTAATCAAATGGGAACAATATTCATAGTAATATAATCAGTCCTTTAAATTAGAAAAAGCATAATTTCTATGTATATCTTTTTTATGTAACCATTTACATGTGAAAAAAAAAAGAGCATTCAAAAGCCACGCCCACATCTGGTGAAAAATAACAAAAAACAACCCGTTTTTAAAGGGTTAAAATGTTATTTGCTGTCATGGGTTCCTATGCTGTTCTTGAACCTTATGATGGGCCCATATCCCCTTAAAGTTTGGCCCATGAATTCATAGACACACTGTATTGGTATGGATATATATATAAATCAAAAATGAAATGAAACTAACAAGGAGAGGTCACGACATGGAAAATTCAAATCGGGACGAAATTGCGCAGGATTGTAGTATACTATGAGGGTAACAACCTATTAAAGCAGTAGGACCCACTATCCACAAAATTTCGAGAAAAAAGCATTTAAAGTTTCAGTAATCTTTAAATACAAGTTATTTCGTAAGCGAGCAAGCGCCCCAGTGGTGTGATCTTAAAGCGCGTGTCTGCTAGACAGACGACTTGAGTTCGAGACTACCTCGACACAACTTTTTTTTTCCCGTTCTTCTTTAACTATTTATGTAATCTAAACTTTTTATTTATTTTTACATTATTTTACAATTCAATTCAAAATTTGAAAATTTTAATAAATTATTTAATTTTCTTGAGTATAAAATAACTTTTTCTATTTTTAATATTTATAACTTAAAAATACAATAAATTTCTATAACTTAAAAAATAAAGTTTAGTTTTACAAAACCCTAAATAAGAAACATAAAGAAAAACAGACAAATATTTAAATAATTAAAAAATAAGCAAGCTGTAAACAAAGTGTAAAATAGTTAGCAGGTGTTACTTAAATCTTGGTTTGAGCTTCCTGATTTTGTTTGAATGTGTATAAATTACGTAAGCGCTTCAAGCTTGTTAATAATAAAGGGCAGGTGGAATTTTATTTTGTGCAAGGAAGGAAAGAAAAAAAAAAAAATTAAGTCGTTATCGAAAAAGAAACGATGTTCATTAACATTTAAAATCTACATTTAAAGATAATATTTCTTTACCAGTTATAATTCCTACGCTATATTTTTTCAAGAAACTGTATTGATTGGAGAAGTAATTATTTAATTTGGATAGTAATTATATATGCAATTAAAATCATCATTTCTCTGTATTGTTATTATTTTTTTAAATTTAAAAAACAAAATGTACTTTGTTTCAAGCATACCTAAAATAAAATAAAATATATTTCGATAAATAATCAAAAACAGTTTCTTTAGTTTTACCTTATTTTACAGTTAAAATAAAACTAAAATTTATTTTTTAAGTTATAGAAATTTATTGTATTTTTAAGTTATAAATATTAAAAATAGAAAAAATTATTTATTTTACATTAAAATAAATAAATAAATAAATAACATTTTATTAAATTTTCAAATTTTGAATTGAATTATAAAATAAAGTATAAATAAATAAAAAGTTTAGATTACATAAAAAGTTAAAGAAGAAAAAAAAAAAAGTAGTCTCGAGGTAGCCTCGAACCTAAGTCGTCTGGCTAGCAGACTCGCGCTTTACGATCATACCACTGGGGCACTTGCTTGCTTGTGAAATAACTTGTATAACTTGTATAACTTGCGAAATAACTAGTAAAGATTACTGAAACTTTAAATGCTTTTTTCTCGAAATTTTGTGGATAGTTGGTCCTACTGCTTTAATATGTTGTTACCCTCATAGTATACTACATCCTGCGGAGTTTCGTCCCGATCTGAATTTTCCATGTCGTGACCTCTCCTTGTAAGTAAAGTTTACATATTACTGCAAATAGTAAATAACTAGAGAAGATCCTGTTCGGGAACTAGCCTATGCTTTTGCGGAAGTGGAGTCCTTAGCGAAAAATGCCCGATCTATTTCAGCATCAAAAATTTAAAAATTACCCAGAATTATCAATAAGTAAAGTTCTTTAATGTAATGCTGAATTAGCTTTCATGCCAAGCGCGAATCATCCGTGGCAAAAACATACTATTTAAACAAAAGGGTAGGGGGGGGGAATCTAAAATTGAGGTATATTATTTTTTTTTTTACTCCATTTTCATATTTTCATTTTTGCTGAAAAGAAAGAAAGAAAAAAAAAAAAACTTACCCCCTTTTTTTTTTTTTTTTTTTTTTTTTTTGCAACAATTAAAAATTTAAATGTCCAAATTTTAAGCAATAAAAAGGTTAATATTTTCATATTTTAATTAATTTAAAAAAATCTAATCAACATTTCGTTACAAATAAAGTACCAAATAAAAGGGGCGATTTTTCTGAATTCGTCGGATTAAACAGCTTATCGTTAGGACAATTAGATTTTTTAAAATTAACTAAAGTATGAAAATTTGGTGGCAAACAGAGTCCAAGGAAATCTCTTAGCCGTTTATATATATATATATATATAGATGAAAAATAAAAATTCTTGTATGAGTTTTCTTTTATGTTTCTTCTTTATTGGAAAAAAAAAAAACATAACCTTTTTGCTTAAAAAAGCAAAAAGGTTATGTTTTTTTTTTAAAGAGATATAATTACTTTTTGTGAAACAAGATATTATTTTTCCTTTCATTTCTTTTTCATTCAATTATTTATAGATGCTGAAATTTCATCTCCTTTCATCGCATTGAATAAAAGTGAGAAGACAAAGATCCAATTATCTGTTGAAAATTGAATAAAGGGAGATTTTACTGGTCAATATTTCCTCGGAAACAGGAAGTCTTGGAGCATTTACTGTAGTAAATTTCTCGTTTGAACATATACTGAACGATATTTTGGGGACAAACAAGTCACAAAATTACTGTTAAACAAGATATATTTATTTATTTATTTATTTATTTATTTTTAATCATATATATATATTTTTTTCTTAATACTGAAACACATAAAAATAAATCACCCTTTTACACAAATCTAGCCGCAAGACATTTTATTAAAACAACAAAACATGTATTAAGATATTTTAGTCACTCAATTTAGTTTCAGTTTTAGTTTTTAAATTTCTAGTTCGGAAATTTCCAGACTAGATAAAGTATAATATTAGGTAATGAAAAATTAGTTTTTAAAAGTTTTTAATACGTGTAAAATTTTTATATTTTAGTAAAAAATGCATTAAATTAATAAAATTTCAATTTTTATAATGCATTTAATTATAAATTTATAGTAACATCTCAAAGCTTAATATCATTTAATTAAAAACGTAAAGTTCTACAAAAACGTATCAAAATAAATGTTACTATTTCATGCACTTGAATTTTATTTATTAACAAATTTATTTAAATTTATTTAAATAATCTGGCGCGACACACTACTTTCTCATCTTAAAACCAAAGAAATCTTCAACGTCTAGAACACTAAAGATAAAAAATTAGAAGAAAGTAGACAGCTGTTTCGGTAGCACTTGGCGTACCGTCTTTAGTGCAAAAAGAAATGAGAGAGAAGTGTTCATATTTACGAATATTCTCTCATTTCTGTTATGCATTGAAGACGGTAAGCTAAATGCTACCGAAACAACTGTCTGCTTTCCAACTTTTTTTCTCTGGCGTTCAAGACGTTGTTTTTAATAACCCAGCGTATAATTTTCTTTTAATACTTTCTCTTCTTACATTGCTAATTTTAGAACTTTATTAGGAGGTGCATCGTAATCCGCGTTTGAATATTGTACTAAAATTCATAAAATGTTTAAAGCTGTTGTTTTATTTTGAAGTACTTCCTTAATTGTCCGGGCGGTTCTGCGGTCAAAGCTGATGGATGTGAGGTGCCGGGTTCCGTCTTAGGTCGCGCTCGTCAGTCTAGCCGTTCGGAGATTTCTGTGATTTTCTCCGAAACTTGCGTAAATACGGGCTAGCACTCCTTAGAAAGACCCATACGCAGGGCACTCTCCCTCAGGCATAAGACCCTGGAGCAGTCAATCGGCCTTAACCCCCACAACCCAACCCTTAATTGTCCGGAGAAATTTTATCCACACACAGTTTGAAATATTAAGATTTTAGTCATTTGTTAAAAACCTGATTTTTTGGCTTCTGGGGAACGTCAAAACATATCAATACAAAGGTATGCTCAAGTTGCTACACTCAACGCAGAAATTACACATTTCCTTAACATCTGTCTTTAGATTTATCTATTTCAGTTTAAAAACTTGTGTGGTTCAATGAAATTGTTATACCTTATATATTTCAGCGAAAGTTTTATCCCGAAGGCAAATGAGAGACCAGTAACAAATAATGATAGTAATAATAATAACAATAAAAAAAAAAACAATAAATAATATTTGGGAACGCCCTGTAAAATATATGCTTGAAATTCGTTTTCGTTTTAGCATGGAATTATTTTTTTTAATTATCTGTATTCATCTGTATGAGAATAGTATGTATATTTATGGAGATAAAAAGTTTTTTTTTTTTTTTTTTTTTTTTTTTTTTTTTTCAGAAACAACGAAAGATTTTCGAATGTTTTTTGTTTACAAACGTACAGGTTATGAAATCTATGCAATGTAAATTTCAGTAAACTTCCCATACTATATTAGACACAATCTAATGCAATCAAAGTATAAAAATATTTATTATCTGGTGAAATATGGTTATTTTCTAGATTATTATTAACGACTCATGCGCAAATAATACCAACATTTATTTGCATAATGTATTACCAATATGCACAGAATTATTCTGGGTTGAAAAATATTCTGAAATTTCGGAAATATTTCGTCTATAGAATCAGATGAATTTCAAGTACTGAAATAAAACAGAATTATGAGAGGCATTACTCGTATTTTGAATTAGCTAGTGGCAACATTTTGTAGATTGATTCAAAATAAAAATATAGATAAAACCCTTTATTTTATTTTACTTTCAGAATATTCGAATTTCAAGTAATTCTAGCGATGATATCTTTCTGAATGACGATATATATATTTTTTTAATGTAACTGTATACATTTGGCTAGTAAACTAAGCAAAAGAAATTTTATTCCCGCTTGTGCATGCGCAGATGATAACTTTTTAGCATAAGTGCTCATATTTTCTTAGATATTAATTTTTTTATGCTAGGATTGGAATATTTTGTGCCAACTATATTGTATCAAGTTCATTAAAAATGACGTTGTATTGGATTAAAAATCCAACTTAAACAAAAAACGTTCGAAAGATTTTCGTTTCCGGTAAAGAAACCTTTATATGTCTATGAATATACATGCTATTCATGTACAAATGAAAACAGACAATTAAAAAAAGCCTCATAATCACATGCTACAGGGGCAAAGAATTTCAAGTATTATTTTTACAGGGTAATGACAAAACTTTCTTTTTTATTTCCTTATACAAAGTATAAGGAAGTATAGTAATTCCGATTTGCGAAATGGAATTTGTATTTCACATTTCTCGAAAACAAGTGATCGCTGAATGTTGCCAATTTATACGTGTGACTGTCATGATTTCTAGTTGTACACCTGCAAGTTTCGTCTTAACACGAGCTCTCGTTTTAGAGATATATGGGACTTTACACGATTTTTCGTGGCGTCTGTATGTATGTGTGTCTGTATGTGTGTGTGTGTGTGTGTGTGTGTATGTCGCATAACTCAAAAACGTTTGGACGTAGAAAGTTGCAAATTCGTAAATAGGTTTGTTATAATATCTAGTTGTGCACATCCCTTTTTGGACTTTGTATGATTTTCCGTTTTGGAGATATTTAGGAAAATTAGGTTCATAATGACCAAAAATACATAGGTTTTGGTCATAATGTATCAAAAAACGGTAATAACTCAAAAACAGTTTGGATAAATCTTGCAGTTTAACTGACTTCTCGACTAGCTAGACATTTGAAACTTTCAGAGAAGCTCAGAATACGTTGACAATGCATTTTTAAAATGTTTTTAGCCAACTGTTTCCGATACCTGCAACCTTCAGTAGCGTTTATATGATTCAACAGAAAATTTATTTAACTAACTTTACGACTAGCTAGACATTTGAAACTTTCAGACTAGATCAGAACACGGTGAAAATGCATTTTTTAAACACTTTTAGCCAACTGTTTA
This sequence comes from Salticus scenicus, assembly GCA_963930645.1. Taxonomy (NCBI): domain Eukaryota; kingdom Metazoa; phylum Arthropoda; class Arachnida; order Araneae; family Salticidae; genus Salticus; species Salticus scenicus. Next base: position 51,742,820 of record OZ005659.1, read on the forward strand.
GGGTCCCTGCTGCCTTCGGCAGCGTTACCAGTACAAATCTTGCAATCGATTTTTAACTAACTTCCCGACTAGCTAGACATTTAAAACTTCCGGAAAAGCTCAGAACACGGTGACAATGAATTTTTTAAATATTTTTAGCCAACTGTTTCAGGTCTCTGCTGCCTTCGGCAGTGTTTATATGGTTCAACAGAAAATTTATTTAACTAACTTCCCGACTAGCTAGACATTTGAAACTTTCAGACTAGATCAGAACACGGTGAAAATGCATTTTTTTTTAATACTTTAAGCCAAATTTTTCGGGTCCCTGCTGCTTTCGTCAGTGTTACTAGTACAAATCTTGCAATCGGTTTTTAACTGAATTTCAGAAAAGCTCAGAACACGGTGATAATTCATTTTTTAAAATATTCTTAGCCAACTGTTTCGGGTCTAATGTCAATGTTTTTTAACATTATGCATATTTCTAAAAGTGTATAAGGAAGTCATGTGGTGCCGACATGAGAATTTTTTTTTTTTTATATTACAAGTCCCTTTTTTGCCTTCGGGTCAAAACTGTCGTTGAAATAAATAAGGTATAGCATACTCTGTACACCCTAAAAATTTGGAAATTGAAATAGCGAAAAGTAAAGGTAAAAATTACAGAAGTGTTGAATATCGGCACAAAGTCTTATAATTTGCACATCTCTGTATAACAAAATCTCATTTTCGAAAAATTCAATTAAACAATACATTCTATACTATATATGTATGAGTAAGAGGACGTAAAAAAAAATCTGTTATTTTTCATATTTTTAACCCTTCCTCCTTTTTTTTTTTCATTTACCGTTTTTCCCGAGTATGGTACAGAAAATGTTGTTTCGGATTCGAATTGTTGAAACCGAGTTTTTGCTACAATTATACATTTTGGAGTTCTCTGAACTCAAAAGTGAGGTCTTTAGTGGTTTTTCTGTGCATCTGTGTGCAAGCAGTTGCTTGTAGAAAGTCTAAACTCAGTATTAAAAAATTGTATGACAAAAGTATATTACTTAAAACTGTTTAATGAAGTAAGACAAATGGTTCGTGTACAGGGACATGCAAGTTTATTTTAACAGAATACATAGATGGTACAAATATCTCATTGGTACATTTTAGAAACTTTAAATTGCATTGAATATAATGAAATTTATATATTTTTAATTTGCATAGCAATATTTTTTTGTGCAACGCGGTATGCAAATACAGGGCCCTACAACATATTTCGTATGTAACACGGCTATAGTTGGAAATGGCTCAGTGAGATTTTCAAATTCTATTTATGCACTTTTTTAGTGTATTAAATTTAAATAATGTCATGTGTGTACTATTTATGAAAAATATACAAAGCATCCCAAATTAGTTACCACTTTGTATTTGATGTAATTGATGGAAAAAAATTCTAAATTTTCACATACCCAGGAAAATTTTTAATAACAGTTTTCGCTAGATCAAAGCGAGGTTTAAATAACAATACGGGGCTTGTTAATAAAAGTTTCTTTTATTAAACGTACAGCGTAGGAAAAAGTAAAGTGAATGCCACACCAAATATTTTATAACATTATTAATCAAATATTTGTTTGTTAAATTTAATGAAAAAAGCTGCAGTGTCATTTAACACGTGAAAAAATAATTCTAAAGACATTTAATAGCAACAAGAATAATAATCTATATAATATTTCTCTAGCGTGGACCAATTACGATTACATTTTGTCGAAACGATACGATAGTGATGTAATTAATAAAATATGTAAGAATATATATATATATATATATATATATATTTATTTATTTATTTATAAATGGATAATATTTAAGCACGCGGTTTCAGCTTAAAGATCTAATAAGAAAAACTTGTGACGACCGCATGGACGTCATGATTTATTTAACTTAGCTTAGTTCCTCCATCTTAAGATTAACTTAATTACTTAATAAAGCGAGTACGAGACTTGAATTATAAAAATAAATAATGAGCTTTTATTTTGAGCTTAAGGAAAAGGCGGGCGTTGGACTATAATCACCTTCCAGTACCTTTATAAACTTAAAGGGGCAGCCTTCATAAATACTTTAACTATCAAATAGATACTAATCGCCACTGCGTCGCTTAACTTCGTTAACTCCCCCGACTATACTCGTCTTTCGTAAGTGTGAGGATTCCCTTACGCCACTATACTACTCGACTAACTATCTTCTACCATCCTACTCTAAGCAGCTAACTCTCCTTTCTACTTTCCTCCAAGCAGCTAACCGCCTCTTACTGCTCCCTTCTCTAACTCTGAACTGCTCTCCAAAAACAATCTTCCTTCTTTTTTATATAAATCACTTTCCAAAATATTAGCATATTACAATTTCGTTTATTATAGGAACTAACTTCATTAATCAACTGAATCCTAAATTCTGCACATTCACGTGTTATTCGTAAAGTGCGAATTTCATTTGTAGCATTACGCTAACATTGCTTTACCTCACAAACTGACATTTGTCTCATGAGACCATTTTATCGAAAAATGTATTTTTAAAAGTTGCTTCTTCAGAACCATTGCAAGCATCATTTTAAACCTAGCAATAATTTAAAGATATATGCAGAATATGAATTATTATCATAAATTGACTAGAAACGCATCCATAAAAAGCATAATCAAAACAGGAATTAGTATTTTTTTAAACAAAAATCATACCAAAACAAATAAATAAACTGTCATTGCCAATACAGCGACAAAAATTTAGGATTCATGGGGGTCCTATATTAAAAATGTACTGCCTGCGGAAGCATGAAAACTGGGTCGTCAACCATGAATTTTATTTTGAAACTTTTCTTTGAATGATTTTGGTTTCACTATTGCACAATATTGATTTGGTTCTAATAATAATTTGGCTTCTGGTAAATTAAAACTTTAATTAGAGGGTGAAATTGGTATAATATTTATGAATTTCAAATTTTAAAAGTAAATAAGAAAAGAAATAAAGTGCGAAAAATTCGCACGGGTCTGCTAGTATATATATATATATAACACTAAGACTATTTTTGTTTTCTAAGTAAGAGATATAAAATTCTGCAGAAAATAGAATTTAATTTATTACAAAAGGAATTATTTTAATCTATTCTTCCCTATAAAGGTATGCGGTAAATGTGTTTCATTCTATAGCTTCACTAACTATATTCATTTCTTAAAATTTCTTTGGTATAGTTTTATCATGGGAAATGTTTGCACGTTAATTTTTTTTCCCCGACATGAAAAATAATATAAAATTCAAGGCATGATACTGCAAACGATGCCGACGTAAAATCGCAGATTAAATGGAAAAGTACGATCTGTCTTTCTAAAAATAAATACCTAACTTTTATGATTTTACTTTCTTGAAAATACATCTATAAATACCGTTTAAACCTTTTATCCTATTTATAATATTCAGAAAATCATTTGACAGGTTGTTTGTTTGAAATATAGCATGTTTTCACTTTTCTGAAATAGATTGATTCCAACAGGTGCTCATTTTGGAGAAGGAATCATGAAGTGGATCACAACAGGTGGCGCATCCCAGTTTCATCGATTGGACGGGTCTTTCAGGAGAGTATCAAATGCACCGCTGTAAATGGAAATACTGGGAATTTTAGTCCCGAAAAAGCGGTACTTCATGAGAAACTTTATAAATGGCTGTCAGAAATAATTTAGAAAAAATGTCTCAAGACATAAGAAACGAATTACGTAAAAAGGAAGAGCAAAATGAAAGAATCTGAGAATGGAAATGAAAAAAATATTATAATAAACATATAGTTATTTAAAAACTTTTTATTTATTTATTTTTTATTTATTTTTTAAATTTCTAATGGCAGATAAAAAGACAACTATAGATAGAAAAACAAGCAATAAAACTTGAACAGTAAACAAAAATAACAGAAAACGCAAGTAACATATCTGAACTACAGTAAGTCTGTAAATCGTTCATCTTGTGCCGAGCTCTCCAGTATTTCTCCTACAAGTGTCCCGAGATCAGTGCAGGGCAGTGAACCAAATGGTTCACATCCATTTCCTCCCGACTGTTACACAGTTGGCAGGGAGGACTTGAAAGTATTTTTATACGATATAAATGCTAGGAGAGGAAATCGTGTCCAGTAGCGAGGCGAAAAGTGGCAACAGATTTGTCCCTTGGCCATAGTGGAATGTTTGTGATTTCCTTGATCCATTTATTGTCTTTATTCGCCTCCTTTATGTTATTCCAAAAGTTCTCTCTAAAAGAAGTCCTCTCTATTAGAAAGAACTTTTAGATCGTTCTCTAGTGGTGCACCCTGAGTAACGCTAAATGAGCTACAATTCTGGCAATATGTGCCGCTCTTAAACGAAATTATTTAAAAACTATTTAATCGCATCCTCAAATCGGCTCACACTCATTCGAATCGAAATTATACTTATCGATATTTACGATTCGAATCGAAAATCAGCAACAACACTCTTTTTATGACACAAAAATCTTTTAACTGTAATTCTAATACATCGGTCAAAAAGTACCAGGACTAACCCACAGATGGCGTCGCAAATGAAATATTCGCAAATCAAATAGGTAGTACGAACCTTCAAGGAATACACGCCAATGTTTCATGATTTTCGACCGTTTGTTACGGAGTTATTAAAGTTTTAGTGGCACCAATTTCGATATTCACAAAACGATGGACAAAGCTGAATTTCGTATGTTGATTGAACATTGTTTTTTTATGGGCAAATATACTGTTGAAAACACTTGAAACTCAGCAATGGCTTAGCACTTTTAACAGCATTTTTGCTCCGAAGTAGCTCGGACGTATCCAGCCAAGATCATGATTTATGCAATTTCAATAGCCTTTTTAATTCATTGCCAAAATGATAATAAAAATTTAAAAGTCACCAAGGACCAAAAGTAAAGTTCTGATATATGTCATAGATATAGTAATATATATAGATCTATTACCCTCATGTTATCGTCAGAGATTTTTGATGCCGAAAAAAAAAAAGCTTCGGAATCAGCCATCAAGTGGTGTTGAAAAAAAGAAAAATGAATTTGAAACTGTATCTGGAGTTTTTCATTCGCCTTTAGTAAATAAAATATTCATAAATTTTATTTGCTAAAAATTGTGTATTCCCATGTGTATTCACTCGGGGGAAGATGGCCATATTTTAGTAAAATCGCCGTCTTTTCCCAAATGAAAAGGATAAAGGAATCACTTTTTTCTTCCCAATGATCAATCCATATATTATTACTATATCTATGATATATACTATATATATGTGTGATGTGTGTGTGCGAAAACGGAACGAGAAGATCCAGATTAAATTAAATTTATTATCCATGATTATAACCATGAAATTAAATTGGATTTATTATTCATGATTTTTACCACGAGATTAAATTAGAAATGGAAAAAAGATTGAAATGAAAGTAGCTAGACTTCGATAAGGAAGTTACTGTAAATAAATTATTGTGAACCAGCTTCGTGAAAGAAGCAATTTAAGAAGAAAATTTATCAGTTATTTCGTGTATGAAGCAATTAAGAAAGCAAAGAAAGAAATTGTTCCAGAAGTGATTGAAAAGATCTAGTTTGTTATATCTCTCATATAGTTTGTATCGGAAGTCCGGCATCTATAAATATTTAATCGTACGCTTGGACTGATTTTACCATGTTTTTATTAATTTCTATTCGTGTTTGTCCAGTACAAATCTTGCAATCGATTCTTAACTATCTTCCCTACTAAGAAATATTTGAAACTTTTAGAGTAGCTTGGAACCCGATGACAACACAATACTTCGAATCTCGATTTTCAAAATTTTGATTAGTTTTCTTTTAATTAATTAAAATATGAAAATAATAACCTACTAATAGCTTTAAAAATAGCCATTAAAGTATTAGTGATAATATAATTGTTGCCAAAAAAATTTACGAGTTCATTTTCTTTCGACTTGAAAATGAATACATTCAATTAAACGTGAAAGTTAAAAAATTGTAAAAAGTTAAATTATGCATCTCATAAAAATTGACGTCATTATCACTTTAAAAATTTTATACACATTGATAAAGTGCTAATGTAGTTCTATAGCTAAGATTCAACAGAAAATTTAAAAACATGGTATATAAAAAGTTTTTTTTTTTATCTTATTATTATTTAATACATTTCCTAGAAAACAAAGTATTCATCTCCAAAAAATATATAAAAACATAACGGGTGTACCAGAATAAAATAGACTATTACTATTTGTATGTATGCATGGGAATTTTATATTATTTATAAACATATACGTTTTTTAGCGATTCCCAGTTACATTGGTAAAATCTGTGCAACAACTCAGAAGCAAAAATTACACTGTAACTTCAGGATAGTATGAAGAGCAAAGAAGTACGAAAATTGGTACTTTCCAAGTTCAAAAGTGGAGAATCCAGAAGCAAAATATTTCGTCATTTGAAAGGTTTTTAAGTTATGCCACTGCTTTTATGTGGTGTAATATGATTAGAAAGAGTGACAATATTAAAACATCTCGACCTCCAGACTGTCCACGCATTGTACGCACCAAAAATCTGATTCAAAAAGTGAAGAGTCGCTTGACACGTAAGAAGAGCATATCCATAAGGAAACTTGCTAGGGAACTGAAAGTATCAAAACCATCTGTACAGCGATTACTTAAAAATGACATTGGATTAAAACGAATACAACCTAAGCTCATAGAAACCCAAAAGCAGAAAAGAATCAAATTCGCTAATTGGGTGCAACACAATTTCAGAAAAAGTTAGACTAAGATAATCCTTTTTTCTGATGAAAAAGGGATTTAAATCCACTGGACTACTCGATTTAAGATGAATTTGTACAGCAGATGAACTGGGATAAAATAAAATGTTAAAAAATACTGATTTCAGAACTAAAACGAGCTGTAAAGAGAATAAGAAAGGACATAATAATGGAAAGTTGTCTAAGTTGGACAAGACGCTTACATCGAATGGCAAACAGAAACGGGGATTATTTACATAAATTAATGTGTTGCATTTTGTTTATTATTCTATCTATATTGTTTATGTGTAAAACCAAGTTGGGTTTCACTAAAATAAATTTAGTTATACATCAATTTATATCAGTCTATTTTATTCTGGTACACCCGTTATATTTGTAATAACTTATTTTCTTAATATTTAACAGCGTTTCTAATCAAAATAATGAAATTCAAATAATTAATGCTAATTAAATTTTATTATGGGCTATATAGCGGCATTAGGTTAAGATTTGTATTTGCGGAAAATGGCCTACAGGATAATACCCCCCCCCTCCCCCCGTACGGACCTAATTTTTTATATTTGTATTACAGTAACCGATGGTTAGTTATATCGGTTATCTGCTAAACGGGCGATTTTCTGTGTAAGAGCATGAAGAATAAATTCCAATGAACTTCTTAGCCCTACATTTTAATAAAACATAAATTAATTATAAGAGAAAAAGAAAACATTCGTCATCATCTCACTATATTTACGAGGCAGAGTAACATATTTAAACTCTATTCACACGCAGCTCATATTTTAAGTTATAACTATCATAACGCTGGTGAATAGAGTTTAAAATTGTTTTGATGAATATTGTGTTTAAACATATAACTTTTGTGAATCCATTCAAGTGTTTAGCGAAAACTTTTCGAAGAAATTCGGCATTACGGAGAAGTGTTAAATTATAAATGTGAACTTTTTGGAATAGTAAAACATAGCTTATGAATTTTACCCTTTTTATAATGAAATGATTTTAATGAACTTTATATTAATGTGCTTATGTTTTGATTATATATTTTTGAACTTATATATTTCGACTGAAGTTTTTTTTTTTTTTTTTTTTTTTCAATATTTACAACTCTGAAGAAGACTCAACGATGAAGAGTCGAAAGCTCATGAAATTATATAACTAACTAGATGTTTTTAATTTGAGATGATTTGAATTAGTTGTATTGAAGTAATACATTGTGTTTAGTATATATACTGCAGTAAATCATTTTGTACAATGTAATCAACTTATAAACTGCAAATGACTTTAAATTTAAATTATGTTAGAAAAATTTATTTTATCATGTCTGCAGCTTACTATAAGTACAAAGAATGATATATTAAAATGTATGAATATATTTCATTAATCATAATTCACACACACATATATATATATAGTATATATATAGCTTTTAATTTAAACTTATTTATGGGTACTAATATTAACCCTACAAGGCTCAATTTTTTCTTAGTGCGCAACAAAAATATTTAGGTTGTAATTAGTGATCAGAAGATAAGGAAAACTTATAAAAATAAAAATAAAACCATATTTTACGGAAAAATCAACTTTTTATTTCAGTTCCACGTACGGTACACTGAGCTTTAACTATACTTTTTGGTATTAAACTAGTGCAATTGAATTGTTTTGGAAATAGTATTGTATATTGGACACACATACATAGAACAACACAGTATTTTTTTCGAGTCAAAACTGTTCAATAACTATTGTTTTTTTATTTTTGAATTCAGACAAACGACTAACGTATCATTTTCATTCAAATTTCACACTGAGTGCACTATAACAAAAACACGAACGACATATTTAAGTAAAGATTCGTATTACTACATTGCTAAATGTCAGTAGCTTCTATCAAGATGCCAAGAGATGTCGCTACTAATAGTTTTATAGCTATAGGAACGATTAAAGTCGGTGTTCCACATATGGAACTGGGTGCCTTGTAGGGTTAATCCAGATTGTCTCTCTATTTTTAATAGCATTTTCCGTGCGAAGAACGAGTAAAACAGCTAGCGGAGGAATAGTCGGGTGAAATTAAATGCCGTAATATCTCACCTATATGGGGCTGAAACCTATCGGAAGCACGCCAAACGTATTCAATGGGCTTCAAATATGAACGGTAGTTCACTTTGTATCGGTGAGAAGAGCAGTTCTTGTATCATACAACTTCTTTGGTATATCAAGACTCAGACTTTTTTGAAGGTAAGTATTACGAATTCTGTAATCTATTTACGAAGCAGCAAAATAAATAAAAAATTTAGTGTCATTTTCGGTAGTGGACTTGAGGTATTTTGCAATCTGTTTCCCATGAACTTATTTCTACCAACAGTGGGTTGAGATTGATTTATCCTCCAAGATGACGATTCCGGTGGTACTGAATATGAACTTTTCCATGTTATTTGCGATTTTAATAAAATTTGTAGGTTGAATATTTTTTTAGTACTATTTAGTTTCAATAATAATTTCAAAATAAAATGTCTATATTGCAATTATTCATCATTTTCTATAAAAATATTAACTTGAAACATATTATCCTTTGGGGAAATGAATATTCCATATTTTCCTCCATAAGTAACTCGCTTGGTTCAATTTACCTTATAAAATAGTTTTTTTTTTTTTTTTTACTAAAAATTTTGCAGGTTTCCAATAGTCAAATCCATAATGATCAAAAAATACTTTAGCTTATTGTGGTCAGTTTAAATATAAATATAAATAATATTCCATATTCACCTACTTTCCTTTAAATAATAAAGAGACAGATAAATAAACTAAGTTATTGCAATAGCTCGATTCCTTAAGAAATCAACCTAATGTAAAAATAATTATAAGATAAAAAACTTTTTATAAACCATGTTTTTAAATTTTCTGTTAAATCATAGCAATAGAATTATCTACATTAGTACTTTATCAATGCATATTGTTACGAAATTGTAAATAATTGTATTTATTTTTGTATAAATTCTTTCAAAGAGACTTAGTAAGTTGATAAAATGTCAATTTTCTGCATTTCCAGCTCTTTTTCGAATTAAAATAGCTTAATTTTCCCTTTAAAACGCATTAAAAAGCTCCAATAGGCAGGTAATGGATTTGGTGACAAAATTGGCGACTTTTTGACCTTGGCGACTTTTGGCGAGAAAATCCTTATTATCGATATTCCAAAGATGGACGTTCTAATGGGATTGGTTAAAGAGTTACGGGAAATTTGAATAATAAAAAAAAAAGTTGGTTTTAAAAATAAAATATTAATCCTTTCAGAACAACATATATTTACATCATGAACTACATTGGCACTTTATCAATGTGTAGAAAATCTTTAAAGTGATAATGACGTCAATTTTTGCCAGATGCATAATTTAACTTTTTACAATTTTTTAACGCTCACTTTTAATTAAATATATTTATTTTTATGTCGAAAGAAAATGAACTCGTACATTTTTTTTTGGCAACAATTAAATTATAGCTAATTTTTAATGACAAATTTTATTGCTATTAGGAGCTTATAATTTTCATATTTTAATTAATTAAAAGAAAACTATTCGAAAATTCGAAAATCTGACTTCTAAGTATTGTGTTGTCATCGGGTTCTGAGCTACTGTGAAAGTTTCAAATATCTAGCTAGTAAGGAAGTTAGTTAAAAATAGATTGCAAGATTTGTACCGGACAAACAAAAAAAAAAAAAAAAAAAAAAAAAAAAAAAAAAAAAACACACAAACAAATAAGAATAGAAGTTAATAAAAACATGGTAATATTGCATATCTGAAGAAGTAATAGCATGAAATAATTGCACGCGCAAGCGATACTAATTTTTTTTTTTTTTTCATAATTTATTAGTGAAATATATAGTCATACTCAAACAATACCCCAAGCAACATTTTGATCTTAAAACATATAATTCAAGGAAAACTCACAATTGAAATTTTTGACCGAATACAATACTTCCATTATCAACGATTCATACATAGGTAATGGAAGTAAAAATTGATTGAAAACCAAGTAAAATGAAAATTGTTTTCAGTTAGTATTTATCGTTATATCTGTTATATTCGAAATGTCACTGTGCTTCAAAAAATTGTAAGAGATATGAAGAATTTAAACATTTTGTTTACTTCTTGTGAATAAACTAAAAATTATTAAAAGAGAGTAAATGTTAAATTAAAATTCTGAAAAATTATGAACGGCAAAATCTGTACGTTTCAAGAAGGAAAAATAATTAGTTGCTGCCTTCGGGCCAATTCTGAAATATCTTTAAAGTAGCAATTTATTTTTAAAGTAAGAAAAAAGTTTTCTTTACGAAAGTTAAACTTTGATTAAGAGATTTAATACTTGTTCAACGTTTGAACAAGCTTTATTTACTGATCCAATTATGCTATTATCATAATTAAACTGGAAGAAACTATCAGAATAATACCTAGTAAGAGCATAATTTAAAAAAATAATTATTTTATCTTTTGAAAATGGAATGACAAAAAAACCAGCCTGCTGTAACGCACATAAAACTACAATATATATATATATATAAGTTGCATATATTTTTTTAACAATAAAACATTTGGTTGCCCCAGTGTAACGCTCGAAATGAACATCATAGTTACGACACTACATTGAAAAGAGAAAATAAAATATTATCCAGGGTTCTCACGTGTACATTTCAGTTGAGTAAAATAATGAAAAAAAAAAATGTACTTTAACAGAAAAATTTACATCTCAGTGTATTCAAAATATAAAATAAAGTTTTATTCATAATTTGCATGATTTTGAGAGATTCATTCATTGAATTAAATAATAAATCAAATATGCAAAATTCATTAGATCATTTGCAGAGAAAATTTTACTTTAAAAATTTGTTTAAGTACTGTATATAACACGTTTCTTTCGTTTGCAGAAAACAACTCTACAATAACCAAGTAATTTTCCAGAATTTATTCATCCACAATGCAAAGCTTCAGTAAACAAAACAATTTCTTTTTTTAGAGTAAATTTTTTTCGTTGCTATACCAAATTTTAATACGGCACTAACAAAATATGTGGAATTTCGTTACACTGAAAAAATTTCTGGGACTGACATCTAGAGGATAAATAGTGCCTCTAGTAAAAATTTTTAAACTTAAAAACTTCTTTGTACACCATAAAATTAATGAAACCACTAGCTGTTTCGAAAGAACGTTTTCTTTCTTCTTCAGGTGCAAAACACGTGCAACTGTTTTAGTATTGTCTAATAAAAATAGTTCTATGTCATTCTTATAAATTCTAGTTCTTTCTGATACCGATTTCTAGAAACCCTTATCATTATTCTACAGCGTTTTTCTATATTAACGCGTTTAATCATTTTAAAATCTCTGTGAAAAAAAAAAAAAAAAAAAAACCGTACTCAAGAGGCAAGTTTTAATAACTGTAAATTTGGTTTATGAACGAATTCTAGGAAATTAAGCGAGAATGTCTCGAAATACATATATATTCATAATATTCGTAATGTTTCACTGACTAGAAAAGTATAGACTTGAAATTCTCCATCATTTCGTCTATCCAGTTTATTTTTTTACCTTATACGCATAACTCAGGAATCTATATTTCTAATTTAGAGACTCACAAAATGTGTATTTTTTCATGATGAAAGCTGTCATTCTTTTTTTTTTTTTTTTCAAATGTACATGACGAAAAATTAATAATATTAGTAACAAAATAAAAACATGGTTATAAATTTGAATTAAAAGGATTATGATGTCATTTTTAATTTCTTGAAGATGTTTGGATTTTAAACTAGTATGTTGTGGCCACTACAAAACTTTCTTCTATATTTACCTATAGAAATGCACTAAGTGCAAAAAGAAAAAAAAAAATTATAAAAATTATTATTTTTTAAAATTTTCTAACATGATGAACGGAAATGGTTTTCAATTTAGCGAAAACTAATACTATGCACAGAGAAAGACAGTCTTATTGTCTATAAATAACATCTATAAAAATGCTTTTTTATAATGGTTATCTCACATATCATGTTTCATAGAGTTATATGCCATAGAAGTTGAGATATAGCTTTCCTGTTATCATAGAAATTTGCAGTATAGCAGCGCCACCTATTATACGAAGATCATCCAAATTCAATCAGCATAATGTCTCATAATGGCCTTCTCACATGCTAAGTTTTGTTTGATTAGTAGAACCTAAGATATAGCCTTCCCTTAAACTGTGGAAATCGCTGTATAGAAGCGTACCTTTTAAGCGTTTGATATCAAAAGCTGACAGTCACTAACTTAGGTCAAGGTGCATCTACATATAAATTTATATACAATTCTGAGCAGTAGTTCTGAAGACACAGTCGCCGAAAATTTTTTGTTATAAACACACATAGACAGTCAGACAAACATTTTCTAAAAATCGTAAAATCGTGTTCAAGACCTCTCAAAACGTGTAAACCCGAAATATTATGTAAACCAGTCTTTGTAGTTTTAATTTACAAAGAATTATATCAGTAATACATATGTAAAAATAATTTCTAGACGACCACAATCGAATAAGTATCTCTCGAATAAGTATTAAAAAAAAAAAAAAAAAAAAAAAAAAAAAAAAACTACCTCTGGTCTTTTTCAGTTTATTGTATTTTCCGATTTATTAGTTTATACAGTAAAAATTATTTCACATAAAAACATGAAATTTGCCATATACGTGCAGAAATGTGTGATAAACAAGATGAAACAAACTGTTTATATGTTAAAGCATTATTTTAGTTGACATTGAACGTTGAAGTAAGGCAAAACCTTTCAATTACAAAAGTTTTATAGACTCAAAAACTATTCATGGAAAATTTTGCTAAGATATATATCAGTTAATTGCGGTGTCCAGTATGTAAAAATATTTTGATTTATTTTTTATGTTTTATGTTTTATACAACATTTTTCTTTAAGTTGTAATTTCAAGAAGATGCCACCAAAATTAAAATGCTTACAACTTTTTATTTTATTAATTATTTTAACAAAAAATGGAATATTTTCTTACACTGTATATATATATATATATAAGCTACAATTACAAAAAAAAATTTATTCGTGTACATAATGATTATTATTATTATTATTATTATTATTATTATTATTGGAATTTTGTGCCAATGTCATGCAGTCCGTCAGCACGTTATCCCTCAGTAAACTTTCTGTCAGTAATTATTGATGTATTAGTGTAATAAAAATTAGATTTTTGTTCAATTTCTATCAATGTACATTATAACAATTTTCGCCTTTATATTTGTTGTCTTTGATTGCCCGTCCCCACCTTAATCTTCGGGAGTGGCCTGGCAGACTGGTGGCTTAGCTCTTAGCTTTGCTAGACGAACTTTTTAAGGTACAAATATTTAATACATCTGTTCACAACCATTTTTATGTAGCCAGCTTTCGGACTGTTAGTTACATTCTAGTACATAAAAACAAACATACACATTTTTACTGCCGTCCTGAATTTATTTTAAAACGATGATGTAATATATAGAAAAATTATATAATTATGTTCAAAATTTTAAAGTATGGCAGAGCATACTAAAAAATGTTCTTTGTGTGAAGCTATAGTCCAAATCTATTTCTTCTGAATTTTAATTTCAATTTGATATTGAGCATTTTTGTTTCGAGTAAAATTATCTTACAGTGTAACAGCAAATTAATTAAAAAAAAATTATATAATAATTTGCTGTTAAATAATTAAGTAAAAGGTTACAAATAATTAATAAATTACACATAATCTCAAGTACTTAAATTTTGAAAACCCTTTTCTTATTTTATCCCTGAAGATAATGCTGAAATATTAAGACAGTAATAATTTTTCCTAATTTTCCGTAATTTCGAAACGGTCCCTGCTAAGAAACAGCTGATAATCCCCGCTGTAATCTGATGATCTCTGTAGCTAAATATCGATCTGATAGATAACTGATCTGCGAGATAGTTCCCTAAAATGACTCCATCAAGATGCTTCACACGCACTTAGATCGGATGATAGAGGAAGTTTACTTAATCGAATATCGGGGAAAATTCGCGGCAACTTCGTTGCTATTAAAAATACATTATTAAAGTACTTTCACAATAATCTTATGCATATATTTAAGGAATCAACGAATTTATGCTTTCTTCTATATTTAAAAGGAAAAAGGTTTGGTAAAAATTTTCAGCTTGCGGTTTTCTATGGATTTACACGTTTTTAGAGGTTTATAACACGATTTAATAATTTTTAGAAAGTTTCTGTCAGTGTGTATGTGATGAAAAAATTTGTTGCAGCTCTCTCCTATTAATTTTTTTTATTAAGAATTTAATTTTTTTTAATAAGAACTAGTGCATATAATTTTATACCAATTTATATGTACCTTGACATAAATTAATGTCTATTGACTTTAGGGGGAAATCGCCGAAATGATGTTTTTTTCATAATTTTTATTATGAAAAATTATGAAAGTTTTGAAAGTAATCCTGGTTTTTCATAATTTTTATTGTAGCAGTTTAAGACAAAATTTCATATAAATGTGCCCCATGAAAATTATTTTTATTGAATTATATCACTTTGGAAGGAAAAAGAAATATTTATAGCAAGTAAACCCATGCGAAATTTTCACAATTTCTTTCTTCTTTTTATTTACTTTTAAAATTTGAAACTTTTAAGTCTTATACCAATTTCACCACCAATTTAAATTTTAATTCATCAGAAGCCAAATTAGTATTAGCTTTTATGGTATGAAACGCTAATGATAGGATAGTTAAACCAAATCATTCAAAGAAAACTTTTAAAATGAAATTCATGTTTGACAACACTATTTCACATTTCCCCAGGCAGGACAGCTTTAGTTGGTTGGTTGGTTGAATGGCTTTTTTTTGGCGCAAGGTCCAAAGTAGGACATGCTGCGCCAAACAAAGAGGTAAAGGAAAATGAAGCCTCTGGATGGGTTTACCCATCCAGAAAGTCATTAAAAAACACAGGAAAAAGAAGTAAAACTACATACAAGATAAAATCAAAAATAATAAAAACAGTATACAATAAAAAACAGAAGTAAAATAGGATGAACATTGTAAACAATAAAATCAGATGTCAAAATAAAAGCCAGCCTCCTTTAAAAAATTTGTCAACTGATGATGAGGATTTGCACATAAGAGGCTTGTCAGATTGGGTGAAGATGAGTTAAAATAATGCCTATACAGATGACGAAGACAAGGACAGTCAGTGAGCAGATGGCGAATGGTAAGCACACAGAAATGACATTTCGGACAGTCAGGTTCCGGTTGTCCAAGTAGTAAGTATTTATGTGTGATCCTTGAATGCCCAATTCTTAAACGAGTAATTATGACATCATGTTTTCTAGGACTAAGTGTAGGCCAGACTGCAATTTGAGGTTTTATTTCAAGTAATTTATTATTTTGTTGATTATTCCACTCCATTTGCCAATTATTTCTGAAAGTGCTTTTTAGTGTGTGCTTAATGTCATCATAAGGTATAGGACAGTTTAAAAGAATAGAAGCCTGCCTTGCGGCTTTGTCTGCTGCTTCATTGCCTTTGATGCCAACATGGCCTGGAACCCAACAGAACAAGATATGAAATCCCTTCTTCAGAAGGTCGTTATATGTTTTTAAAACAGAGATAAAAGAAAGAGTGCAAGAGCTAGAAGAAAGAGAGTCAAGAACACTCTTTGAGTCCGTATAGATAATGAATTTTTTGCTGCAGTGAGACGAAATAATATTTAGAGCTACCTCAACTGCAAAAAACTCTGCAGAAAAAATGGAAAAAGTACTAGGGAGTTGATAGCTATAAATGGTATCACCAGTTACAACACCACAGCCAACTTTATTACTTGTCTTGGAGCCGTCAGTAAAAATCTCAACATAATCCTTATATTCAGAGCGATGAGATGAGAAAAGCGCTTGAAAAATGGAAGCATCTGTGTTAGATTTGTCAAAACCACTAAATGGATGAAGACAGGAAATAGCTTGGAAATTCCAAGGTGTCATGTTTAAAAGAGACCGGGGCCGAACTTTGGTATGAATATGAGAGGTGCCTGCAAGAAGGTTTTTAATTCTAACAGCGAAATGTGGGATGCAAGATGGGCGATTCACATAAAGATTATGATCGTTGCAATTAAAATGTGAATGAAGCGGATGATTGGGATGTGAAAGAATGCGATAGTACAATTCAAGTGAAAGTCTTTGTCTAATATTAGTGAGAGAAGGCTCCACACAGTCAGCATATAAACTAGAAACAGGACTAGTGCGGAATGCTCCTGAGCAAATTCTAAGTGCACTGTGGTGTGGTGTGTCAAGTTTTTTAAGGTAAGAATGAGGTGCTGATCCATAAACCTGGCAAGCATAATCAAGTTTGGAGCGAACAGTAGCCCGATAAATTTTTAGTAACGATTGACGGTCTGCTCCCCAAGAAGTGTTAGAAAGGACTTTTAAAATGTTTAGTGCTTTATCACATTTAATTCTTAAATATGAAATATGAGGAATAAAAGTTAATTTCCTGTCAAAGATAACACCCAGAAAGCGGGCAGTGTCAACAACGGAAATTGGCCTGTTATTAATTAGAATCTCAGGATCAGGATGAAGACCTCGTTTACGGCAAAAATGCACACATTGTGTTTTGTCAGTGGAAAATTTAAAGCCATTTTTATTTGTCCATTTAGTGATATTTTTTATAGCAAGTTGCAGTTGGCGTTCTATGAAGCGCATGTCATTTCCCTGGCAAGAAATTTGCAGGTCGTCAACATATAAAGTTCCATAGACACTTTGAGGCAGTTGTTTTAGAATATCGTTAATTTTTAAAGAAAAAAGAGTAACACTCAAGACACTGCCTTGGGGCACACCTTCCTCTTGGAAATAAAAATCTGAATAAACTGATCCAATGCGAATTTGGAAGCGTCTGACTCTTAAAAAGTTTTCAATAAAAATAGGGAGATTTCCTCTAAAGTCCAAATTATATAAATCATTTAAAATGCCATAGCGCCAAGTCTTGTCATAAGCTTTCTCCATGTCAAAAAAAACTGACACCAAATGGTTTTGTCTCACATTAGCTTTTCGAATATTAGTCTCCAGTAATAAGATATTGTCAACCGTTGAGCGGCCCCGTCGAAAACCACTTTGCCATGGAGAAATCAAATTATTTTTTTCTAAAATGTAAACAAGCCTAGTATTTACCATCTTTTCTAGCAGCTTACATAGACAGCTTGTGAGGGCAATGGGTCTATAATTTTTTGGGTCAGTAGCATCTTTACCTGGCTTAGGAAAAGGAATAACAATAGCATCGTGCCAAGCAACAGGGAAAATATTTTCAGTCCAGATCCTATTGTAAAGATGAAGGAGATTTTTAAGAGACTGTTTAGATAAATGTTTAATCATAATATAGGTAATACCATCGGGTCCGGGAGCAGAGTTATGGCAATGTTTCAAACTATTTTTTAATTCATTATCTGTAAAAGGTCTATTGTAGTCTGGTGAAGAGCGGGAGTGAAAATTGATTGATGATCGTTCAGAATTACGTTTATGAGACATAAAAGGTTCAGAATATGAGTTAGAACTGGAGATATGAGATAAAGTTTTACCAATGGTGTTTGCAATATTTTTAGTAGAAGTTATAGTTTGGCCATTATCTTTTAAAAACGAAATACTTTGATTAGAATATATTCCCATTGCTTTCTTGACACGACGCCAAAGTTGTTTACTGGTTACATTGGAGGTAATGCTGGACACATATTTAATCCATGAATTTTTTTGGGAGATCCTGCGGATTCTTCGTGCGGCTGCCCTTGCTTTTTTGAATGCGATATAATTAGTAGTTGTTGGGTACCTCCTGAAAATTCCCCATGCTTTTTGCTGCTGTCTTTTTGCAATATTGCAATCATCATTCCACCATGGCTTTGAATGTTTCTGGAGACGCCCAGAAGATTTTGGAATAGTAAAATTAGCTGCATTTATTATGCAATTAGTGACATCAGTGATTGCTTTGTTGATATCACCTTCAGTCATATCATGGGTTATAGTTGCATTGATAGTGAACGCAGTCCAGTTGGCCTTGTCATATATATAATGTGGATTACCCGGATGATGTTCATTAAAATTATAAAAAGATAAAAATAAAGGAAAGTGATCACTACTATGAAGATCGTTACTCACAAAAAAGTTAAAATATGGGTAAAGATTGGGAGAACAGATGGCGAGGTCAATTGCATGGAAAGTCCTAGAAGGTTCGTGAAAGTAAGTATTGTCCCCATTATTTAAGATACACAAGTTGTTGTCAGAAATAACATTTTCAATGGTTTGACCACGGGGGTTATTATTAGGGCTTCCCCACAGCAAATTATGTCCATTGAAATCTCCAAAAATTAAGAAGGGAGTTGGAAGTTGAGAAATAAGGCTATTGAGGTCATGCTGGTTTATGGGTGCATTTGGTGGAAGATAGAGAGTGCAGATGGTCATTAATAAATGAGAGTGTACCTGAATGGCAACAGCTTGAATGTTCGTATTTAAAGGGATATTGGAGTGCGGTACATTATTAGAAATCAGAAGGGCTACCCCACCTGTAGCTCGGTCAGACTGTGTAAAATCTTTCCTGAAACAGGTATAGCCACGAATATTGACTTTATCGTGTTGTCTTAAGTATGTTTCTTGGAAAGCGAAGCATATAGGTCGATGATCAGAGATGATATCTCTGATTTCATCACGTTTATTAATAAAACCCCGGCAATTCCATGAAATGAAATTGGTCATTATTATTATTTTTTTTTTTTTAGATTATAACATCCACGTCATTGTCCTCTGATGCAGTAGACATTCCGTCCTCTCCATCAGAAGGATGGAGGCTGATCAAATCATCTTCTTTTGGAACATTTACTTTATTATTTTTATTTGTAGCTGGAGTGGGCAATTTTGTTAGTTTCTTTTTCTTGATATTGAGACGAGAGGGTGAATTTGAATGTTTTAGAGAGATAGAGTTAAGACTTTTTTCTGACAATAAGGTTTTAGGAGTTTGTGGCATTTTCTTTAAGTTTCTTGATTTGGATGAAGATGACTGTGAAGAGTTAGAAGCCTGATTTGGATTGGATTGTAAGTTTGGGGAATTCTTTAATGCAGTTACAACTGGAGAGCTAGTATTATGAACAGTGTCAGTTTGGATTGCGATAGACTGATATGTTTTTTTGGTAACTATGGCAGCAGCATATGATTTTCCAACAATGGGTGTCCTTGATTCCACAATTTTCCGTGCTTCGGGATATGATATGTTTTGTTTTGTTTTAGTAGTTTGTATCTCCTTTTCAATTTTCCATTTTTCACATGATTTCGAATAAGATGGGTGATCCTTTTTGCAGTTAACACAACAGACTGGGGCTTCACAATTTTCACTGTCATGGCCAATTGCACTGCAACGGGCGCATGTTAGTTTACCACGGCAAGAGGTCTTTGAGTGGCCAAAACGTTGGCAATTGAAACATCTTAAAGGGTTAGGGATGTATGGTCTTATAGGGCATTCAAGGTAACCAGCTTTGATTGATTGGGGAAGTTTAGGTGAGTCTATTGTCAAAATAATGTGTTTGGTGGGAACAGGCTTATTATCACGGAAGATTGAAATTCGTTTAACGGCAATAACTTTTTGGTCTTTCAAATTATCGAGTATTTCACTTTCTGGAATATATTGTAGATCTGGTTCAGAAATCACACCACGACAGACATTTAATGTTCTATGTATACTTACAGTGACTGGACAGCTTTAGTACAGGGGCGCCGTGCTCGAAGCTCTCATGCTTCAAGCTCACAGTAGGGAAATCGTGTCTGAAGCTCACATATATTAGTATCTCGTGTCCCACACTGTTAAAAAAATGCAGAAAAAATACAGAAATTCTCTGTAATTTCAGAAAAAAAGGCGTAAATTACGGAAAAATTACGTAGACAAAACGTATTTTACGACTTTTTTTCTGAAATTACAGAGAATTTCTGTATTTTTTCTGCATTTTTTTAACAGTGCAAGCTCACAAATATATTTACCCCTTTCCCCCGACTTATCAACTTGACAGGTGGGATTAGATTAGACCGTGGCCGTAGCGCACGTAACTCGTATCTCAAATAGAGCAGGCGCACGTGACGTCACTGCGATAAACATTGACAGATGATTCCGCACGTGCTTTAGAATGTAGGCAAAAGTGGGATAAAACACCATTGCTTAGCGTTACAAGCTTAGCTACATACTTCCATTTCTCCAATATTTTAAAAATGATTTACATTTCTGCTAAGATTAAATCATTGTTATTGCTTGTTTTATAAATAGATAAATATATATGGATGCTTTTAATTGAAAAATCTGTATTAAAACACTTTTAATACACAGGAATGAGATTTTTCAGCTTTTCAACTGATTTAAGCTTTTTTTTGTACATTTAGCTTTTCAGCTTTTTTTTTTTTTTTTTTTTTTTTTTTTTAGTTTTTTCAGCATTTTTTATATTTTTGGTGTGTATTTGTTCTTTCTTTATACATTGAAGATTAAAATAGATATTTATTACTCTAATATAATGGATTTTGTCATTGAAATTCTAGTTGTCTTGCCTTTGCGTACAGTTTCAGTTTTTTTATATTTCTGCAAATCTCATCCCTGAATATAAAAATATTTTTTTTCTATGGGAGATTATAGAGAAAAAATAATTAAAGCGTTATTTAATATAAAAATATAATTAAAAATGATTGCCTTTATTAAAAATCAAAATGTTTAATAATAAAATTAATTTGTTCAATAGAACTATTTGAGCTTTTAATTGAAAAATCTATTTCTAAATATTTTCATTAAAGATTTAAAAAAAAAAAAAAAAAAAAAAAAAAATGAAAAAAATGAAAAATAAAAAATGAAAAATAAAAAATCTAGAAACCTAATTTAACTAATATATATATATATATTTATTTAATAACTAAATTAAATTAATTGAGATTGTTTAGTATTATTGTTTCGGCTTTTAATAGAAAAATCTTTACTAAAAATTTTTTTATATTATTAAATATTTTATTTTCTATGAACGATAATAATAATAATAATAAAAGCTAGTTGAAAAATCATCCAATAAAATATTCTAATTAAAAAATAACAAGTTATTTATTAAAAATATAATATTTTACAATTAATTGACATTACTTAATACTATTTTTTGGACTTTTAATTAAAAGGCCTATTTCAGTAGCCGAGCGGTTCTGCTCTGCAAGCTGATAGATTAGTGTTAGAGTTGATGTCTGGGAATAGGGCCGATTGTCTATCCTAGGGTCCTAGGCCGCCTTCCATGGCGGACTTTCTAAGGGGTCCTAGCCCATATTTACGCAAGTTTATGAGAAAACCACGGAAAACTCCAAACGACTAAGCCGACAAGCACGGACCTGGGATCGAAATTATATTATTTAAATAATCTAAAATAAAATTTTACATTAAAATATACACAATTTTACTAATTGGTGTGGCACTCACACTATTTTAGATTAAAATTTGATAACAATGTATGTTTTCATTAACATTGACTGCCAGATTTATACTCCAATCATAACTTTTGAATTATAACTTACGAATATTTTACCAGAAATCGATTTATCAATATGTTGATAATTTAGGTGGGGGTGTTATTATTATTATTATTTTATTTTATTTATTTATTTATTTTTTGCAGACTGTACCTTCGTATTGTAAGTTCCGATTTCTAGTTAAAAAATACTTACAACAATTAACTTTGATAACAAAGACATTCCACAAATTATGTGTAGTCTTATATATAATCTGTGAATTCTATATAAAACATATATAGTACTTAAGATTGACTTATTAAATAAAACTGCGTTAAATAAATACACGAACAAACATTTCGGGCCATTATTCCTGATATATATTTTTTATCCACCCCCGAAAGTATTTTTGTTAAATTTATGTAAATAAGCAGAAAATAATTTTATTTAATAATTTAATTCCTAGTTCTTGCCTTAGTTCAAAAAATAACTCATCAACTGAATTGCGCTTCAAAAACCATCTTCCTCGACCTCCCCCCCTCTGCTCTTCGGAAAAAGGAATTAGTCTCTTCCCACCTGTCAAGTTGATGCGTTGGGGAAAAGGGTGAATATATTTGTGCGCTTGGAACACGAGATATTGGTGTATGTGTGCTAAAGGTGAGTTCGGGCTGTATTTTGGAAATCCGAGCCCGCCCGGGCCCGAAACATTTTTGAACTGAGCCCACCCGAGTCCGAAAAATTTTGTGTGATCAGAGCCCGAGCCCGCCCGAGCCCGATATTGAAAGTGGTACGCTATGCAACGCATACACAATAGTAAAATTAAATACCGTTTTCATTTTCAAATTAATTTTCTTATTATCAGTCCTCAATTTAAATAACTATAAATGTTATTATAACAATTTATAATGTCTGTGTCTCTGTATACATGTATATATTTATATAATAGATATTTATAGTGCAGCCCATTGTTTATAACGCGCCTATCGGGGGAAAAAAATTATCTGAATGAGTGATATAATGAGGCCCGATATAACGAAGGACGAAGGATTACTGTATAACACTATGACATAATATGCATCCCGTTGAAAAAAGAGTTCTATTTAGAAAAAGGAAAGTCAAAGCTACTAAGGTTTGCAAGATTATTTTGTGATTTATAACCTATCATGACTATTATGACATTACTAAAGGTGCTCTCAAAATGAATAAAATTTCTTTTTTTTTTTCTACATTTTCCAGTTAGTGAAGAATAAAAAAAACGGAACTTTTAGCTTGAATCCGAGCCCGCCCGCAGCCCGAAGACTTGCGTAAGATTTGAGCCCGATCGGGCTCGGGCTTACGGGCTCGGGTTGAGCCCGTCTCATCTCTAATGTGTGCTTCAAACACGATTCCTCTAGTGTGAGCTTTAGATATGTGCGCTTGGAGCACGACACCAGTACAGGATCCCTATGGTGACTTTTAAATTTTTCCCGCCTTCCTGATGATCCTTTTTAATTTTTTTTTTTTTTTTTTTTTTTTAATTATTAATTTTGGTATAATATTTTGATAAGAAAAAATCTTAGTACCTATTTTGATCATACTTTTTATTATTACGTTTTTCAGCCAATTTATGACAAAAGTTTTTATTTTGTTTATATCTTTAAAGTATTGCTAGGTTTAAAATGACGATTGCAAAGATAGTAGAGATGAAACTTTTAAAAATAGATATTTCTACAAAATGATCTCATCAGACAAATGTCGTCTCTTTTTTTTCTTTTTTTAATTATTATTATTAAACCACTGAACTGAGTCTGCTTGCTTAAATGCTGCTTATCATTTTTTATCCTCGCGTAATGTATTAAATCACTATCGTATCGTTTCCACAAAATTTAATCGTAAATAGTCTAGGTTAGAGAAATATTGCATGGATGACAATAGTTAACAACGGAAAGCTCTTTTGTAAATTTGTAGTTCTTTTGTAGTATTACAGTCGGCTGCAAAATTATTCGAGCACTAGCAATAATCCTTGCCAAAAAAAAGTACACTTAATACAGCTTTGTTAAATAAATCCTTGTCGAGTCATGTTCTTAATCAGTCTAAGAACATGATTCGACAAGGATTTACTTAGAAAAACAGTCTTAAGTGTACTTTTTAAATATAGGAATTATTGGCTAGTGCTCGAATAATTTTGCAGCCGACTGTATTTCTTGTTCCGCATTTTGTTTCAAAATGGTAGCCAATTAAAATTTTGTTATCATGATAAACTTGGAAACATTCAATATGTTCGAATCAAAGTTTAATAGTGACTTATCTTAGATGAGTTCGTTGGCTAAATTGATATAATATTTTATTTCCAAATGGCAGCCATTTGAAAATTTCAGACGGTACTTACATATTAACGGCATAGCAGCGATTTACCGCTGGCATGCGGTTAATACGAAATGTATAATTTTAGGGATAATTTGTTATTACATTTTTGCATATATATTTAAGGGGTATTATAGAAATAATCCTATGGATATTCTTCTGTTAACATATAGGTATACGGTATATTTTTAGTTGTGTATACACTGTAAAAATTTTTGTGTAAGAATACACTACATTATTGAGTTAACTTATTTTCCTCAACCATATTGAGAAATGTTATCAGCTACAGTGTGTGTGCCTCTGTTACACAGCTATAGCTGATAACATTTCTCAACATGGTTGAGGAAAATAAGTTCCCTCAATAATGTAGTGTATTCTTACACAAAATTTTTTACAGTGCATAAATATTCGGCCAACGGGATGCAGCTAATGTCAATGCGTTTAAGTACCGTTCAAACTCACATAAAAATCATATTTTAAATTAATTTTTTTAATTTGATATATACATAACTCATACTGTTATAAATGTATTTATCATCTTGATATGCCATTTTGTTTCCACATGTTGCACGCTTAAAAATAATAAATTGGCATAAACATAACGTACTTTTAAATCGTTTTGCATGGAACTCGGTATATATATCTGTACTGATAAGTATAACGGATTTAAGTCCATATTCTTGATTTTTCAGGAGACGAAAAATAAAGTTAAACTAACTAAAAACTAATCAGAAGAATCAATTAGGAAAAAGGGATTAGGTTGATTTATATCCTTTATACCATTCAGTGATTGTCAATCTCCATTTAATAAAGGGAAAAAATTAAATTAAATATTTTATACCAAAGATTAATGATAAATTTCTGACTTGAATCTTTTTTTACCAATGGATTTTCTCAAAGACTAAATGACATGGATTTAAATCCTTTATACCAATCGATAGAGAATTTTTTTCTGGGTCTGACTATGTACTTAACTCAAAATCGACATTTTTGGACTTAAATCCTTTATACTTATCAGTACAGATATATGACCCATATTAAGGTCTTAATTAGATTTATTAATCAACACCATCCGCTATCCTTTTTTCAAAATGGCGGTCATTTGAAATGTATAAAGAAATAAACCTGCTTATTCGACACAGCCTACAACATTTTTTTTTTTCTACGTGCGTCGGTACGTTAAAAAAATATAAGAATAAAAATCTTTTAGTTTTTTATTTCTTATTTTTGTTTATTAAAATTACACACTCACATATATTTATAGAAAAAAGATCTAAATTTCTAGAAAATGTTTATAAAAACAAAAAAATATTTAAAATGTACCCAGATATGAAATAAAATGACAACAGGATGATTATAATGAGGAATTTGCACACATGGGGGATTTGAACAAAATCCTATTTTTCTGGTAGTTTTAGGCCCATAAATTTCAAAAAGTTTATTAAAAATGCAAAAAAAAATTCTCATTAGTTTCAATAAAAATAACTTTAAAAATAACCAAAAATTACGTGACTTCAAAACGCTGCCTGGCGTCACACTTTATGACGCTTCAATGTTTATATTTTTTTAGCCTAGTTAGCGAGCAACAATTTGTTCAACTTTCGTAATTATCAATCGTTTGTGATTTCTGAGCATTTCTTTTTCATCCTATAATCTTTTAATATCATTATCACCATTTTCAAAATATCATTATTTTCAACTATTTTCTTTTCACGGCGGTTGTCCAATGTTTTAGTTTAATAGGATCCTGTGGAACACTAAAGAATAGCTTTTGAGAAGCATTAGCTGTTGTATTAATGCAGAGTAGTACAATACAATATTTATACTACGATTTTTTAATATCCGTCATTATAATAAAATACAAAACCTATTTCACTGATTCAAGAAGCAAAGCAAAACACGAAATCGAATGTAAACAACGTCTAACTCCCGTTTTTGTTATAAAGAGTGACGTCACGATATATTATGCTGCGTTTTCTCGATAGAGTAAATAGTGCGATGTTAAAAATGTTATAAATCAGTAAATAGATTTCAAATAAAGAAAATGTATGTATTTATTTTCTATTATATAAGAATAAATTTAAAAAAATCTGATGTGGGCACCACATGACTTCCTTATACACTTTTAGAAATGTACATAATGTTAAAAAATATTGTCACTGGACCCGAAACAGTTGGCTAAAAATATTTAAAAAAAAAATGCATGCATACGTAAAAAAATAAATAAATAAATAAATAAAATTGTGCCTTGAGGGGACTCATTTTAAAATCCTTGGGGGGGGGGGGGGACTCATGTCAAAGTTGGGCCTTGGGGGGACTCATGTCAAAGTTGGGCCTTGGGGGGCCTTATTTCAAAGTTGCACCTTGGGGGGACTCATGTCAAAGTTATGCCTTGGGGGGGACTCATGTCAAAGTTGTACCTTGGGGGGGACTCATGTGCCTTGGGGGGACTCATGTGCCTTGGGGGGGGACTCATGTCAAAGTTGCGCCTTGGGGGGACTCATGTCAAAGTTGTGCCTTGGGGGGGGACTTCGGATCCGAAACAATTGGATAAAAGTGTTAAAAAATGCATTTTCACCGTGTTTCTGAACTATTCCGGAAGTTTCAAATCTCTAACTAGTCGGGAAGTTAGTTAAATAGATTTTCTGTTGAATCATATAAACGCTGCTAAAGGCAGCAGTGACACGAAGCAATTGTCTAAAAATATTTAAAAAATGCATTGTCACCGTGTTCTGAGCTTTTCTGGAAGTTTTAAATGTCTAGCTAGTCGGGAAGTTAGTTAAAAATCGATTGCAAGATTTGTACTGGTAACGCTGCCGAAGGCAGCAGGTATCGGAAACAGTTGGCCAAAAATATTAAAAAAACGCATTGTAAACGTGTTCTGAGCTTTTCTGAAAGTTTCAAATGTCTAGCTAGTCGGGAAGTCAGTTAAATTGCAAGATTTGTCCAAACCGTTTTTGAGTTATTACCGTTTTTTGATACATTATGGCCAAAACCAATGTATTTTTGGTCATTATGAACCTAATTTTCCTAAATATCTCCAAAATGGAAAATCATACAAAGTCCAAAAAGGGAGGTGCAGAACTATATGTTATAACAAACCTATGTACCAATTCGCAACTTTCTACGTTCAACCGTTTTTGAGTTATTACCGTTTTTTGATACATTATGGCCAAAACCTATGTATTTTTGTCATTATGAACCTAATTTTCCTAAATATCTCCAAAACGGAAAATCATACAAAGTCCAAAACGGGAGGTGCACAACTAGATGTTATAACAAACCTATGTACCAATTCGCAACTTTCTACGTCCAACCGTTTTTGAGTTATGCGACATACACACACACACACACACACATACAGACGTCACGAAAAATCGTGTAAAATCGCTTATATCTCTAAAACGAGAGCTCGTGTTCAGACGACACTTGCAGGTGTACAACTATACATTATGACAGTCACACGTATAAATTGGCAACATTCAGCGATCATTCGTTTTCGAGCAATGTGAAATACAAAATCCATTTCGCAAATCGGGATTACTATACTTCCTTATACTTTGTATAAGGAAGTAAAAACGTGCAAATTGTCTATTAAAGTTGCGTTTTTAAAACGCTGTAATTTTAAAACTACTGGCCAGAATGACTTGATATTTTATCAGAACAATCGCGAGGCAATGAAATTTTGTTTTGCGAAGAAAAAAAAATAGTTCCACGATGTGCCGATAGATGACGCTCTGAGGGTTCATATTGCTTCCTCTTTTTCCACATATATGACAGAATATGATAACAAATGGCTTGTCCTGGTCAAGGCTCTATCCATTTCCCATCAATAAACGGACGTGGATGCACTTTTTACTCATCTCCATTTCCACCGACATCTTCAAATCCCCAAAAGGCGGAATACCACCAATACTTTACGGACCCCTGTCAAGAATCACACAACTACATTACCTACGCTACCTACTCCCCAGCATAATCAATTTAGTGCCTTTGTATTCCTATTGTCCTTTGTCCCGTAGGATTATCCGGTATAAATTACACATATATATATATATATATGTGTGTGTGCGTGTGTATATGATTGTGTGAGTGTTTTATTTATGCAATAAGCAACGGGAGAGGCTTAACATTTAGAGGTGGGCTCTTTCAAAATTCCACTGTGTAATGTAACAACTGCCGTCAGAGATCCTCTCTGAAGGTTAAAATCGCTCAAAACTGCTGTACAGTGGTGGACATAATTATAAGACACCTACCTAATTTGACAAATAGTGAAAGAAAAGATTCAGAGCTTAAAAATGTTTTATCAAATAAGTCAAAAACATAAATTTATTCTGTTATCACACGTAATTGTTTTACAGAAATGATATTTTTATAGAGTTTAATAAAAAAAATTAAAAATACCATGGAGAAAATTATAAGACACCCTAACATTTTAATTAAAACATCTGCTTTCTTTCGAAAATAATGTGCAACATGCAAATTTTCTGCACGCTGTTATGACGTCGGCAGTTAACTAAAGTAGACGATAACCGATTTCACGCATTTACAAACATGCCACGAGGTACAGAATTAAAAGAAAGTGAAATTCGCGAAATTTGGAGATTAAATGGAACTGGTGCTTCAATTAATAATATTTCAAAAGTTATTAAACGCTCTAGATGTTCAATTAGAAATGTTTTGAAAAGAGGAATTAATGGATTGGTGATTAAAAGCTCTGGACGTACTCCTTGCTTGTCCTCGAGAGATAGACGCCATGTGCTTTCGCTCGCTACACAGAATAAGATAACCACTACAGGCATTAAAAATTCTTTGAAACTGAATTGTTCAAGGAGAACCAATCGCAGGGTGTTGCATAATGCGTCCTATGTGAAATATAACAAATTGAAGAAAAAACCACCGCTTCTAAGCCGGCACAATATGGAGCGTCTAAACTTATCTAAACAAACTATGGCCTGGACCTCCAAATGGTACTCTGTGTTATTTTCTGATGATAAAAAGTTTAACCTGGATGGTCCTGACGGGTTTCAATATTATTGGCATGATTTACGGAAGTCTCCGCATGTACTAATGAGCCGCCAAATGGGTGGAGGCTCAGTAATGGTTTGGGCTGGTTTTTCGGCTCAAGGGAAAACGGATATTGTTTTTGTGCATTCAAGAATGAATTCCAAAAAGTATAAGAATCTTTTTAAAGATCAACTAGCCATATACGGTGAACTTCTTTGTGGCGAAAACTACACTTTCCAGCACGATAACGCGCCGAGTCATGCATCACATGAAACAAAAAAGTGGCTTTTAGAGCAAAGTATCAATGTCCTCCGGTGGTCTTCTCACTCCCCAGACTTAAATCCTATCGAAAACTTGTGGGGGATCTTAGCTCGTACGGTTTACCGAAATGGGAGGCAGTTTATATGTGTCGAAGACCTAAAGAATGCTATAAAATGTGCTTGGGAAGAACTGTGTTGCGATATTTTGTTAGAATTGATAAATTCGATGCCGAATCGCATCTTTTACGTTATAAAAAACAATGGCAGCTCACCAAATATTGAATAACCATGTTAGAGGATTTTCTTTTAGACCATTAGTGTCTGTTAATTATGTTGACCACTGTATTTGGAAAAAACGGTTGGTGTCTTATAATTTTGTCCATTATGTTTACAAGTTTTTTCATTAAATTGTATGAAAATATCATTATTATAAAATAATTATACATGATAACAAAATAAATTTATGTTTTTGACGCATTTGATAAAACATTTTTAAGTTCTGAATCTTTTCTTTCACTATTTGTCAAATTAGATAGGCGTCTTATAATTAGGTCCACCACTGTATAGTGGTGAGGGGCCTCCTTCTGTCTTTGAAACCTTTGAAGACCTGACATGCGCATCGCAGACACGTTCCCCTGACTTAAACCCGTGGAATTTCTCTTTTAAGAAGATCTGAAGAATGTTGTTTACAACGGGCAGATTGAGAATCTGGCTGATTTGAAGGCAAGCATCACGTACCACATTCATAGCATCAACACAGACACCCTCCGATCTGTTGTGCTACACGCCGTTTTGCGGAATCAACTAGTAGTGGAACAAGTCGGAAGGCATATCGAACAACTTAAGCATTAATCATCCGTACGTTGTTTGTTTCATAAATTTTCTCTTTTTATTTTGTCACTATAACTGTTTTCACTGTAAACACGTATTCTTGTCTTTTTGCTAATAATTTTGTCGTAACCCATTGGAGTGTGTTGTTTCCTTTCGGCTAACAATATTCTTGTGTTTGACGAATCCACTGAAGCCTTTACTCTGATATTACCCTAACAGCACCATTTATCTGCACTTTATGAAAATATTTTTTTCCTTCACCAAACAAAATTCCATTGCCTTACGATTGTTTTGTTAAAATATCAAGTCATTCTGATTGGTTGTTTTAAAGTTCGAACATTTCGAAATCGGAACTTTAGTTATATAATAACCCTGTATTTCAGATTTCTGGAAAAGTTTTCGGTGAGTAAGTGGTTTTTTTCGTCGCAGAAGTGCTGCGTTAGGGGCAGTTGGCGAGTGTGGTTCGTGGACAAGTCACCATACTCTTGACCCTCGAAGGAGAAGATCTCTCCCCCCCCCCCCCCTCGTGACCCTCTGACATATAATTGTGGAAATTTTTGCAAACTGTTTATATCAGTCGTTTTAATGTTAATTTATTTGTTCGTTATTTAAGTTCGATTTTTTTTTTCAATGATTCATAATATTTAGAAGTTTAAAACACATAACTTTAGTCGTCATTCTAATGAAATGCAAGATATTTATCTCCCTTATCCATTACAGATTATAGAAAAATTGTAAAATTATTATCTTTTAATCTTGATTATGAAGATAGCAATTTTTAGTTCCCCATCATACTATAGGTATGGGGAACTTAGGTAATCAAGAAAATTTTCGACCTCGGTTTTTTGATATTTTTACACGTTTTTAAGTGTGAGGAATCCGAAAATGACAAAATTTGTATGGTGTCTGTCTATAGGGTGTCTGTTAGTCTGTTAGTCTGTTAGTGTGTTAGTCCGTTAGTTTGTTAGTCTGTGTACACGATATCTCAAGAACAAATTATCGCAGAGAGGTCAGATCAGTTTTAAAATATTACTTTCGACACTGGCAAGAACCCTATTCATTTGCAACACCAGCAGTTATTCGAAATTTACGATTTTCTTAACATGGGAGAATAGGACAAAAATTCACTTAAACGTGCATTAAATGGAAACTTTTTACTGTAAAAATGTCAGACCAGTTTTAAAATATATGTCAGACTACTTTTGAAATATTATTTAGGACACTGGAATGAGTATTAATGACTATGAATTTTCCAATATAAAAATTTGTAAGTTATTGGAAATTTACGAATTTCCTAACATGGCAGAATAGAGCAAAATTTCACATAAACGTCAATCTAGAGGGATATGTTCCTCGTAAAGATGTCAAACCACTTTCGAAATATTATTTAGGATACTGACATGAATACCATAGAGTATGATTTTTCTAATTAAAAAAATTCGTAAGTTATTTGGAATTTACTATTTACTTAAAATGGCAGAATAAGGCAAAATCGAGCACAAACGTCTATTTTAAGGATTATAAATATATCAGACAATTTCAAAATAACATTTGTGATACTTGTTTGAACATGATTGACTACAAATATTCTAATAGGAAAATTTCGTAAGTTATTCGAAATTCAAGATTTTATCAACATAGCAAAATGGGGAGATAATTCATAAAAATACGCATTTTTAAGAAAGTTGCATCGGAAATAGCAGCATGAAAATAAACTACGAAACTGATCCCAATAAAATAAATTAATAGATTAAAATAAGATATCGAACTGAATGGTGGGTAGCCTATTAGGCGAGGATCTCGTTCTGTCACTGTGTCAAGCATTTGGACAAATTCATTTCTCTTAACATGTATATAATAAGTCCTGTACAAGAAATTTATGAGAACACACATATGATGGGGAACTGAGCAGAGTCCACCTATGCCAACTAGTTTTTTTTTCTTTTACACGCATAAGGTGTTATTTCGCTTTTGCTGACACGAGGTTTCGATTGATTTATATGTTTTGAGATATCCTGAACGTGGTTTGGTCATTTAAAAAAAAAAAAAGAAAAAAAAAAATGCTTATCTGTCTGTGTATCATCAGTAATTGTGTGTGCGCGCTACGAAAAAATTATGGATGCAGTGTCTCATTAAACAAAGAATGAGATTCAACAAAACTTTATACTTGTTTAGATCTTTACATAAGCTGGTGCTGATTGGATTTTCAGCATATATCGCTCAACAGATGGTGCTACTATGGTGCAGGTTTCCCCGTAAATGAGAAAGCTATAACTGAACTTTTAGTATAAATGCACAAAATTTGATATGTGAGAGAAAAATTATAAAGTATAAATACGCAAAACTTGATAAGTGAGAGAAAATATATAAAGTATAAATGCACAAATATATTTCAGTTTCAACAGTGCACAAAAAATTGATACATGGGTTGACCGTTAACAAAACGCATGGCAATTTAATCTGACAATGAAACATTCAAAAGGTGTCGGCTTCAAAAAATATTGGAAAAAAAAAATATATATATATATATATGTGTGTGTGTGTGTGATTCTACTCTTCATGAAACATCAGAAAGTGAAAAAAATATCGGCTGAAATGAATTACAGCGACCACAAAAAACTATCAAAATTAAGCATATTTGACGATTTTACACTGTTAGGCGATTGATTTTGAGTACTTGGCGGAGAAGCAAAACACGGTTCTGTTCGTACACGGCAATCTGGGTGGTAGCAAACTTATCGCCTAACAGCGGTAAATTGCCAAAAATGCTTAATTTTGATAATTTTTTGTGGTCGCTGTAATTCATTTCAGCCGATAATTTTTTCACTTTCTGTTGTTTGATGACGAGTAGAATCACATGTATTTCTTTCAATATTTTTTGAAGACGACACCTTTTGAATGTTTCCTTGTGAATGCATATCGGCAACCGGATGGTGCTGCTTTGCTGCAGTTTCCTCCGTTAGTAAGCAAATTAAATTTTATATGTATATATAAAACTTGTGCATTATTTTGTTATATGTGCCATCTTTAATGAAAACTCGTATGAAAAGTTTAATTTAAGTTTAATTTTAAATGTTTTAACATTAAAATACGTTGATTTTAGTAACTTCGACATAGAAATATGATTTACTTTTTAAAACAAAAGGTTAGCAAGAAAGTTCAAATTAAACGATCAATTTCAAAGAGTTAGAAAACATGTATTTAAAAAATTTAAATTCATTTTCTATATTTTAAAGTTTGCTTTGTTATTTTTTCCCCAATGAAATAAAAATATGAATAAATAAACAAATACGTATTTATAAAAAAGCCCCTCAGAATTGGCGTTTAAAACTAATAAGTACAAAACATTGAATACGCATCATAAAATTCAATAACTCGCAACAGTTGTTTCGGGTTGAAAGAAAACCCGATCCTTCGTCAGGAGAACAAAATAGGCATGGATGCTGAAAGCAAAACGGCAAAGCACAACTGGACGCACTCGTGCCTACATGGTTCGTCTGACGAAGGTTCGGGTTATCTTTCGATACGAAACAACTGTTGCGATTTCTTGAATTTTATGGTACAGTCGGTAACAAAAGTGTCCGAACACTAGCAAAAATTCCTATATAATTTTAATGTACGTTTAATACAGTTTTGCTAAATAAATCCTTGTCGAATCCTGTTCTTAGACTGACTAAGAACAGGATTCGACATGAATTTATTTAACAAAATAGTATTAAGTGTACTTTTTTTATATAGGAGTTTTTGCTAGTGTTCGGACACTTTTGTTACCGACTGTATTTATTCAAAGTTTTGTACTTACTATAAACACATATTTATTTAATAAAATATTTTTTTTCTCTTCCTGACCAGCGCATCTAAACTCTTACGCACTTATGGGTGAAAGCTTTTTAGAGATCCAATTACGAATCTCTCTCACAGACATGCCCTTAAATAGAGTGAAATTGTCTGATTTCAAATAACTTTTATAAGAAAATATCTGCTTGATTAATATTCTCCTATTTGACAAACAACTCTCCATATTGCACCCTCTTCATTCCATTCTTTGTTTTCACCCTCCATTCGCGTCAGATTTCCTCTCTCCCAGTCTCTTCCCCAGAAAAATATTTCGCAATCATCAGCAATTGCGTCTGTCGTAATGCATCCAAAAACTCTTTCGAATCATAAATCAGACTGTGTCCGTTTGTGATACCCTTTTCTCACAGATGTTCCAGATCAATACCACGCAACAAGTGGTGTTATCGGTTGCTATCGATTGATTCAAATTCCCGGGACCCCCAAGCCTTCACCCCGTAAATAGAAAGCACGCCTCCTCTCTCCAGTCTTTCAAGGCACCCCTGGATAACTCCCGAAATAGAAAGATGCTAGGATCCGGAGGACTCCTGTCCTGGGAAAATTGTCCTTTTCTATGAAAAGGTTTATTTCAGCGAAAAATAAAACAGTGACTTTTTTTTTTTTTCTCTCTCTCTCTCTCTTCCACTCTCGAAAAATGAAATATTTATTTTTAAAGATTTCTTTTAGTTTTAGGAAAAGTTTTGTGAAACTGATTTTTTTTTTTTTTTCTTTGTTCTGTTATGAGGAAAGAACTGGAGATTAAAATATGAATATTTTAAGTTGTTTTTGAGATGTGTCATTTTACAAAGTACGTTTCATTTAATAGCAAGTTTTTTGCTCTTAATATGTATAAAACTGCTTTTTACATCATACATGCGAAAATAAATCTTCGAAAGCAATAAAAAGTATGAAAGTAGTAAACCCTTTTGTAATTTTTTATTTAAATAAGCTTAAAGGAAATTAAAAATATTTTGTCTTTTTCATTAAATACCCAGCTACTATTGAATTTTCCCATAATTACATTACTTCGGCTGAGGTATACAGGATAGGATTAAAAAACTTCTTTCTCAATATTAATTTTTAAATTTAACATTATGTTCCATTTAATACTAAATATTTTCCTTTAATAAATATGAAAAATTTCAATGAAATACGGAAAAATAGAACAAATTAATCGTAATTACTAAACATTAAAATCACCGTAACATGTATTGTAACATGTCTTAAAGAAAATACCGATTCGTATATTTTAATGAGTATGTAGGGTGGTGAGCTGTCGTGCTAGGATCGAATGATTACGCCAAGGTCCTAAACCTACAATGAATATGTGTAACCGCAGTTTTGCAAGAAAAAAAAAAGGTGGGGGGGGGGACTCAAAATTGAAAGAAAAAAAAAATCAGGGAAAGATCTGCCTTATTTATAAGTGGGAAAAGCCCACTAGTTGACGAGAGGTCCTTCTCACGAAGTAGGTAGATAGGAAGTGCCTGGTTCAATCCCAGGTCACGTAATTGAATATACACAACTGTAAGCATTTTCCTTTTGAAATACTCAAATTCTAATTTAATCTTTTAGATATAGTTTCATATTTAATTTTCATATTTAATTTAAATGCAGCTGTTAAACCGAATATGAAAATACATGTCGACTCTTGACTCCATTTGGCCATCAAGTTTGTGTAATGCTCGCTCTATAACAGAATAATAATAAATTACATAATATATCAAAATATTTGTACAATTCAAGAAAGTCGAAAATTTAAATTAATTTATATGAAAATACAGTAGAAGAAAGCAGAAATGAAATAATTAGAATCGAAGCAAAATTAAAAATCGATAAATTGCAATTTTAATGGATTAATACCAAATATTATTGCGCAATAAAAATTTTAAGATAGGAAAGTTATTGTTCAGGTTCGGAAATTAAATAAGTCTGAAACTTAAAGTGCCAATTAAAGGGATCTAATGATTTCATAATTTCAAATTAAAGAAAATAAGAGAATAAATTATTGGGAGATGATGCATAAAAGTTTCATACTGGTTTACTCGCTCTTATATTGTGGAAAAAATTCCACTTTGTTAAAAATTAAATCTTATGTTTCACCAAAAAAATGATTCAAATTTAGCTGCAACCAGTATTGTAAGAAATACGGGGCGCTATGTTTAGCTATTTTGGAAGTGACGTTTAAGCAACATTAAATGGTGAAATTTGCTTAAAAATATTGGTCACGGCACACTTTACCTAATTTACACCATTTTTTGGTGAAACAATAAATTATTAATTTTAATAGTGTATAGTAATGATGGTAACAGCAAGAATGTTTAGGTTTTTTTGTAAGAATTTGTAATGATTGCATATTTCCAGTGCCCTCTTGATTACTCATTGTCAAGCTGTACGCTGTAAAAATGTTTCGTAAAAAATGATTTATTGACTTTTTATTTTATTCTCATTTTACCCTTTATTTAGAAAATAGTAGAAACACCATTAATTTGCAAAGAATTCTTTAGACCATGCCTAAAAAACATCCGTATAGCCATTTAACTGGAGTGATGTCGATTAACCGTAATTTTACTTCTAGTTTGACTGTTTGGAAACGCCGGCATTTTAAATTTCTTTTATGGCAGATTGGATTCAACATTCCTGTAAAAGAAAAAAGTAATTCAGTACAGTCTATGTATCTTAAATGAAAGGACACAAGGACTGTATTTGTAAGGAAAGTAGTAAGATTCTTATATTTTGTGTTATATTTAGTGCTTAATTTTGATTTATTTGATTTATTTTACGGTCTTTTAACCATGAAATCAAAATGCAGTTAAATAACCGCTATCTAAAAATTCGATTAAACGTATGGACAGAATACTGCCGTTCAAAACACCGTTTTCTTACGGCGAAATTTTTTACAGTGTAAGTGTGGAAATCTTAAATAATTAAACCAGAAGTAAAAACGCAATATTTTAAGTTAGTCTTTGAAAGGGAGGAGTTGAATACCCAAATATAATGCAAATTATTACTACGTGAAATGAAACGATAAATTTATTCAACTATAATGAATGTTGTGTTAGGTGAATAAATCCCCATACTCAAAAGAAATTTGAAGAATGCGTCTTTAAATAATAAACTTCTTAGTAAAACACCTCTGAACTAGTTAAACGCTCTGAAAATCACCCCAAAACCTTAAAAAAAAAACTCTACTTAAATAGATTTCATTGGAAGATGACTTCGTTATCTTACCTTAAAACCTCTTTAATAAACATATTGACATACAACTGACACGCCTAAATTTTGTAACTTTCATAGCTTTACTACAAGTACTTTCAAAATTGCACCTGAGCGAAACCTCCATGGTACCAAATCAACCTAACACGTGACTGACGAACCTTTCATAGACAACTAACGCTTGGCACCTCTTCTCGAATTCGAGCTTTTGCTCATGTGAGGCCTCACATCCTTACAAATCCAGATTTTCTACCCATCCATCTTGCATAAGAACTTGGTAAAAAGTATTTG
The DNA here is from genome assembly GCA_963930645.1 of Salticus scenicus. NCBI lineage: Eukaryota > Metazoa > Arthropoda > Arachnida > Araneae > Salticidae > Salticus > Salticus scenicus. The sequence goes on from OZ005659.1 coordinate 51,780,866, forward strand.
TTTCACTTTTGTGTAACCACACTGTAAAAATATGTCGTACACTGTTAAAAAAATGCAGAAAAAATACAGAAATTCTCTGTAATTTCAGAAAAAAAGGCGTAAATTACGGAAAAATTACGTAGATAAAACGTATTTTACGACTTTTTTTCTGAAATTACAGAGAATTTCTGTATTTTTTCTGCATTTTTTTAACAGTGTATTTGCTGCCAGAAATTGTCTGTAATTTGAAAAAATACGCGTAATTTACGAAAAAATTACGTTGTCAGAACGTATTTTCCCAAATTACAGAGAATTTCTGGCAGCATATAGGACATATTAATTAGAGTGCAACGTACTACCTCTTGATACACACACAAAAAAATGAAATATTACACTTTTGCGTAATATAAATCTACTAGTGAACTTCGCCTGCTTCGTTTGTCACTGTGTTTAAATGCATCACATCAACAGCATTCTGTCCCCAATATGTTGGGCTTGCAGCGTCTTTTCCAATTGTTCTATCCCAGGTACGTTAATGGAAGAAAGTCATGCACTGTAAAAAAATATGACCTATTTGCTGACAGAAATTCTTTATAATTTGAGAAAATAAGCGTAATTTATGAAAAAAATACGTTGTCAGATCGTAATTTTTTGTAATTACAGAAAATTTCTGGCAGCAAATAGGACATATTTTTTACAGTGTGCACTGAAAAAAATATTTCCTATTTGCTACCAGAAATTCTCTGTAATTTGAGAAAATACGTTCTGACAACGTAATTTTTTCGCAAATTACGCGTGTTTTATCAAATTACAGAGAATTTCTGGCAGCAAATAGGACATATTTTTTACAGTGAGGCTAAAAAAGACGTTTCACGTTTAAGGGGTAGAGTAAACTGACAAAATTTTAAAACGTTAAGTTTATCTGAATGAAAATTAGACACTGCAAATGGAATGAACAAATTTCTGGCTTAAAAGAAGTCATTACTACACTGTCAAAAAAAAGTCCTGTTTTCTGCAGTTTGCTGCCAGAAATTTTCTGTAATTCAGAAAATTTCCGTTGATAGAACGTGTTTTTCTGAATTACAGAAAATTTCTGGCAGCAAACAGGACTTTTTTTTTTCACAGTGTATGATAAAGCGGGAAAAGAAACCGTTTGACAATGTGATACGGCCAGTACAAGGAAAAATACGCACAGATTATGTAAGAAACAAAATGGTGGCTTGAATTCATATTGCAATAACATTTAGGCCCCTAACTTTCTTTCTGTTGGGTACACTGTCAAAAAAAAGTCCTGTTTGCTGCAGTTTGCTGCCAGAAATTTTATGTAATTCAGAAAAATACGTTCTATCAACGGAAAAATTACGTTGATAGAACGTATTTTTCTATTTTAGTCTCAACATTAAAGCCTCTCTGACATTTTGGGAAAACATAAATTGTTTAAAGAAATGACGTGATTTAAATCTGTATTGTTGACGAATGCAACAATGTTTTTTAAAATTTGTTGGTTAATCGTTTACAATAGAGGTTAGAAGTAAAAGTACAGAATTTTTTTTATGTAATAAATTTTTATTTTCAGCAATAATGCTTGATGAATTTTTAAATTAGCAATCATTGAAAAGTGCGTAAAATGTAGTTTTGCTATTTCGAAATAATGCTTATGATAAACAAAAAATAACAAATTGTTTAAACCCTTAAGGAGTAAATTTATTTATTAAACAAATATAATAAACAAATAAATAAGTACTGAAAAGTTAAATTTCACTCGCATGTGTTTATAATGATAAATACTCATAAACCTAATAATAGCTATAAATAAATTTTTAAGACGACGGAATTCTACTAAGCTAAAACTCATTTCATATTCAGAAACTTTCTGTATTAATAATGCATAATCAGAAATATGTAGCGCGATAAATTCTACTAATATGACTTTTTAAATAAGAATTTAACTAAATATTTGATTCGTTACATCTCGAGAATTATTTAAGTTTGACTTGAGACATCATAATTATTTTTTAATATTTAATATTTAATTCAGAAAGATTAAATTTGCTGTTGTTTTTGAAATATTAGATTGCGTTTTGTTTCTATCTATTTGTACAAGACTATAAATGAAAGTTACGAGCGATTTTAAATTTCTGAACGCATAATATGTAAGGAAAATACTAATAGCATAAAAAATACGATTATGAGATTTTACTATCGCTATACGTCTTCAGAAGTTATTTCTGCTATTTTTACGGTGATGCATTATTGTATGTATATGTTTTGTATGTATGTGTGCGTATGTGCATAACTGAACACTTTAGCATCGAAACACAACATTGTATTCCACTGCACTCGAATTGGGCATAGATTTTGCAAGCTGGATAATGGCCGAAAACACTGACACAGCAATATTTTATGACTTAATACAGAAAATCTTTTCTTCTTTTAGGAAATGGAAATATTCATTTTGGAATCTCTAACTGCAATAGGAGTCGAGTTCTGGAATTTTTGGGAACGATTCGTTATGTTTCTAGCACTATACCTTGAAAGTTTTATAAAAAATTGACAAGTTTCTCGATGAATTCATATAATAATAAAAGTCTTCTTAATAATAAACACCGAATTTTCCCAAAACTAACCCACGAAACGTGTTTTATTGTTGCTTAAACAATACATTGAAATAAAGAGAAAAAAAAATATTTATGTTTTAAAAGGAAAATATTTTTTAAAGTTTAACTTAATAGCAAAAATTGCAACAAAGTACACAATTGCAACAATATATATATATATATATATATATATGTATCTGTATGAATATATATATATATATATATATATATATATATATATATTAGGTCGTTGCAAAAGTTCATGCGGGCGAATATCATTTTATTGCCTCCAAAGACGAGAGCTTCTATCGCCGTGGTATACATTTGTTACCCGAAAAATGGGCAAAGGTTGTAGAAAGTAATGGAGAGTATTTTGATTAAAAATTGATTCATTTGATTTATTCTTAATTTGATGTATTTTTATGAAATGAAGGAATAAAAAACCGCACGAATTTATGCAAAGACCTAATATATATATATATAGAGAGAGAGAGAGAGCCGTTTTTAAAACACCTATTTGTGATATCTAAAATTATTTCTTGTAATTTTTTCAAGAAAATCAGTGATTAGCACTTATAGTTTCCTTGTGCGACAGAATGTATTATAACGGTGATACATTTAAACATTTTTTTATACAACTGGAATTATACGTTTTATGGACTGTACAAAGTACCTACTTTACAGAACATTCTACATAATACTATTTTTGAACGTCCAATGAACGCTCTTTTGACACAAAATCGGTGTTTGAATGATTGTAACACTCATTAGATGTTCAAAGAACGATCCGGTTTATGTTTTTGGTTGAGTGGGATTTACGTCGGACTAGAGCTACGCATTGGTCAACTGATGGCATTCCGGGATTCAACCCAAGGGGTTTCCTGGATACATAACATATTAAGTACTGATAGGAAGTAGAGGATGGATTCCTATATTGGCTGTTGAAGAAAATTTCGCGAACATTACTGCGGTTTTTGGGTGAATGGGCGCCTTATTTTGACGATAATCGCTTTCTAGGCAACTCACAGTACAGAAAATGTGTGACAGAGGGAGGTGAAGGAAACTTGCTTCGGTGGAAGCGGAACGTCGGTTTGGTGGTATAAAAACCGGTTTGCCAAATGAATTGGTGGATTGGTGGGGATTTGATATTCGAGAACAAATAGGTTACTATATTCTGTTCGCGGAGAACTGATAGCGAAAGTAAACATAAAGGGTTGCTGTTTATCACCAAAGTTTGCCACATTTACGTTTTCTCGCTGAACGGGCGATTCTATTTATATTGACCGATGGTTAGCTTTCTCTGCCTTGTAAATGAGTATAGTTTGTGATAGTTAGATAAAATACTATTCTCTGGGTTCACTACATTTATCTTTACTTCCGAGGACTTTATTCCATGTTTTCATTTTTAATAATTCTAATTAAACACATGAAGAAAGAAAAACACCGCTACGAAATAAACAAACGAAAAAGGAAGTCGTTCGCTTGTCAGAGAGACGCCATTCGTCTTCAATCCAACGCCAGTCATTCAACAGTATCGCCAAGAATCACGCTGCTTTATATACCTTCGCTATCAGTTCTCGGCGAACAGAGTATAGACCGTGGTCTATTCCGATATACATAGTCAACGACATGTCTCAAAATGTCGATCCTCCGTAGGTGGAATATAAACAACTAGGACGACGAACGTGAAGTCGAGGATCAACAATCACTGCTTCCGTACTTTATATAACTTCTAGCAGTTGCACCCGTTCTCCGCACAGGAAATACTATTAAAAATGAAGGGAGGAATTCTGATTAAAATCAGTACATATAAATGAGTATGACCGTTACAATATGTTTTGTGCATATAACGTGAATTTCAGATAGCACACCATATCAATAATAGGAAAGGAGGAACACTTTGCAATATCTCATTGTAGTGAGTGTTGGATACACATAGCACACCCACATACCGAAAAATTGTCGTCTTGAGACAATTTGGAACAGAGTTACGCTTGGAAAAGTGTTCCCCCCCCCACCCCCATGGGGCATTTTAACAAATTCCGGCACAGTTGGTGTTTGATAAAAATAACCAACTCGCACACCAAAATTTGTGACCGCAGCACTCGCAGATTCACCAGACTAAATTTAACGCAAATAGAGGGCTCTCAAATTTGCCTCTCGTAATTTCCCTCACTCCGCAAATCAAAAATCTCAAAACTCCTAAAATGGGTTTATCGTAATATACTCCTGAAGACTCACAGCCGTGTTCTATACATCTTCATGTCATTTTTCATAGAGTTCTACTGGAAAATCCGGATCTTACGAAATTCTTCCCCTATCCCTTAAAATAAAAAATTAGATAATCGGCTTTTTTTTCGTACTCAAGTCCACTCTCTCCTTGTGCAATTTCTTAACCGTGAAGTAATTTGGAGCCGAGTTATGCTCACAAATATGCTTTTGTAATTTGCCCCGCAGAGTAAAAGGGAGAATTTTGTAAAACTCCGTCTTAGTGAGTGTCAGGATTCTAAAACGAACCTGCAAACCAAAATTCGTGTCCCAGTCCCCCACAGAATCGCCATGGCAGTGTTGACTCAGTGGGTGGAAATTATGTTTTGCCCCCTCCCCCCGTGGGGACCGAATTTCTAAAATTCCAGAAATTGAGTTTTAGGTATTTGTGTTCTCTATATTTTAAAGCAAAAATCTCACGGATATCTGTTTTTTTTTGTGTGAGTTATGAAGGATTATGTGAAATCACGCCCCCCCCCCACTCCACACACGCACACACCTTAGGGACCGAATTTCTAAAACCCCAAAAATTGTTTTTTAGATATTTGTGTTTTCTACATTTTAAATCAAAAATCTTACGTATATCTTTTTTTTTTTTTTTTTGGGGGGGGGGGGGGGGAAGGGGGGTGTTGAAATATGAAAGATTATCACGTTTTGTCCCCATCTTTCACTTAAGGACCGAATTTCTAAAATTCCAGAAATTGGTTTTCAGATATTTATGTTAGCTATATTTTAAAGCAAACATTTTACGGTTATCTGTTTTTTTTTTTTGAGATATGAAGATTTTTTTTTTTTTTTTTTTTTTTTTTATAAAATCACGTTTCGCGCTTGTGAAATCCCAATTTGCCCCATAACCCCTCTTGAAAACCGATTTTCTAAAATACCAGAAATTGGTTTTTAAGTATTTGTGTTTTTCATAGTTTAAAGCAAAAATTTTACGAATATCTGTTTTTTCTGTAAGATATGATGGATTATGTGAAATACATTTTACTTTCTACCCTTCCTTGACGGCCAAAATAAAATTCCAAAAATTGTTTTTTAGGTATTAATGTTAGATATATTTTAAACAAAAATTTTATACATATCTGTTTTTTTTTTTTTTTTTTTTCTTTTGTGATATGAAGGATTTTTGTGAAATCACGTTTTGCGCATGTGGAATCACATTTTGTCCCTCTCTTGTAGATCTAATTTCTAAATTTTCAGAAATTAGTTTTTAAGCATTTGCGTTAGCTATATTTTAAAACAAAAATTTTACGGATATTTCTTTCTCTTTGAGCTATGAAGGTTTTCGTGAAACCACGTTCGCCCTTTTTGCCCACACAGAGGCGAGAATTTTGTAAAATCGCTTTTTAGGTATTTGTGTTTTCAATATTTTAAAGCAAAAATTTAGCTTACACTATATAATGTATAATCTGACCCAGTTTCGAGTCAGTGGCTCCAGTAGAGCTTACTGTGCGTTGTTGAGTCAGTGAGTGAGTAAGTGAATGAGTGGAAGTACTCTTTTATATATATAGATTTTAAAACAAAAATTTTACGGATATCTCTTTTCTCTTTGAGATATGAAGGATATCTTAAAATCACTTTCTGTCCTCCTTGCCCTCCTTGGAGAGCAATTTTTGTAAGATCGCTTCTTAGGGGGAACTTACTCTATATAATCTATAATCTGACCCAGTTTCGAGTCAGTGGCTCCAGTAGATTGTGCGGTGCGTTGGTGAGTCAGTGAGTGAGTGAGTAAGTGAATGAGCGGAAGTACTCTTTTATATACATATTTTAAAACAAAAAATTTACGTATATCTCTTTTTCTGTTTGAGATATGAAGGTTTTCGTAACATCACTTTCTGCCCCTCCTTGCCCCCTTTGAGGAGCGAATTTTGTAAAATCGCTTCTTAGGGGGAGCTTACACTATATGTTCTATAATCTGATCCAGTTTCGAGTCAGTGGCTTCAGTAGATTGTGCGGTGCGGTTCTTTTCCATTAAATAGTTATAGGCGTTTGTAATCGCTTTTCATTTTGACTTACCCTGTAGATTACTACCTTAACTACTTAAACTATCACTATTTTAGAGATAATGGGTTTCACATCATACTAAAGATACGTAGTGGACATTTGGTAATGGTCTGGGATTCACTGATATGGGTGATTTATTGGAGAAATGGCATAAGAGGAGTTGGCATATGGCGTATCAGCATGCAGTGCAAATGAAGTTGTCTACTCAAGATGGCTGCTCTAGTAGATAAGCTACCACAGAAGCCATACTGAGTATACCAAAACAGTAGTTAGTGCTGTGTTATTTAATGCCTTATTCGGTTACGATTTTGACTTCATGTTTTTCTGTACATGTCATCTCCTCTTACATCATTCCTCCAAGGGTAATGCGGAGATATATCATCAATATTTTGATTCCACACGGGGATGGCTTAACTGCTCCGATAACTTCAAGAAGTGTTATTTTACGGAGCATGGAGGACAATGCAGTCACGATGCATTTTATGTGCACTAGCCATTGAGTACTGATAGGAAGTACAGTACGAATTACCTATACTAGCTGTGGAGGAAAATTCCGCGAACTTCACTACGGTTTGGATGAATGGGCGCCTTCTTTTGGCGATAATCGCTTTGGTGGAAGCGGAATGTTGGTTTGACGGTAGATAGACCGGTTTGGCGAATGGTTTGGTGGATTGGTGAGGATGTTATGTTCGGGAACTAATAGGTTACTAGTCCGTGGTCTATTGTAATATGTAGTCAATGGCACTAGTCATTTTTAATTTACACGACGGTCATTGGCTGGCTTGAGTATCGAACACACAGTCCTTCAATTAAGAGCTTAAAAGATAATACACGAATCTGAATCTTAAGTAATAATAAATAATTTATATTTTATAATAATAATTTATTTCAGTTGTTAACTATGGTAGGTATTCGCTTTTGTTTTTGAACTTTTTTTTCTAAAATCTTTGGAAAATTGAGTCATTGTTAAGATGTGAAGGATATTTTACACGTGAAAAATGAGCTTGAAAAACATTTTGCAAAACTAGTGTCCTAATTTTTTTTTTTTTTTTTTTTTTTTTTTTTTTACATACATATATATATATATGGTGTCCAAGAATTATCTTTACAACTTTGAAATTTAATATGTTTTGAAATAAAAAGGATATAAAAGACATCTGTAAGAAAGAATTTTCCGTAACTAGGATTATTATGGCGTGCACACAGCCTGGAAGTGTTTTTCAAGAACAGAATTGTTTAAAGCAATAAATCAGTACGAGGTCACCGTAAGCACCATTAACTAGAACTTTGTTACGCTCAGAATTATCATGTTTCGGAGACCAGCTTACGCTGAGCTTCTATTAAAATAAATTTCCTACTTTTCAATAATTTATTTAAATTATAGATTTTCTCATAGTTATAAAAGAAAAATTTCTCAATCTATATATATGTATATACAGGGTGGTTCTGAGGACATGGAACGAACTTCGAGGGGAGATAGAGAACATCAAACGGATTCAGAATTGTATGGAACCCATGTCTCCAAACTTCATTTTAACCCTTTAAGAACAGGGTGATTTCACGTGGCTATAGGCATGACTTTTTAATGTTGAATTTCTTAAAAAAGAGTTTTTACATGCTAATGTTTACTTAAATAAATAAATTCTGTTTTTAACGATATACTTTATCGCAGTGATTGCAATAATATAAACATTGTGTATGATTTTGCGAAATAAAGAAGCATGCAAGATTTTAAAAATTTACACAGTAGGTGGAGTCAGTAGTACAGAGTAGCCCAAAACATCCAGTTTTTAAAGGGTTAAAATGACGTTTGGGGACATGGGATCCTATACAATTCTGAATCCTTGTGATGTTCTCTACCTCCCTTCAAGTTTGTTCCATGACCTCAGAATCACCCTGTATATTCATGAAAAATGTCATTCATTCATTCACCTATCATTGCCAAATATCTGAGACTCCAAACTACCGAGACATCGAGTCCAAATCGCTGAAGCTATAAACATTACATTTAGACGCTAAATTCCTTTCACGAGCCGGCCAGGTGGTTCGGTCGGTAGGACACTGCCTTCCGAATCTTATGGTCCCAGGTTCGAATCCTGGCGCGGGCATGGATGTTTGTGATGTCTTATGATATGTATCTCATGTATCTGTTCTTGTTATAATAAAAACTTGTAAACCCTTGTGGTGTGGATTTTTCGAAATATAAGCGGCCCTAGAGGCAAGCAATAAATCTCAGTACTCATCAAACCAAACCAAACCAATCCTTTCACGATGTAGGGGCTTACAAAGAACGAATATAAAAGTAAATAACCCTTTTTTTTATGTTGAAAGATGGTGTCGAAATATATTCTACATCTTTTGTACCTTTTCCTTACATCACCGTAGTGTTTTCCTTTAGAAGTTAGAAATTTACCAAAATGGCTTCTCTTAATCTTATTTAAGGTAAATAAAGAAGATCTTTCGGAATTTAACCCTTAAAAGGGTTAAAACAGATGTCTCAGTTTTTGAGCCTTATCACCATATATCTTCTGTGATTTCCAGTAGAAGCTTGAAACTAATCTCCTCGAAAAATATCTCTTTTCAGGCCTTATTTAATTAACATAACATGACAATTGGACAGTAAGCTTCTTTCATGACGTAGGATTTACTAAGAACGGATTTAATGTTGCTATAGTTTCTTGTAGAAGCTTGATATTTTCAAAAATGTCCCTCTTAGGTCTTAATTAAGATAAGAAATAAGATTCTTTCGAAATTTAATCCTTAATGGTCCTCTTCCCTCACCGTCGCAGAAGCCCGAGACAATGTTATTCTATGGAGAATTTTTTTTTTTACAAATAACTTATTAACTAATACATATTTTTAAATTCTGTTTTCACATTCAGAAAATTCCTATCTGTTAAATTGACGGACCTTTTTAAAAAATGTATTTTTTTAATTTTTAATATTTTATTTTGAAATTGCAAAATGAAAAAAATTCACATATTGAAAATTCTTTTTTTGCAGCTTCAAAATAAAATATTAAAAATAAAAAAAATAATTTTTTAAAAAAGGTCCGTCAATTTAACAGCTGGGAATTTTTAGAATGTGAAAGCAGAATTTAAAAATATGTATTAGGGGAAGCCGGGGTAATAAGAGACAGGGGTTATAAGAGACGCAGTCAAAAAACCCACCAAAAAATATACTTAGACAACTTAAAAAATGTGTAACATTAAGTATCATGTGTATTCTTTACTACAATACACTTATTGAGAAGTTTATAACACATTTTGAATACTTTTTATACGACGGAAAAAACCCTTCACTTTGAACTTACCCTGAAAGTTCGTGACTTTTTCTAAATTTTTCTTTATTTTTCTTTTGTAGGTAAGATGTTTGGGATTTATTAATGTGTAACCTTTTGACCAAGACTATGACTTTGATGTAAATTTTTTAAAACCTTGAAAGCATTCTTCATTTACATGTTCTAGGCATGTTTCTTATTACCCCATTTTTATTTTTTGTGGGGGTAATAAGAGACATGAGTCTCTTATTACCTCCATTGTTAGTTACTGTGAAACCCCCCACCCCCATTGTAGTTTCTGTTAATTGTGCCTGACTAGTTTACGAAGAGTTTTCCAAGTGTTGGGCCCAATCTACGTCTACCAAGAGAACATTTTTTTTTTCACTTTAAATCAAAAAGCAGTTTTACTGATTTGGCTAGACCATATTTAGTTGTTATGATTATGTAAATTTATGTTTAGAATGTGTATAAGTTAGTATTTAATCATTAATACTTCATTACATAATAAATAAGTTCATTTATAATTACTAGAAAAATCTTTTATAACATTTATACACATATTATAACATTATAACACATATACACCTTCAAAGATACGTCTTTTTTGCCTACACTTTAGAAAATGGGTAAAATATTTTCTGCCCATTTTAAAAATTATATTGATGTTTTTGGTTAATCCCTAGGTTATGTTGATTATGTAGAACTATCATTAAGTACAATATTATATTATTTAGGACCTAATATTAAAATAAATGAATTTCACAAACACATTTATGACAGTTAATTTTCGAGAAAACATATTTTTTGGATGGATGTAAATAATAAAAATTAAAAACTATTGGCTGATTCAGAATTGTTTCCAGATGTCTTTTATTATCTCACATGATTTTACATTGTTATATATGGACAGTTACAAGCCTGGTCTCTTATTACCCCACGGGGGGGGGGGGGTTATTAGAGACAAGGATTTAATGAAAATTTAAAAAACAAAATTAACAAAAAATTTAAGTTCAAAAATCACCTAAAAATTCAAGAGGAGTCCATTTAATGAAATTAATACGAGATATTTATTTCAAGTTATTTAGATTAATAGTATAGATTTTATTAATATTTTTTGTCTCTTATTACCCCTTTTGTCTCTTATTACCCCGGCTTCCCCTAGTTAATAAGTTATTTGTAAAGAAAAATTTCCCATAGAATAGCATTAGCTTCGGCTTCCGGCGGCGGTGAGTGAAGAGGGCCCTTAAGGGGGTAAAGCTAATGTCGATGTTTTTAAGCTTTATCATTGTATATCTAAAGTGGATTCCTGTAGAAGTTTGAAACTTAGAAAATTATTTCTTCTTTGACCCTGAATATGGTTAAAGGTAAAGATTTTCCGCAATTCAATTGAAAGATGCATAACTTCTGGGTGTTTTTCTACAAATCTCTAATTTTTCATTTTTTAAACAAGTTAGGCTTAGATCTGAATTCAGAATAAACAGTATTTTAACAACGGGTCATATTAATCATCTTCGATTTCATTTTTTTTCAAAAGAATTTTCATGTAATAAGAACGGGTAGAACTTCTAATGAATATACTCGTATACGTTTTTATGAAGAAATTCTATACAGTCGTTACTGGCAAGTCATAGAGCTCATGCAGAAGATTTCCAGCGATTAAATCTCTTTTATGTCTATGTAGTCATATGTTATTTTATTCTATAGTTTATAAGTATTTCTTGTGATTGTTATGAGATTTATACTGTTTTTCCTTTTTGTAATTACGGCCGCGGTAGCCCAGACGGTAGAGCGCCGGCCTCGTATTTGGAAGATTGCGGGTTCGGTACTCGAGCCGGCCAAAGACCGTCGTGTATATTAATGGTGGCTGGTGCACGTAAAATCTGTCGTGGCCGCAATGTCCTCCATGCTCCCATCAAAAATTACACCTCTGGGGGTCACCGAAGCGGGAAAGCCATCCCTTCCGTTGGAGGATCAAAATTGTGATGGCATGTCTCCGGACCACCTCTAGGGGTGTGTCCCAGACCGTCACCAATTGCCCATCTGTGCAGCACTAGTGCGACGCAAAACCCAACCATCCATCTATTCTTTTGTAATTACATTTTTATATGTTTTCTTTTTATGCTCCTTTCTTATGCGTCTTTCATGCATGGGGACGAATGATGTAAAATCAACTGCCTTTGTAACAGTAATAATAATTAATAATAAAATTTAATATGTTGTGGCCACCACTCGATTTTCTTCTACATTTCCTAACAAGTTCACTCAGTACAAATATTTTATGATTAAAAATTATTATTTATAAAAAATATCTGCCATGATGAATGCAAAAAATTTTCATTCTAGAGGAGTGTAACACTAAATATCCAAAGAAAGTTAATTTCATTCACCATATGACATCTTTAAAAAAGGCATTTTTTTCCCCGTTAAAAAGGAAAAAAATTGATAACTTTATTTTAAATTATCATAGATCGATGGTTCTACCATTCGTTTTAAAGGTATTGACGAGCATTTTTGAAAGGTACCTATTATAAAAATTTGTGCTCCTCAAGGGAACTTCCCCCAGGAGAAGAAGCGATACACCTACATATAAACCTTTTTCCTTAATTGTTTATCAGTATTATAAATAATTCTTTTTAATTTTGTAATGATTATTAAACAATAATACTCTTTATGTACATTTATACGAAATTTTGTCTTATACCGCCATGTTAAAATTTAGAAAAAGCGGGATAGCAACGCCACCCTTTGGACGATTTTCACCAAAAGTTGGTAAACACTGATTTCTGTCACGGTACAACTGCCTTTCAATTTTTATGGAATTCTGTGGAGTAGTTTTTGAGATACAATTGCCACAAATGTTTTGTCACACATGCACAGAAAGAGAGACATTTTTCTAAAAATAGCCATATCGTATTCTGGATCTCTCAAAACGTGTAAATCAATCGAAAATCGGAAGTTGAAAATATTTACCAATCCAATACTTTCTTCTATTGAATATAGATGAAAGTAGAAACATATATGTTTGGAAACAATTTTGCTCATATATTAAATGAGCTATTTCTAATAAAGTTCATTCCTTAAAATTTGACCCTTTACAGTAAAGCTTACAAAATATCTTATATTTTATAGCATTTAAGAAATATACTTAAATATACTTATCCAACACAAAATAAAAAACACTCTAGAAAAATGATGGCTCTTTCATCCTTTTGAAAACTTCGCAAAATTGACAGAAACGCCTATTACCTATACTTTTCATCTCTAAAATATCGGAAAAAGCTGAAACGAAATGGCATTTGAAATAAGAAAGACTTGAAAGCTAAATTTACCCAAAAAACCGTTTTACTCTTTTTTTATGGGCGAGTGGAAGGAGAGATTTTGCGAATTTAAACAAAAAAGACACAAAGAGCGAAATGTATTTACGTCGAAAACTTCACAAAGGATGTTCTAGGAATTTTGTTCGATCGATTTATAAATCCAAAGACGCCACCTGTTGCGAATTTATTGATCAACCTGTTCCTCCTCGCAGCAGACACAGATGAGTTCTAGAAGAGAACTTTATTTGTCTATAAATGCACGTTTCAACGAATGAAAAGTTTCGCCAGATTTCAAAGAAATAATCTAATGAGTTTTCTTGTTAAGTCTTGTTTAGTCGTAAGGTAAAGATCTTAGAGTTGTTCTTTTGTTAAGGCTGAAAATATTTAAATTATAAAGGTTTTATAATTTAAATATTTTCGAATTTTAGAAAAATTGATAAAAATATTCTTTCGGGACAAAAAATATGAAAGTTCAAAATTCGGAAACATATTAAAGTATCCCCAATTTATTTGGTTCCCCCAAATTTGAGTTTTAATTTAGTCACCATATTAAATCTCTTAATCTCTGAGCTTTATGTTTCAAATTTTATTTCGGAAAAAAAATAAAGAAAAGAAAAGAAAAAAAAATGACAAACTTTTCAGTTTTATTTGTATTTTCAGTTACCTTCCAAATTATACTTTTGGGGTTCAAGGAAGCGGAGGTGCCATTACTTCTGGGAAAAATTGAAGTTGTGATGGCATGTCTCCCGACCAATTTTAGGAATGTGTCCCAGACCGTCGTTAATTGCCCATAACGTAACGTACAACGTAAAAACCCACACAGTCACATTAGATTTCAGATGTAGAAAAAATAGTGCTATATAAACAACAACAAAACAAACAAAAAGTTGAATCCACTATGTAAAATCTTGCCTGCAAAATGAGCCCCACTAGTGTCCGACAAGGGAACTCTTCCAAGTGGTAATCACCGATTTTCTTAAAAAAAAAATACAGAAAATAGTTTACACTATACTTAATTCACCTGTGAAAAAATTAGCTGCTGAATCGCAACAGGAAAGCTGTAAAAAAATATTAAACTTTATGTTTTGAACGCCAAATACGAAAAAAGTCATCGCCAAATTACATTAACCTTCCTTCAGTGATGCCAAGGAACTTCAGTATAGGAGGGTTGTGTTTTCTATCGCTCTAGGGTTACTAAAGCAAGGAATCAATCCCCTCCGCGGAGGATCAAAATTATGATGGCATGTCTCCAGAATATACCTATGAGTGAATACAAGGCCATCTCCAATTTCCCACCGCGTAGCTATAGTCCGACGTTAAAACCCCCTCAACACTCAATATATTTTCTGAAATCTAGAAGTTTCTATTTAGAAAAAGTGACATTATGTTTTGTGTTAGATATAATATTTTCCATTATTTTATGTAATGTTTCAATATTGCATATATTTAAAATAATGCAATTACAAATTCAGATTTAATTTTACATTACTTCAGATAACATTTACATGTAATCTAGAGTAATTGAATGTCTGGAATACTCGGCATATGCATTTATATAAATTTGTTGGCGATTAAAAATTTAATCTGAATTATAATATACTAGCAGGCAACGCCCGCTTCGCTGGTCCCTATTTTTAAATGAATCGCTATAATTACTGAATTCTCAAAATTGCATTAATTTTTATCACGTGAAAAAAAAACAGAAAAGATTAGGAAAAATGTTGCACCGGGTTCTCACTGTCTTCAGAAAAAATTCCCAAAATGCTCTAACTCTTATTTCTATTATTTCCCCCTTCGCCCCCCCATCCCGTCTATCCTAATAATTTTAAAAATTCGAAAATATCCGCAATCGATTTGTAGGTATCGAAAACCTGTATATACCAATTTTGAATGCTCTAACTCTATTCTATTTTTTTTGCCCCTCCGCCACCCCTTCCCGGCCCTCCTAATAACTTTACACTTTCGAAAATATCCCCATTCGACTTGCAGGCCTTTAAAACCTATCTGTACAAATTTTGAACGGCGTAACTGTATTTCTATTTGTTTTTGCCCATACCCCCCCATACTGCCCCCCCCCTTCCCACCCCTTCTAATAATTTTACAAATTCGAAAATATCCGCAATCGATTTGTAAGTATCGAAAACCTCTATGTACCAATTTTGAACGATCTGACACTATTTTTATTTTTTTGCCCCCCCTCCCCCCCCCCCCCCAAAAAAAAAAAATCGGAAAAAATCAAAAAATGAGTTTTTGGAAATATTTTCAAGAAGAGGCTTGGCGGTTTTTTTTTTTTTTTTTTCATCTTTGAGCTATTACTTTTACTCGAAAATCCGTATTTTTCTAAATTTGCCTCCGAAAATCATTTATACCCCCTTCTCCCGTTAAAAATCCAAAATTCCAAAATCGCAGGAAATGATTTTTTCGTATTCAAGTCTAGTCTCCCCATCTGAAATTTCTTCACTGTGCAGTAATTTGGAGCTGAGTTATACTTATAAATGTGTTTTTGCCTTATGCGCCTCCGAAAATCATTTATAACCCCTTCCCCCCTTAAAAATCCAAAATTCCAAAATCGCAAAAAATGATTTTTTTGTTTTCATGTCTAGTCTCTCCCTCTGCAATTTCTTCACCGTGAAGCAATTTGGAGCCGAGTTGTGCTTATGAAGGCGGTTTTTGCCTTCTGCACCTTCGAAAATCATTTTCAGCCCCTCTACCCCCCCTAAAAATCCCAAATTCCAAAATCGCAGAAAATGATTTTTTTGTACTTAAGTCTAGTCTCCCCATCTGCAATTTCTTCACTGTGAAGTAATTTGGAGCCGAGTTATGCTTATAAAGGTGTTTTTGCCTCCTGCGCCTCCGAAAATCATTTTCACCCCTTTTCCCCCTTAAAAATCCAAAATTCCAAAATCGCAGAAAATGATTTTTTTGTATTCAAGTCTAGTCTCTCCATCTGCAATTTCTTCGTCGTGAAGCAATTTGGAGCCGAGTTATGCTTATAAAGTTGTTTTTGCCTTCTGCACCTCCGAAAATCATTTTCACCCCCTTCCCCCCTTAAAAATCAAAAATTCCAAAATCGCAGAAAAAGATTTTTTTGTAGTCAATTCTAGTCTCCCCATCTGCAATTTCTTCACTGTGAAGTAATTTAGTGCCGAGTTATACTTATAAATGTGATTTTGCCTTATGCGCCCCTGAAAATCTCATTTTTACCCCCTACCCCCTTTAAAAATCCAAAATTCCAAAATCGCAGAAAATGATTTTTTTGTATTCAAGTCTAGTCTCTCCATCTGCAATTTCTTCACCGTGAAGCAATTTGGAGCCGAGATATGCTTATAAAGGTGATTTTTGCCTTCTGCCCCCCCGGGGGGGAACGGGGGGGTATTTCGCAAAATCCCGTCTTAGTGAGCGTCAGGGTCCTAAAATCAACCTGCTCACCAAAAATTGTGACTCTATCTCCCGTAGGATCGCCACAACCGTGTTGAGTCAGTGAATCAGTGAATCAGTCAGTGAATCAGTCAGTTTACTCTTTTATATATATAGATGACTAGCAGGCAACGCCCGCTTCGCTGGTCCCTATCTTTAAATGAATCACTATAATGAATTCTCAAAATTGCATTAATTTTTGTCACATGAAAAAAAAAAAGAGAAACAAAATCTGAGTAGAAAAAATGTCGCACCGGGTTCTCACTGCTTTCGGAAAAAATTCCCAAAACGCTCTAACCCTTATTTCTATTATTTTCCCACTTCGCCCCCCCCCTCCTGTCTATCCTAATAATTTTACAAATTTGAAAACATCCGCAATCGATTTGTAAGTATCAAAAACCTCTATGCACCAGTTTTGAACGACATATCTCTATTTTTATTTTTTTTTGCCGCTCTACTGCCCCCGCCCTCCCAATAATTTTAAAAATTCGAAAATATCCGCAATCGATTTGTAGGTATTGGAAACCTCTATGTACCAATTTTGAATGATCTAACTCTATTTTCTTTTTTATTGTGCCTCTGCCCCTCCCCCCTTCCCGGCCCTCCTAATAACTTTACACTTTCGAAAATATCCCCATTCGACTTGCAGGCCTCTAAAACCTATCTGTACCAATTTTGAACGGCCTAACTGTACAGTGCGTATCGAAATGATATGTCCACCAGTAAAAACGAAAGTTATGTTGGTAAAAAAGGTTTTATTGTGTACAAAGTACTATTTTATAAACTACATTACTTCATTCAATGTAAAATAATACATGAATAATATACAAATAATAGGATACAAATAATATACAAATAATATACAAATAATAAGGAAAACAAAAATTACATGAAAAAGCTGTTTCAAAAAGATAGGTCCACTGAACCAAGCATCAAATTAATGTTGAATTAATAAGAAATTTTTCCACCTTGTTTCAGAATAAGCTCATAAATCCTATTCGGCAAGGTTTCTATAAGTTTTTGCAAACACTTTTTCTCGATTTTTGACCATTCGGAGGAAATAGCCATTTTCAAGTCTGCAGTACTGTTGTACTGCCTTCCGCCTGCATACACCGCTCTTGCGAGTATACCCTACATGTTTTCTACCGGATTCAGGTCGGGGCTACAAGATGGCCAATCGATAACATGTACACCATTATCCAGAAACCATTCGAAAGTGGACTTTGCAGTGTGCACAGGAGCATTGTCCTGTTGGAACATGAAGAATGGGCCCCCAATGTGCTCTGCTTGTGGAAGAAAATATTGTTCAAGCAGCTGTTGATAGCCTGCAGCATTCAAACGATTGTTTTCAAATGCTATATCAGTTTTTCCTGCACCTCCGAATCCGGCCCATACCATAACGGAACCACCACCAGCTTGCCTCTTCGAGAATATCTGTCTATCGTTACGCAGATCATGCCAGTAGTACTGGCAATCATCTGGATCATCCAGGTTGAATTTATTTTCATCACTGAATATCACACGATGCCAATGTTGTTTCCAGGACATCACTTCATGTGCGAATTTCAATTTCTTTTCTTGCTGCTTTTTAGTCAATTTCGGAGGCGCTTTCCTCTTCACGTAAACTATATTGCCGAACTTCTTTACCACTCTATGAACTGTAGATTTTGATATTGGAGGGTTTTGTTGTCTGGCCACAGTGGATAGGCTCATATTTCCAGATTTTAACTCCTTTACGGGGTGTCCTTTACGGTCCTTCTTTGTCGGGGTGTCACTTTTGACGGGCGGCAAGATGATTTTTTACTGCCATAAGCATTTCTAAGTCGCAAATTATTGTTTACAACATTATGTGATCTGTTTAAAAATTTACCTATTTCTCTATTCGATTTTCCACACGTTTTAAATGCATCCATTTCCCCCTGCTCAACCAGCGAAAGACTGCAACGACGACCCATTTCGTTTGATTAGAACGTGATGTTCAAATCTGTTTAAATACCTCCACAGCAGCCAGCATAATCCCACAGTAAGACTAAGCAACGATTTTTATGCAAATTTTTTGGAAATAAACGTGATTGGTGCAAAATTTCTGAAGGCGGACCTATCTTTTCGGAACGGTCTGAAAATGAAAATTTGCATAAAATAAAAAGGAATTATTTATTTTTATGAAATTTCTTCATAAATAGTTATAACAATTACTGATTAATTAACTCTACCAAAAAAGTGATTCTTATTCTCAATTAAGAGTCGAAATTTTGAAAAATGCGGGTGGACCTATCATTTCGATACGCACTGTATTTCTATTTGTTTTTGACCATAGTCCCCCCCCCTTACCGCCCCCCTAATAATTTTAAAAATTCAAAAATATCCGCAATCGATTTGTAAGTATCGAAAATTTAATAAGTATCGTAAGTATACCAATTTTGAACGATCTAACTCTATTTTTATTTTTTTGCCCCCCCCTCTCCCCTCCCCCTTTCCCGGCCCTCCTAATAACTTTACACTTTCGAAAATATCCCCATTCGACTTGCAGGCATCTAAAACCTATCTGTACCAATTTTGAACGGCATAACTGTATTTCTATTTGTTTTTGCCCCATGGCCCCCCCTTTCCACCCCTCCTAATAATTTTACAAATTCGAAAATATCCGAAATCGATTTGTAGGTATCGAAAACCTCTATATATCAATTTTGAACGATCTAACTCTATCTTTATTTTTTGCCCCCCCTCTCCCCTCCCCCCCTTCTTGCCCCTCCTAATAACTTTACATAATCGAAAATATCCTCATTCGACTTGCAGGCCTCTAAAACATATCTGTATCAATTTTGAACGCCCTGACTGTATTTCTATTTGTTTTTGCCCCTTAGCCCCCTCCCCCCCCCCTTGCTGCCCCACCTAGGGGCTGAATTTCTAAAATTCCAGAAATTGGTTTTTAGATATTTGCATTAGCTATATTTTAGAGCAAAAATTTCACGCATATCTATTTTTTTGTTTGAGATATATAGGATTATGCAAAATCACGTTTTACGCATGTGAAATCACATTTTGTCCCCCCCGCCCCCCTTGGGGACCGAATTTTGAAAATTCCAGAAATTGGTTTTTTGACATTTGTATTAGCTATATTTTAAAGCAAAAATTTTATGGATATCTGTTTTTTTGTTTGAGATATGAAGGATTTTGTGAAATCACGTTTTGCCCCTCCTCCCCCCCTTGGGGGGCGAATTTTGTAAAATCGCTTCTTAGTGGATGCCTACGTCATAGAAAGAACATTGTCACAAAATTTCATGCTTCTAGGTCCAGGGGTTTGGTCTGGGCGTTGATAGATAACCCCCTCACTCACTCACTCAGGAAGTGTTCTTTTATATATATAGATTATTGAATATTTGATTGAGCATTTGATTTTTAGTTTATTTGATTTAATTAATACTGAAATAAATAAATCAAAAATAAAATATTTAAAATGTTTTGAAGTTGAGTAGGTTTTAATTCGCACAAGAGCTATGAAGAGGGCAGTTGGCGACAGTCTGGGATACATTCCTAGGGATGGTCCGTAGACGCGCTATCACAATTTTGATCCTTCGCGGAGGGGATTATTTAAAATTGAAAAAGCATGTGCATTACTACTACTTCATAGTTTATTACACTTCTGGCAGTTTATATATATATATATAAGTTTAATAATAATATTATAAAAAAAATTGTAAAAATATGCAGTAGAATCTTATAGAATTATTAACTGCGAAATCTTGTAGTTTCAAAAATAATTGTTACGCTGAATCCGGGTATTCCGTGCCTGAATAAGTATGTCGCCCTCACTAATCTCTTTCGAGGGTAAAAAAAGGGGTTCGATTCTCCCCCTGGCGCTGAGTGGTTCTTTTTTTTTTTTTTTTTTTTTTTTTTTTTCTGTATTGTAATCCTGTTGTGTAATATTTGTCCTCATCAGACTAAATTTACAGGGGGATGTCGAGTCAAATCGGATGTACAGTCGGTAACAAAAGTATCCGAACACTAGCAAAAATTCCTATGTAAAAAAAGTACACTTCATACGGTTTTGTTAAGTAAATCCTTGACGAATCCGGTTCTTACACTGACTAAGAACAGGATTCGACAAGGATTTATTTAACAAAACCGTATGATGTGTACTTTTTTTACATAGGAATTTTGGCTAGTGTTCGGACACTTTTGTTACCGGCTGTACATAAGTTTTAT
This sequence comes from Salticus scenicus, assembly GCA_963930645.1. Classification (NCBI taxonomy): domain Eukaryota; kingdom Metazoa; phylum Arthropoda; class Arachnida; order Araneae; family Salticidae; genus Salticus; species Salticus scenicus. Next base: position 51,801,937 of record OZ005659.1, read on the forward strand.
AAGACTTCGAGAGGTATCTGTTATTCTTTTTTTCAACGAAAAAAAAAAAAAAAAAATATATTTAATGTATATTTTAAAGAAGCAATATTTTCTGTTAGACATGCCGGATCCTCCTTAGGGGTGAGTGCCAGATCGTCGCCAATTGCCCACTGTGTAGCATCAGTGATTTGTAAAACTTACTCAACTTCAATACTACGGTTAAGCACGTCCATCTTAAGTTTAAATAGCGTTTAGTTGGCTTAAGGGAAGCATACTACTGTAACAATCGCAGCTATCGTAGATCACAAGTCGGATCGTACACTCGGCAGCAAAAGTAACGGAGCACTAGCAATAATCCCTGTCTAAAAAAAAAGTACACTTAACACTGCTTTGTTAAATAAATCCTTGTCGAATCATGTTCTTAGTCAGTCTAACAACATGATTCGACAAGGATTTATTTAACAAAACAGTATTAAGTGTACTTTTTTCTGACGGGACTTATTGCTAGTGTTCGGATACTTTTGCTGCCGACTGTACGATCCGACTTGTGATCTACGATAGCTGCGATTGTTACAATAGTTTATAGCCTAAGAGCCCACGACGGCCAGACCTTCGTTATTTAATAAAAGCTGAAAATTCTTCTGTGCGTGTCCCCTATACAGGTAAGAACGACCAGGGACTATAGAGTTTGGGTAGTGGTTACTTGGGCAGGTAACAGGTAGTAAAGGTATATAAAATAGTACCTTAAATTCGTTAAAGTATAAAGCTCAATTTTTTTATATTTTATTAGGGATAACTTTAGAAATCTCGTCATCCATTGCCGGACACTTATGACAGTTGCTACCCCCTGCCAGACACCCCTAAATTTTAATAAATTATAATTATACTTTCGTTACAGTATAAAAGCTAAATTTTATATATGTTACTTGGGAACCTATAAAAAAATGTTACCTCAATAGCCGGACAGTTTTAATGGTTTTTACACCTTGCCAGACACATCGAAAGTCCGCTGTAGGTGCGAGCGCGAGGTAACGACTGTTCTAGCGGGTGCGAGTGAGATAGGGCGCTTAGTCGACTGCGATCTTTCACTGCGCATCATCTGCCTTTTAGTGATGTATTGAAGAATTATGTGTAGCTACAACCACGTTTTACCATTGATATTTGTGTCGTTTTTTTGTGAAATAAAAGTGTAATTTTAGTAAAAAGTGTTATCATGGGAGACACATTAATTTGTTTTGTGTGTAATAAAAGTGATGGTAAAATAATATTGTTCTCGGAGGAAACTTTAAAAAAATGTCAAACTGTTTTGAAAATCAGAAAAAAACATAACCTTAAATATAAAGACATTATTCTGCCTGATGAGTATACAGAAAATGGTTATCACCGGGGATGTTATAAAGCATTTACAGGACTTATGAAAAAATACTTAAATTCTGAACCTGAAAATTGGACAAAAAACAGTGAAAAACAAAAATCAGCCAGTGTTTCTACAGACAATACCTCAACAACCTCGTCGTTGATACCTAAGTTGACCACAGAACCATCTCATTTACAGTCATCCTCTACAGAATCTTCAGTAACAATGCAATCAAGTTTAACTTCTGAATCAATAGGACTTCAATCTACAACTTCTCAAGAAAATATTGAAGTTTTTGAACCAGATCTTAGTGAAGATAATGATTTAACTCAGGATGGAAATATTCTAACCGAGAAGGAAGCTAATAATATTGACTACCTAATTGTTTGTGTGTTTTATGACAGGAAACATAAAAAAAAAACGTTCACGAATGCTTCCACTTCATAAAGCTGATACCAACCAATTTAAATCTAGCGTACTACCCAACATCGAAGGTCAAGAGAAGTATGCAGAATTATTGAATAAATTAAAAAAAATTTCTGGTCCAAAAATATCATATCATACAGAATGTAGAATTAGTTTCAATAATGAAATATCATATTCTAAAAAACCATCCAGTAAAAGTGATTGGCATTTTCATCGGGAATATCAACAATTAGCTTTTAATGAAATAAGTGGCATCATCGAGGAAGACGTAATTAAAAAAGGGCGCTGTTATTTATTAGTATATTTGCATGAAATGTACACCGATGTATTGGAAAGAATATTTGAAGAAAATTCTGTTGAAGTGAATTCTATTTTTACTGCACATCATCTCGAAGAAAAAATGTTGAAAAATTTTTCTAAAGATATTAAATTTTTTACTATTTGTAATAAAAAAATTATAGCACCCAAATATTTACAAACAATAGACGATACAATATTTGAAAACTTACAAACCGAAAATACTTTACAAAAAGCTGCATTAATTTTAAGAAAATTAATACTACAAATGGAAAAAAATAAGTTACCGATAAAAAATCTAACAACAGAGCATTTAATGTCAGGAGAAGTTTCGATACCACCGCAATTACTGGACTTTTACTTTACTCTTCTAGGTGGATGTAATAACAAACGGAAAAAAAGCCTGAAATGTGCTCGTCAAGTGCGTTCTTATTCTCAAGACGTAATCTATGCTGTCCATAATGGCCGTGTAAAAACATCAAAGCACATCATGTTAGGTATAACTTTAAAGAGCTTAACAAGCAGTAGGAAAATTATCGATATTATTAATCGATATGGGCATTGTATTAGCTATCAGGGTATCGAGGAACTAGAGACTGAGATAACGTATACTTCTTTTGAAAAATCCAGTTTATACCCAGAAACGATTAAAAGAAATCCTGACCTTTTTACTGGTGTGGCATATGATAATTTCGATCGTTTTGTGGAAACTACAAACGGAAAGGATACTCTACATGACACCGTAGGAATTATATACCAGAACAATGAGGCCAATATAACCGAAGAATCTGAGATGCCCGAAGAACTTAACATGTCTGAAGCGCCGATTACAGATAATGAAATTAATTTACCACATACAACGGTAAAAAGAAGAAGAAGAACTTTTGAAGCCATATCTACAGAAGAGATTCCGTATCCTAAAAAACCGAAAATGACAAGTGAACTACAATCAACAATTGATAATACAGAAATTATACGCCCTACAAACTCGCAGCTATACACCGAAATCGACAATATATGGATGATCAGTCACGTTTTGCAGTTACCTGACGTTCCTATGTGGGTTGGTTTAAATAGTCGGATTTGTAATCACAACAACTTATTTCTTATTTAACCCCATTCAATGCATCACCAACTAGTACATCTAGTTCCATAGTTTCTGTGCTAGAAACTATGGAACAGAGTAAAAAATTGCTGAAGATTTACATCAACGTTCCATCCAGGTAATCTACGATCTTGCTATAGCTAAAGTAGCATTTCAAATACAGTCTACGGAAAAACCCAAATTTGATAATTTATTCATACACCTCGGACCGTTTCACATTATGATGGCTTATTTTAAAGCAGTCGGTAAAGTAATTAGTGACTGTGGGTTAACAAATGTTATGGTTGAGAGTAGTTTGCTGGCAAGTGGTTCTGTGAATGGGTTACTCGATGGAAAGCACTTCAACCGCTGCAAAAGATTGCATCCTTTGGTAGCATTGGGATTGGAGGTTCTACATTTTGAATCATTTTTACAACATGACAACTCAACACTAACAGATGATATGATAGAGGAAGTGAAAAGACTACAAAACTGCGAAATATCGTCTTTCAACATTGAAAATGATGAACTGAAAGAATTGATGAATAATTACAATATTTTCAAGCAACAATGTCTCAATGGTGAGCATGGTAAAACTTCACAATTTTACTTAATTTACATAAATCTCATACATCATTACTTGGACTTGTCACGGAGCATTCGTACGGGGGATTTTGAGCTTTTTATATCAACATTGCCTAAGACTACAAATATATTTTTTATATGCAACCAACAAAATTATGCACGGTGGACCGTAAAATATTATGATAATTTGCAGAAAGTTGCAGAAACTCATCCTGACTTATACGAAGGATTTAAACAAGGTTGCTTTGGTATCAAACGGACCACCAAACCATTTTCTAGACAACCAATTGACCTGGTGTTAGAGCAAACTATAAATGCACACGCTGCTAGAAGGCTCACAGGTGTTATACACTTTACCAATTCGATTTCGGCTCGTCAACGGTGGACTCGTAATCATGATGTTAGGTCCTCAATAATAAGTCAAGTTTATCTAGAACTAGGACTGCGAACTCATCAAGATGTTTCAACAGACTTAAATCTTCATAATATCCAGAAGAATTCCAAACAATTGAGACAATTTATCGCTACTTTTGATCGATTTATTAATCCCTTCAGTTCAGAAGTACCGAAAGACCAACTATTAAATATTTCATCTGGAAAATCCGCATCGCTATCAGTAGAGACATTCCTACTAAATATTGAAAAAAATGGAGATAATCTTCGTAAAACATTTGTTTCCGAATGTTTTTCAGATATTACCAGATTTGAAAAAGCTATTACGAAAAATTCCCTTGACAATTTTTCTATCGATTATAAGAAGAAGACAAAAGTTCAAGTAGGTGGTAAAATTCAAGAAATTAAAATCCAAAGAGATTTATTTGGACGCATGCTGGGTATATCAATGGATTTTAAGGTAGACATTTCAAAGATTTTGTCTTACCCAATTACCTTAGTGCCATTGTCCATGTGCCATTTGGATGGCGCTATTTGTAAGACAGATAAATCTGCTCTGATGAAATGTCTAGAGAAAGAGGTCCAGCATGAGCAACCACATCATATAGATATTATGATAATTGACGGTTTCTTCCTGTTGCATACAATGAAGAATGTTCCGAAACATTTGGAAATATTTCAAAAAAATTGTTGCAAATGGTTACTCAATTTCAAGCATCGAGAATTGATGTGATCTTTGATCAATACTTTACTCCATCGATCAAAGATTACGAGCATTCCCAACGGCTAGAATCCGCGCAATTGGAGTACTCTATAACTGGGCCTGAACAAATTCGATCAAGTGATTTCGCGAAAGAGTTAAAAAATTTAAATTTTAAAGAGGCTCTGGTTAATTTTTTTATTTCACATTGGGCTACTGATGAAGTGGTTCCATTTATTGGCAACAAAACGATAAACATCAATTTCAGAAAATGTCATTCTTTCACTGTTGATAATTCCAACAAAGTTATCTCAAGGGTTGATGAAGAGTTGTCATGCCCATCACACGAGGAAGCAGATACGAAAATAGTATACCATGCATGTAACATCAACTATCCAGCAGAAATAGTAATAAGAAGTGCTGATACTGATATTGCGGCTATAATGCTTGGTAACATGCATCATCTTAAAAGTGATTCCGTTGTTCGGATGCTTACGGGTACTGGCAATAACTTAAGATATGTGGACCTAACTAAAATACATGCAGAGTTGGGACAGTTAATTTGTCAGAGTTTACCTGGATTTCATGCCATCACAGGTTGTGATTTTAACCCTGCATTTTTCAGAAAAGGAAAATCAATACCATACAAGAAATTAAAAAAAAATCCCGAGTACCAGGAAGCTTTTAAGAACTTCGGCAACAGCGAATTAATTGAAAATTTAGATTTTCAACGAAACATCTTCGATATTATTCAGAGATTTATATGCAGTGTTTACAATGTCCCTAATGTTATTGGTGTTGATGACGCTAGACTGCAATTATTCATCGACTCGTATACAGTCTCCGATGTAAACGAAGCTTTTGACCGGAAAAAGTTGCGAAATTTTGACGCTAGCAATCTACCACCTTGCAAAAGCGAGCTATTGCAACAATTTCTGCGAGCAAATTATATATGTACCATTTGGAATAACGCTCATCTGAAAAATCCAACTACATATCAACCAGACAATAACGGCTGGGTATTGAAAAATGACAAATACCAATTCAAATGGTTTTCAGGAGATCAACTACCAAGTTATGTTAGTGATTCGCTTAAAACTCAATCAGGTATGTAATTATTATGACAAATTATTGTACATAATTTTTTAATTATTCATAATTGTATAATCTAGTTTATTTTATTTTTTTCAGAAACTGACGAAAAAGGCGATATTGAAGACGATCATGACATCGACTGGGCGAGTAGTGACGAAGAAAATGAAAATATCGACGACAACGAATAAATATTTTTTTTACATGTAATAATGCTTTTTTTTGTATATTATAATAATAAAATTACATTTTTTACTTTATACTACCTGACTATGAACGTAATAAAATAATTTTTTTATTGGATATCTTTGAAGATCGCAATCGACTAAGTGCTCGCGCTCGCACCTACAGCGGACTTTCGATGTGTCTGGCAAGGTGTAAAAACCATTAAAACTGTCCGGCTATTGAGGTAACATTTTTTTATAGGTTCCCAAGTAACATATTTAAAATTTAGCTTTTATACTGTAACGAAAGTATAATTATAATTTATTAAAATTTAGGGGTGTCTGGCAGGGGGTAGCAACTGTCATAAGTGTCCGGCAATGGATGACGAGATTTCTAAAGTTATCCCTAATAAAATATAAAAAAATTGAGCTTTATACTTTAACGAATTTAAGGTACTATTTTATACACCTTTACTACCTGTTACCTGCCCAAGTAACCACTACCCAAACTCTATAGTCCCTGGTCGTTCTTACCTGTATAAGGGACACGCACAGAAGAATTTTCAGCTTTTATTAAATAACGAAGGTCTGGCCGTCGTGGGCTCTTGCTCTATTACCTCTCTAAATCTTTCCTGGCTGCATCTTTCTCAAATGAGACGAGGTAGCTCAATTCTCAGAGCAACGAACTTAAAGTTCAAAAATTGCAAATTTTATACTATAAATGATAAAAGATCGTCGTGTACGTTAATGGTAGAGGGTACGTGCAATCCGCCGTGGGTTCCATCTCCTCTATACTCCATAAAATAACACAATAGGGGATACCGAAGCGGATGTGCCACCCTTAATCGCGGAAATCAAAATTATACATTTTGTCTTCTGGAGACAAAGTGAGTCCTAGTGAGTCCGGTGACAAAGTGAGTCTTAGGGTGAGTCCTAGACCGTCGTCAATTTCCTACTAGTTAGCTCCGATGTAATATTGAATCGATTCAACCTCAACGTTAACCGAGCTGAGAGCAAGTCATTTTATGTTCGCACTTTGCTAATACTTTGCTTATCGTCGGACAAAATTTAGGGTAGAATCGTACACCGTCTCCTATTACCCATCCTATTACTCTAATGAGATGTTGAACCTCCACAACTCATTTTCTGTGGAGCTGTTTGTTCGTCGAAGTTTCGTATTGCTTAATGTCTTATAAAAAAAAATGTGTTCTGATTTGAAATTCTCTCATTTTGGTTTGAAATAAACAGCATTGTGCTTTAATATATAATGTTCGGTTTTATTTCAATTTATATAAAAGCCCTGATCATTAACTTTTTTTAAATGTCGTTATTAAAAACTTGGCGTTAATGAACTCGCAATTGTCTTTGAAACAGCTTACTTAATTGAAATGTTAAATGTTATTTAGAATTTCAACGAAGTAAGTCGAAATCTGGTAAATTATCAGGTTTTTGTTAATCTCTTCTTAATTTTCAAGTGCTCGACTGCGTATGGACTTCGTTTGGCTATCAAAGAGAAAGTAGAACATCTACATCTATTTAATCTTTTAAAATTTTCGAGAATGCAGTCGCCAAACAAGCGCTTTTTTGGAAATATTGCAGACATGTTCTCATTTTTATTAATTTTTTCTAGATTATCTATTGCGACTCAGCAGCTAATATTTTAGGAAAATACTATTTCTGATTAAATCTTATGCCAGTATTTTTTTTCAAGAAAATCGGCGATTACCACTTCAAAGAGTTTCCTTGCGAGAGGTACTACTGTGGAATTTGGTAGACGGGAGGTGCCATGTCTGATCACTTGTCATCCTAGTGGGCTTAAATCTGCAGATTTTTCTATGGTTTTTCTATTAATTCGTGTGGATGCGTGTTAAGATTTCTTTGAAATACCTTTATGAAAGGGATTCTACCCAGGCCTAGGCCCTATCGAGTTGACTTTAACCTGCACACTACCATACTACCCAAGGAAGTGCACATCTGACAAAATTAAGTCCTTTTTACTTATACAAAACCTACATACCAACTCTTTTAATTTAAGGAAGCTAATAACTTGGGAGAACTTTATCATCTGACGTTTATTTATTATAAAATAATATTTCTGATTTATGGAGTATTGCTTGTATATGTAACCACTAGCAGGCTACGCCCGCTTCGCTGGCCACTATATTTAAATGAATCTCCAAAAGAATTGGATCATTATTTATTTTTCACATCACATTATAAATAAAAACTAAAATAATTACATTAGAATCGCTCTAGACCTCGCATCTGGTACTCGCTGACTACGGCAGCTCTTTCTCTGCCCGCACTGTATCGGGAGCAGGTTCCCACAGCCTGCAGAAATCTCTTTCCTATGTATTTCAATATGGGTATTTATTGACGATAGGTGGGTCTGCCATTATTTAAGAACTACGATTTTAAAGATAACTGTATCTCAGCGTCTATTAAATATTTTAGTTTTTGAACCAAGTACTTTATTGCTCATGCTATTTACACTGTATTACAATTTGATTTCGACCAATGTAATGAAATAAAATAAAAAGTAGATTTTCCTTTAGAAGGAATTAAATACATAAAAAACAAATAAATTCCAATCAGTTTAATCCTTTCTACTATATACTACCATTATTTCCTGACAAATACTATAAATTAGAAAAAAAAAAAAAACTTCTAAATAAATTAAATTAACAAATGAAAAATAATTGTTGTTATACTACAAAAATTATACATAAACATAACTGTTATAAATACGTTTTTAAATTTTAAATTTAATTTTTTCTACTGCATTACCATTTTATTTTCAATAAATATAATAAATTAAAAAGAGAAAAAAGATTCGCCTTCAAATAAATGTATTAAATAAAAAATAAATTGCATAATATCCGCGATTGTAATGATCGATAGATGGCGCTTTCTCAACACTGCAGTTGTTAGTAAACATTATAGCCACGTGTTCGTTTTGTTATTCTACTTAATATTCGTACTATAATTTCTCCGCCATTACATTATGGAAAATTGATTGCTTTTGGAAAAAACACTTCAGTTTATTCAAAGTTCGATCGGAAGTAGATTTTTAACTGAAGTTGAACAAATATTAGTTTCAAATCATCTGATTAATTCTTTACTTCCATTAGCCGAAGCAACTGAAATTTTAAATTTGTCATTTGGAAATAAATGGAAGCTCAATTCTGGATTTCTTGATCCTTTGGAGTTAGATTGTAGCACACAACAGTATGTGTTATCTTTTTTACCGTATTTATTCATTTTTATTCAATAAATATATGTGAAACTAAATATCGGCAAGCAATGGCGGCTGTATGGAATTCGAATTAAACCATGTTTATTGTAATTTCACCTAAGCCCACCAGAGGGCGAGCATTTCATTACAATCGCGGATAGCCGTTGCTAAGATACGCAGACGATTACAATCGAAGAATAAATTCATGAAAAAGGAAACATAAAAGCCAATGTTTAAAATCGAAAAAACATTAATTTAAAAAATTCAAATTCGAAATTCGAAAAACTCTCGATGAGGTGCACACCTGCAGGGTCCCAGATACCTATATGCCAAATTTGGAAGCTCTGCGAACAGTAGTGTGTAGTATTGTTCATGTTTAGATTAGATAAATGTATTTATTTTCCTGTAGGAAAAAAAAAAAAAAAAAAATTCGTATTTCTTTTTTTCTTTTTTTTTGGCAACAATTAAATTATGGATTCAATTTAAATGGCTAATTTTTTTCTATTATTAGCTTATTATTTTCATATTTTTATTAATTAAAAGAAAACTAAACAAAAATTCGAAATTCTGACTTCGATGTGCACAATGATCCTTCGCGGGGCACCTTTGTGTTAAATCTCGTGACTGTCCGAGCTACCGTTTTCGAGAACAGTGAAATATATATACAAATATTGCTCACTTAATAGTATAAGATAAAATATATGTTGTATTTTGGTGAAGAATTGCACTAAAATATTAATAGTTTTGTTTCATAGAAACACATAAAACATGATACTTTTGCATATGATTTAAGTATGTTAATCATCTAGTACTGACCATTTAGTGAAAATTTCTTAAAGTTTTATGTTATCTATATTAATAAAATCAGACTTTTGTCTGTAAATTTGTCAGAATCAAAAAAATTGTGCGACATCGTCACGTTTCACACACCATGAAAGTCGAAAATGACTTCAGAAAATTTTGTCTCTATGTGTGTGTCAACGTGTCTGTATGTCTGTAACACTATTTTTGTCCGGGTATCACGTGAGAACGGCCGAACGGAATTCAACGATGCATAGTAGGAATTTAGGTCTTTACCCAACATAAAATTATTTCTATCAACTTTTTTGAAGTTCCTCCCTGTTCTCCCTTGGGGATGCAAAAGTCAAAAACATGTTTGTAAGTATAACACGGCTCCAAATTACTTTCCAGTAAAGAAATTGCACATGGAGAGACTAGACATGAGTACAAATAAAACTTTATCTACGATTTTGGAAATTTCGATTTTTAAGGGGAGGGAGGGGGAAAATCAATTTCTGGCGGGAAATTTTGCAAAATCCGGATTTTTCAGTAGAACTTTACCAAAAATCTAACAAAGATCTAATAGCCATGCGCCTTCTTTAGAATACTTTTAGAACATGTATTTGTTTTTTTTGTGATCTGCCATTCTTTTTTTTGGGGGGGGAGGGGGAGAGGGGATTATGTGTTACAAAGGGCAAATTTTAGACACCCCTTTTAGCGCTAAATTTGTCCTGGGGAACTTATGAAAGCTGCGGTCACAAAGTTTGGAGCTTGAATTGTTTATATGTGTCCGACAACTAAAGTAACGGAATTTATCGCAATTTCTTTTCCCCCTGGAGGGCAGGAAGCAAAAAAAAAAAAAGTTTGTAAGCATAACTATGTACAATTTTGGAATTCTTGATTCTTACAGGGGGGAGGGGAAAAATCTTTTTCCGGGGAAAAAATTCAGAAATTCCGGATTTTTCAGTACAGCTCTACTAAAAATGGTACAAGAGTATTGAAAACAGCCATGTATCTTCTTTAGAATACTTACAAAAACACATTTTCGTTTTTTTTTCCTTTGTGATTTTTGATTTTCGATTTTTTTTTGGGCGGAGGGGGGGGGGGGGGAGGAGGCGGCTTTACGAAGGAGCAAATTCCAGATCACCCCTTTTAGTGCTAAATTCGTCTTGGGAAATGTATGGGATTAGCGGTCACGAAATTTGGTGCGTAAATTGTTTATATGTATTCGACACTTATTGTAACGGGATTTTACGAAATTCCATTACACCCCCCTTTGGAGTCGAGGGGAAATAAACGCGTGTAAAATCTCGCTTTTTCGTTTTATTTCGCTTTAAATTATCTTAGAATGACGAATTTTGGTGTGTGGATACTGATTAAGATTATGTACTTTGGTGGGATTTCGCAAAAGTTGCTGCTGAAGGCAGTGTGGACCCGGACTAATCACGTTCCGAGCGGGAAAAACCTCTACCGAACACATCCGGAACTTTAACTTCGGTTATTACTAATGGTATAGGATTTTGACAACTCATTTAAATATAATGCCCAGCGAATCGGGCAAAGCCTGTTAGTTTTCTAATATAATCATAAATATAAAGGACTTACATACCTCAGTAAACAAACATTTGAACTCAGATTCAGCTTGATGTTTTACAATTAAATTAAACATCTCATAGTATATGTCTAATACTAACAACTACTTAATTAAAGCTTTTTAGACAATTTTTAATTGTTAATATTGAATCAAAGCATCAATTACTATTGGAAAATGTGAGAAAAGTATTTAATTAGATTAAATGTATTCTATCTATAAGATTATAAACTTTCGTCACTATTTCAACCTTTTTGGAGCTTTATGCTTTTCCTTTTTAAGAGTTTTTGTAGAAAGGTGTTTTTGATGTGTGAGTCGGTTATACGTATTCAACACGTAGTAAAACGAGATTTCTCGAAATTCCCTCCCTTTCTCATCCTTGAAGAGCAGAGGGCAAAAACACGTTTTGAGAATAATTCTTCTTCAAATTATCTCAGAAAGACGATTTTTTTATGTGTTGTTTGATTCTGTGCATGCAATACGCACTATAAAAGGATTATGTAAAACTGACCCCCCTAATGCAGGCGGCACAAAAAAACACGTTTTCAAGCTTAAATCTGCTTCAAATTATCTTAGAACGGCGAATTTTGTTGTGTGGGTGTTGACTAAGTGTATGCAATATGCCCTTTATTGGGATTTCGCAAAATTTTTAACTTACGCACGGGGGAGTGGAGAGTAAAAAGCGGGTAAGTCGCTGCGTAAGGCAATGGGGACCCTCATATTGCAAGTGGAAAACCCCCAAAAGAATGCAGCGGGAACTTTAATTTAGGTTTCGACTGATTTAAGTGATTTTTTTTTTTTTTGTGAGTTTTTAATAATATTGATATAAAATTTTGAGAATTTACTTAAACATAGTGATAAAAGAAGCGGACAAAGCCTGCTAGTATGTTTATATTAATAATTTCTCGTGACGTAATTGAATTCTATTTTTTTTTTTTTTTTTTTTTTTTTGTTATTGCTATTTTTCCTTGTCGCTTTAATATCCGGCATAGCAACAAATGAATAATCTCAGAAAAATTATCTGGTTATTCAAGCTTTTTTTTTCTGTTATGATAACAATTATTACACTTTGTACTTATATAAACTTTCAAAAAAAAGTCTCTAAAAATTAACCAACGAATTTCGTATAATTAATATATTACACGAATCAATGAACAAATATTCCAAAACGATGCAAACTATGGATACAATTTTATTTTCTTAATTCAATGCATATTACGACTGTGATGTAAATGTTTTGTTAGATTATCCTTTTTTATTCTTTACTAGCAGGTTTTGCCCGCTTCGCTGGATACTATTTAAATGAGTTGTCAAAATGCCATATCTATATATTAATAGGCAAGCATAAAATTTGTAGTCCCTTTTTAACATTTTAATTATGGGAGTAGAGGGTTGAAAATGGTATCATTCGAAAGGTATGGTTAGCCAGAAGGTGCGAATGCAAATATTATTTTCTTACGATGTCAAGAAGGTATTTAAAAATACATTTATTTTTTATGCATTTTCCCCCATTTTTCCCTTTTATACACGTATTCCTTTACATTAAAAAATACCTAAAAGTAGAAAGTTGTTAAATCTGGCAATTTCATAAAGCTCAAATAAAACCATAGACACAGTAATTTGTATAATGTAGCATCACTATACGCAAGCGAAGTGATGACGTCACTGTCTGTCCATGGAGCCATGAAAAAGATTTTCTATGTTAATCGTCCACTGGTATTTTTGTAAAAAATTATTTAAAAATAACGGAAATTATCTGCCGATTTTAATTCCGATATTTGGGCATAGTTATATATAAGTTACTGTCTACATGTGTTTGATTGAGTTATTTTTTCTGTACAATTGATAAAATTTTAATTTAAAATCACAAAACTCCAGAAAAAAAAATGGCAAACTTCCAGTTTCGAATGTAAACATAAACATTTCATTTCAAAGGGTGATATTTAAACAATAAATATTCAACTAATATACTAAATAAAAGGAAAATGGATTTGTTACTAACTGTTGCATGTATAAGTAGACGATACGGAAAAAATTCCGATTTCCGTTTTTTGTTCAATGTACATGTTTTGAGCTTTCTTTATGTTTCAATTAACTGAAATTGGCTACTTATTTTTTAAAAAAGTGTCTTTATTGCTAGCTTTTGTGGGTAGAAGAAGCAAGCAGAAGATACATAAAAACTTTTGATTTCCGATTTTCGATGAATTTACACGTTTTGAGATTTCCTTGCATTTTAATTAAGTGAAATTGACTACTTATTTTTATTTTTTAAAAATTGGATTTATTATTCTTTCCTCTGCATATATAAGTAGAAAATATAAGATTCAGAAAAGATTTAGATTTTCGGTTTTCGATAAAGTTACACGTTTTGAAATTTCCCGAACTCAATTCGACCATTTTTGAAAAATATCTTTTTTTTTCTTTTTTTTTTTTGTTCAAACACTGTACTTTATGAACCAATCGAATTAATTTAACAGAGTTTGATACTTGGTTGGGCCTTGGTTTGACATGGTACCTATTAGCTTCTGGGCTGTATCACACAACAAGGGGCGTTTTCACGTTGCGATTTTCTCTCATTTCCGGAAAGGCTAACATCTACAGAGAGAAATTGTTATATTAAGTACAACTCTGCTGATTCAGTTAGAGTGAATATCGGCAAACAATTGCCGCAGCTGTGTTGCAATTGCATTCCGTTTAGGATAAGACAATAACTTTACTTTGCCTCGCTTTAAAAAAAAAAATGGTCGAATTTCGACCACTGGGCGATACTAGTCATTATTAATAACCTAACTTAAAGTTCCGGCTCTGTTCGGCAGAGGTTTTTTCCACTCGCAACGTGTGGAGTCCGGGTCCCCACTACCTTCGGCTGCAACTTACCCGCTTCTTACTTCCCTTTCACCAGTGGGTAAGTTCGAAGTTTTGCAAAATCCCGCATATCCCATAGATTTCCCAAGACAAATTTAGTGCTAAAAGGGTGGTCTCGAATTTATTCCTTAGTAACACCCCCCCCCCTCCAAAAAAAAAAAAAAAAAAAAAAAAAAAAAAATGGAAAATGTGTTTTTGGAAATATTCTAAAGTAGACACATGGCTGTTTTCAATACTTTTGTAACAACTTTAGTAGAGCTCTATTAAAAAGTCCGGAATTTCTGAAATTTCCCCCCGAAAAAAGATTTCCCCCCCTCTTTCCTTTAAGATTCAAGAATAACATAATCGTACATAATGTTTTATTTATACTCAAGTCTAATCTCATCATGTGCAATTTCTTCACCGTGAAGTAATTTGGGGCCCAGTTATGCATACAAACTTTTTTTTTTCTTCCTGCCTCCCCAGGGGGGAAGGGGGAAGGGAATTTCGATAAATCCCGTTACTTTAGTGGTCGGATATATATAAACAATCCAAACAAGCACCAAACTTTGTGATCATAGCTCTCATGATTTTTTCAGGACAAATTTAGCGCTAAAAGGGATGTCTCGAATTTGCCCTTCGTAATACATACCCCCCCCCCCCTCCAAAAAAAAAAAAAAAAAAAAAAAAAAAAAAAAAAAAAAAAGCAGATCGTAAAAAAAAAAAAAAAAAAAAAAAAAGTGTTTTGTAAATACGAGTATCCTAAAGAAGACGCATGTCTGTTTCCAACATCTTTGTTCCATTTTTTACTCAAACATCTGGAATTTGCAAAATTTCCCGCTAAAAATTGATTTCCCCCCTCCCTCCCCTTAATAATCAAAATTTCATAAATCGCAGATAGTATTTTATTTGTACTTATGTGCAGTCTCTTCATGTTCAATTACTTCACTATGAAGTAATTTGAAGCCGAGTTATGCATTTAAAGGTGTGCTTTTAAAGGGGGGGAAACGGGGGTAATTTAAATGAATCCCGTTACTTTATGTGTCGGATGCATATAAACAATCCAAGCAGCAAAATTCGTGACCGCAGCTCCCATAGATTTCTCAGGACAAATTTAGCGCTAAAAGGGGTTTCTCGATTTTGCCCCTCGACCCTACTCCCCCCCCCCCCCAAAAAAAAAAAAAAAAAACGCAAATCGAAAAAAAAAAAAAAAAAAAAAAAAAAAAAAGTGTGTCACAAAAAAAAAAAAAAAAAATATATATATATATATATAATGTCGCATATATTTTTTCAACATCTTTGTTTCATTTTTGGTACATTTCTACTCAAAAAATCCGGAATTTGCCACAAAATTCAATTTCTTCCCTCCCTCCCCTTAGAAATCGAAACTTTCTAAATCACAGATATTGTTTTATTTATACTCATGTCTAGTCTCCCTATGTGCAATTTCTTTACTGTGAAGTAATTTGGAGCCGAGTTATGTTTACAAACGTGTTTTTGATTTTTGCCCCCTCCCCCTAGGGGAGAACGTAGGGGAATTTCGAAAATGTTGATAGATATAATTTTAAGTTAGGTAAAGATCTAAGTTTCTGCCAAGCGCAGTTGAATTCCACTCAGCCGTTCTCAAGTGATACTCGGACAAACATAGCGTTACAGACATACATACACCATGATACACACGCACACAGATAAAATTTTCTGAAGCTTTTTTTGGCTTTCATGGTGTGTGAAACGTGAAGATATTGCAAAAAATTTTCATTCTGACAAATTTACTGACAAAAGTCTGATTTTATTAATATAGATTCATTTGAAATGCTCGCATGAAACCACGGATAAGATTTTACTTTCAGTACATATCACATTAGTTTCGAACGTTGCCCCACGGAAAACTTGTATTTTTATTATTAAAAAGATAGCAATTTCATTGATCATGAATCTATCTTTAAACTGTAATAAATAAAAACGGTGAGTTGATATACGAAGGTTAATGTTATTTTTATATTAGAGATGAATCACCAGGGGCTAATAAATTCTATCTCTCGATGTTAGTAAACGGGAGGTACTAGCGTTTGAACGTAGGTAGGGCTCGTCGTACTAGCTCTTCGGAGTTTCGCATGTTTTTAGCAAAAATTCAAATGATTAACGGCTAATTTACATAGGAATACCCTCCCCCCACTGAGGGCATTCTACCCAGCCATAAGTCCCTGATGTAATCAATTGGCCCTCACCCTTACACACCACACCGAATCTCAAGCACATTGGTGACACACCTACCTCCTACCAATGCATAACGATAAGTTCAGTGTTTCCAGTGTCTCTCTAGGATTTAGAGACTGCACATATTAAAAAATACTACCTTAAACTGAATAAATTTTATTTCTAATTGTATCAAGAAATAAATAGTAAAAACGATTTCTAATTGTTTTACTACTAATTGCCAAATCTTTTTTTACTGAAATTTCAAATAAAACTTATAATTAAACCAGATATACTTTGAATGAATTTTCTCATACTTTAAGGAAGAATTCAGATTTAAATTTCAATAACTATTTTGGTATAGACAAGTATTATTATTTAAATTTTGATATGTAAATTTAAATGTTTGGAATTAAGGATTTTAAGCAAATATAAAACTTGTATAATTTTCGTATCATGCTTATTGAACTTTCTCACATCATGCATTCATTTATACTGCTGTTAATTTCTAAATTTCTTTTATATATTGTAATTTTTTTTCCCTTGTCATTTTAATGTTTACCATTCAGAAAAAAAAAAAAAAAAAAAAAGGTCCAAATATCTATATTTTTTTAATGCAAAAAACAATTTTTACATTATAAATCAATTCGTTTTACCAAGAATTGTGAACAAACGAACCTGAACATTTCTTACACGTTAATACAAAATTCTTTTTTTCATCTAGACACACACATGTATTGCCTCTTATATCGCCATAATGGAAAATGCCATATCTAACTAAGATAAATCATGTGTAAGGATTTCATTTATTGTCCTGCCTCGTGTAAACAGTGAGCAGGGATTCATTTTATATGTTCTACCTAATTGTGTTGATTTATAAGATTTCCGTCTTTTATTAGCTCGGTTCCTGGTATTTTTTTCAAAAGGTCAGATATTAGGTACATTGTAAGAAAAGTGAATTTTAATATATAGTATTATTCTTGAAATGCAAGAGTTTTTTTTTTCTTTTTTCCTTTAATTTGATTTCATTATTGTTTATTTTTAATTTAACATAATGCACAATGAAATACATTGCACTCTTTTTGTGAATTTTATCATTATTTATTTATGTTTGAAAGATATAAGTCTTAAATTTTAAATTAACGAAACGAAAAAATTTAATTTTCCTTAAAAAAAAAAAAAAAAAAGAAAAGAAAAGAAAAAGAAAAAACCTAAAGCAGTCTTTGGGGACTGCCGATAGAAGTGAAAACTAAGTAACTTGTGAATTGTATCGTGAGCTATTAAATTATTATTTTTGAATTAATTTTGGTTTGTAAAGAAGTGTTTATGATCTGTATTATATGATTCGGCACAATATTTGTAGCTACCCAAATTAAATGAACTAAGCCTTATATTAGGTAAAAATATTGTAATATTAAAATAATTTTCCCTTTTTTTTTTATTATTTAAATGAAAATTTATATTGAAAGCAAAAAGAATATAACAGTCTCTATAAAAAACACGTGCTTTTACTTTGTGAACTATGTATATATTGTGGAAAAAATACATACATACATAGAGTATAGAACTAAAAAGAGACAGATGCCAGTAGCCAGTATACTACTCGTATTAGTATACATTATATATATATATATATATATATATATATATATATATATATATGTATATGAGGCATGCCTCGTCGTGCACTACATATATGGATATATATAGAGAGAGATATACTTTTTTTATATATATAATGTATACTAATAACGCACGGAAGTATATCTATGTACATATATATACACAGTATACATATAGCTCATGGAAAGCGTTAGGTGACGATGATGCGAGTTTCATGATTTTTGTTCACCCAAAAAGTGCTCAACGCGCCTAAAGAAGTTTTCACTTCAAAAAAAAAAAAAAAAAAAAAATCAATAAGTAGTAAATTTCATTAAATATAGTGCAGAAGGTGGGAGACATTATTCTCAGCAATCGCAGATGGAGTGTCGCGCACGTTGCACAGGAGTTGGGAGTAACTGTTGGAAGTGATAATTTTATCTTCCGTTACTTATGACGCTATAAGACGAAGTGATATATGAGCGTATTTAGCCCATACTATTTCATAAAGAAGTTTTTCATGAGGGAAACATTCGAAATATTCTCGTTTGATACAATTTGCCTCACGCATATTCTTCAATCACGAATTTTCGTCTGTTTGAATCACCTACAGTAGTTTTCCGCGTAAACTCCTCCAATCAGAAAATTACGAATCCAGAATATCCTCCATCCTTTTGCTTTCTAAACATCCTTGAGGTGAATTCGCGAAATGTTGTGTCTGTTGTTTACATTTGTGGATTTCGTTTATGCTTAAAAATAACCCAAACTAAATCCCGAGAAAGTCGTTTAGTAGCTTTTGAGAGGCATCTTACACTTCAGACAATACGTTTTTAACATCTGATAGCAACTTTTAGTATTTGTGCAACGTTCTGACAAATGCCTGCAACGACTGTGCTATATGTGTGTTATATTTCAGTGTAACGTACTTCACAATAAAGTGTTTTCTGACCTGCATTATTCGTGTATAATTTACTTTTTGAATGTTTCTCATATGTTTAAAGATTATCTTGAGTTGAAGTTGCAATAATATTTTACAAATTGAGATTATTCTCAGCTAATTATTTTATTTTATTTCTGTATGGAGTTTATCAAACGCTACTCTTTAAAATTTATATACCTCAATTAAACTATCCTAATCTTAAATTTAAAATATAATGTGTACATAGTGTTTATATTTGTTTTTAAATATACCGATTTTATTTAAAAATAAAAATATAATTACAAGAAGGTTCCCCTGCCATCCCCCCCCCCCTTATTTTCTACTTAAATTACTTTGATTTAGACTTTTATTCTATAATACAGGTTAAGTTTATTCTGTGTTATAATTATCTTACAAGACTTTTTTTTTCTTTAAACAGATAAAATAAATAAATAAATAAACAAACATTTTGTTTATTGCAAACATTGAGATATATAAAGTAGAGTGATAAATGGTAACCCTTGAGAAGGTCCAAGATGAGTCATGTGACATGCTCTCCTTGCACCTGCGTATTCGATGTTTCCCTTGGTAACAGCTTATTTTCAGTAAATTTCTATAGCAACAGTTTGGAGATTGTTCTTCGCATAAATCACAACCGCCAATGTTTTTGTTTACATATGCAGTTTAATATTCTTTTGTTCTAAATCATTTTGATTTTACTTCTTTTTTATTTCGTGTAGTTGAACTTTATCCGACAAAATGCTTAAAAATAGTTGAAAAATTATTATTTGTTGTTAAATTTAGCTTTTTAAAAGTTTAGATTTTCTTCTATAAACACTTTAAAACTTTGTTGGGAAATGATGAAAAAAAAGGTATTTTATTATTTATTAAAATGTGAAATATGTGTAAAATTATTTTAAAAACTATTTATTTCGGTCATATGACTGTCATGTTACTTAATAATAATGATAATTTGTCGAACTGATATTTTAAATGCCAAAATAGCGATAAAAGGCCATACATAGCAACCTATTAGAGCATGTCACGTGATTCATCTTGAACCACGGAAAGCTAATCCTTCATCCATTGAATCAGCACTCTAATTTATATATATCGTTGATTGCAAATTTTATCTTCATTTGTAGATGATGTACTTTTTTAACAATACAGATTTCTAACTCGCAGGCATTTTATTTGCTTTTTAATACTTACAATACAGTTAAAAAGTGTTTATGACTTCGATTTTTCTGTCTGTCTGTCTGCCCTCTAACTCCCATAAATATTCATGACATTCGTTGAGCCTGATATATAATTTTCATGTTTATTATAGGTTCCCTATTGAAAATGGCGTAAATACCACCACTGGTTTGAGTATAGAGACACCCAAAACTTTTCCAAAGCATTGTGTTCTATAAGAGACATTTTTTGAAAAAAACTTTTTAGTACCTTTATGCTGCAGAAATAGTAATAAAATGGACATTTATTATTCATATACTCACAATTATTTTTCTATATTATGCAGTTCAACAAGCATTCATATTTACAAGAACACACAAAAAAATTCAGGTATATAAAAGGCTATAATTAGAAATTACTGCATTTGTAATTTCGTTTTCATTAAGTGTTTTTAAAATTTTCTAACAATGTGTATGTGTGATAATGATTTCAAATTAATGTGGCACGTTCCTTATTTAAAATTATATGAATAACACAACTAGTTTTTGTACAGGGATACCCAAAAGAATGCCAATGTAGGGTGTTTTATAAGGGTCATTTTTATAAATCATATTTAATTAATTTTGCCCGGCACAAATAATAATGAAATTGAAATTTATTCTTCATATACTAAAACGTATTATCTATAGAATATGGTATGTTTATCCTTGAAGTTTAGAGAATTCCCCTAAAATATTCAGACACATTAACGGCTATAACTGGAAATTGCTGGGATTTCATTTGCAGTTTGTGTTAAGGTTTCAAACAATTTTTAAGAATTATTATGAATTTAATTAACCTCTCTGTCTGTTGTGTAATCATACAGGAGTACATTAAAGTTTAACCCTTTAACGTTCACTACTTAATTTATTTTAAAAATGACTAACCTAATTTTAAAGATGGCTTTTAGACACATAAATGATCATAAATATTTAAAAAATAAAAAAAATAGCATTGTTCTTTTTTGAGAAATTTTTGATTTGAAACATCTACAAGTTAACCTTATTAAATTCAATTAATATTTAATTGAATAAATAAAACAGTTTGTAAGTAAACATTATCGACTACAAAAATTCGTAAAAGTTGTTTTAGGTGAAAATAATAGTCCAGTTCTTCATTAAATGAAAAAAAAAAACTAGACATGAGTGCATCATGAAACCAGCAATTCGCACTCGCGCACACTAAGAAACTTCAAGTGACTTATGCATTTAATTTCGTTTGAAGCATTATTTGTTAAATTTTTAGATAGTGCTTCTGTCTACCGACAGAAAATAATCAAAAGTTTAAAGTCTGATTAAAACAAGGGGGGAAACGTTAAAATAACTGCTGCATAAAAATTCTTAAATTATGTCAAATGTTTGGTTTCGCTGCGAAACCAATGATCGTTAAAGGGTTAAACGATGCAACGAGCTCGTACAGTTGGGTTAATAAACTAAGCATACCGATGATTTTTTTCGTTCTTGTTTATTTTTGTATATATATATATATATATATACATATATGTGTGTGTGTGTGTGTGTGTGTAAAAAACTCGAATTTCGCTTAAAATTGAAAATGTCCCATAATTATCCATTCCATTCGTATAAGAACTGTACATAAATGTTTTTATCAGTGTTGCCAGATCTGGCAGATTTTTTATTCAGTAACCACTTATAATTTTTAATTGTAAGGTTTGACTAATCACTTCGAAGATTGATAGTCTATGTATATCAAATATCATTTCTCAAAACTATTGGTGATTATATAATAAAAAATCAGCCAGATATAGCAACACTCTGATTTATTACTCAAATAACTATTCTTCTATTCTACCTTTTGATTTTCCATAATAGACTATGCCATAAATAAACTACAATTAATCAAAGTCATGCATCAGAAATCGATTTAAGGTCTTGTCTAGCTAACAAGGAGGTGTTTTTTTTTTTTTTTTTTTTTTTAATTCTTTTCTGTTCAAATGATTTTTATTCAGAAAATATTTTTTCTATATGAACTTACAAAATTTTGAAATAGTTCGTAAATTATGAAAGTTAAAGGCATTACAATGAAATGCATTTTTTTTTTTTTCAGATTATTATTCAGTGAACAATTTATTCATTTAAAATTTATTCATTTGTCTGATGTTTAAATTTATCTTTTTCTAAGAACCCTATATTTTAAGGTACCTGACTACCTTGAAAATGCAATTTTTGGTCAAAACTCCGATTTCCTATTTTCGAGTTAATATTAAAGCCTGACATTTTAGTTTTCTAAATCAGTTTGAATTTTGTTTCTATCTTGCTTAGAACTTGAGTTGCAGGCATTCTAATATTAGTCACTCGCCAGTTTTTGAAACTGGAAGTGACCGGAAATGGGCCGTAAATATTGGTTTACATAAATGTTTTACTCAATATAATCATAAAAATTTGTTACTGAATATAAAATGAATTTAAAAAAGAAAATAAAAAATTTTGAAATAAATCAGGAATTTATTAAAATTATTTTTTATTTAATAGGTAAAATCTGGTTTTTAAATATGTTTACTGATTTTTCTCAAAATGAGTTTTTTAACATTTTGCTTTATACCAAAACATCATAGCTCCAAAAGTTATAATTGAAACGTTATGAAACTTTGACTAAATACTCTAGAGGAGTTGTAATAGGGATTGAACTACGACAATGAATCTAGCTAAATTATTTTTTGTTTTTCTGTCGATAGAAATTATGAACTGTCATGTATATTCATGAATTTTTCAGCATCCAAAAATGTCATCTTCTCTAAAATATTAAATGGTTATAGTTTTGAGAGTAGTTCACACTCTTAAGGACCCTCTTCACTCACCGCCGCCGGAAGCCAAAGCTAATGCTATTCTATGGGGAATTTTTCTTTACAAATAACTCATTAACTAATATATATTTTTAAATTCTGTTTTCACATTCAGAAAATTCCCAGCTGTTAAATTGACGGACCTTTTTTTAAAAAATATTTTTTTAATTTTTTATATTTTATTTTGAAGCTGCAAAATACGAATTTTCAATATGTGAAATCTTTTCATTTTGCAATTTCAAAATAAAATATTAAAAACTAAAAAAATACATTTTTAAAAAAGGTCCGTCAATTTAACAAATCGCAATTTTCTGAATGTGAAAACGGAATTTAAAGTTATGTATTAGTTAATAAGTTATTTGTAAAGAAAATTTCCCCATAGATTAACATTGACTCGGGCTTTTGGCGACGGTAAGTGAAGAGGGCCGTTAAGGACCTTTCAATAATCTAAATAAAATTTACAGAATAAAAATATCTTTATTTAAATTTTACTTATGATGTTTTGTAAAAGTGCTTTTTTCGCAAATGTTTTGCATATTTTGAACCTAAATATCAAAATATTTTAAAATTTGCCTATTTTTTTTTCAGATTATTCACTGTTTTTTACTATATTCTATCATATAATGCACATAAATAGGCAATTTTTCAATTATTAAAAAAAAATCACTTCCGACAGTAGGCAGGCACCTTAAATTAAGCATATATTAAAAGTACCTAAAATTTTACTTGCATTTTATTATACACTCCCCACTGTAATCAATAATAAAAAAAAAAATAATGTTTTAATACTACATCATGTGTAAACATTACGTTAAAAAAATCTGAAGTGACTTCACTCGACTCTCCGAACATTAAGTAATTAACGGTTGTACAATAAAATTAAAATAAGACAAGTCTAAATAAACAAAAGTGAAAATTATAATGGGGTGTTTGAGAATTTTTTCTCCATTGTTTAATCTTGCGATATTGTACTTACAATAATTTGAGCCCACAATGTTAAAAAATTTTTCGTTGTGTCCCTGTAAAAATCTATTAGGGATAGATTCACCAAAATCTATACAATTTATGCGACCAAGACCTATAGAATGTGTATCAATTTTCATCTCAAACGGATAAAGCTTTTAGACATTATTGCACTTTGAAAATTTGGGCTCATAAATCATAATGATGAAGAATATTTCTTTGTGTCCGTGTAAAAAAACTATAAGTAGTACTAGATTCACCAAATTCTATATAACTCGAACGACGGTAACCTATATTATGTGTATAAATTTTTAACTCAATTGAATAAGGCGTTTAGACACTATCGCACTTTAACCCTTTATCTACTGCATTATGATACAGACAAAATTTGTGTTTGAAACATATATTTTTAGTTACTAAAGTGCATTATTTAAAGATATATATGTTAAAAATTATGCATATCACCTCATCATAATAATTAATGAGAATTTTGTGAGGTCATACTTTAGTGTACCACTGGTATATAGAGGTCTAAAAAATTATTTCGATATGAGAAAATTGTAAAGAAATACTTACTTTTTATGTTCCTCATATTTTTCTAAGATTAGAGGGATATTCTTGAAATAATATAGGAATTAATTATAACACAAATGAAGATCGTGAAAAATATCCAGCAAAAACAGCAAGTGCACTCCATAAAATCCTTTATGGAATAAAAATGGCTGTATGTATCGTCTAATGCTTTGTAGTGAGATTAAAGGGAGGTACATCTGTTCCCTTCTTATAAATATCTTTGTCATTTCTACTATAAATTCGATTTTATACTCTTTTTAAAGTAATGGTACTTTAAAGTACCGTCAGTAGATAAAGGGTTAAATAATTTGGGTCCATAGGCCATAATGTTGAAGAATTCTTCTTTGTGTCTCTGTCAAAAGTTTATAAGGACTAGATTCACCAAAATCAATATGGTACGTGCTATGGTGGCCTATAATATACGTAAAAAATTTCAGCTCATTCTAATAAAGCGTTTAGGCGCTATCGTGTTCACTCACACATATACATATACATACATACACACAGACATCATCGCAAAAATAGTAAAAATGAACTCAGGGCACATCAAAACATATAGAAACACCAGAATCTCAAAGTCGACATAATTACAATCCTTTCTATGAATGTTCCGAAAGTAAAAATATTGTTTCCATGGAGAGGTGACAATATAGTGAGTGTAAAATTTCAGGAACGCGAGGCCTGTATTAAACTTCAGTTTAAAATATAATAAATAAAAAATATGCAGCTGATTTTTAAAATATGACTAACCTTAAATAAACACATCTTCTGCAATTACTGAATTTCTCTTTCACAAAAACTGTTAATAAATAAACCTGAATATTTTCTCTTTAGATTACCTCTTTAATCTTCATAATAGAATCTGCCATAACTTAACTTTAATAAATCATGCGTAAAGGTTTCGTTTATTGTCCCACGGGGCGTAAATAAAGGCCCGGATTCATTTTATGCTTTCTATTTAATTGTGGTGATTTACATAATTTTTATGCTCTCTTGGATTATGAGATTATTTCGTCCAGAATTTTGAGAAGTCTTATATATAAGAAGCATATGATAAGATATATAAAATTCAATGCTCTATGTTTTCTTCAGATACACATGAAATAATTTTGAAAATTTTAAGAGTTTTTAGTCGTCAGTGTTTAGTTATTCCGGATTTATATGAAGGGTATAAATGAGGTAAGGGAAAGATAGATTTTAAAATTATATACTGGGTGCCCCATAAGTCTGTAGACATTTTAAAAATTCCTAAAAATTGAAGTAATTGATAGAATTAAACGCGGATTGCGAAAAAGTTATTCTCGTGAAGGGGAATTTTTTTTGGTAAAGAAAGAAAAAAAAGTTAAAATTTTCCTCGATAGAGGGCACTATACGTGAGCAAATCACGCTTTTTCATGAAAAACTATATTTATTTGTTTGGAAATGTTTACAGGCATATGAATTTTATTCTATGTGTTCGCCATCATCACAAATTACAGTTTGCAAATCAATTACAGCATTACCAACTGCAGCTTCAGTCGGCGGGTCTTACCTGATGGAAAACAACTTCACCAATAATGCTTTATCACCAAGTCAGCATTGCAATTTAAAACTTCATGTATGTGCAAGTATAGGAGGCAAAAGAAGAAAGGAGCTGTGTTAATCGTAAAACAGTGCAATTTATAGGACTATTTATAGGATATAATTTGCATAGTTCTCGTAACGCATAGGTACAGCGCTCTCTATCGACGAAAAATTCAACTATTATTTTTTCCTCTAAGAAAAAAAAAATCCCTTCACGAGAATAACTTTTTCGAAAACCGCGTTCAATTCTACCAATTCCTTCATTTTTTATGAATTTTTAAAATATCTACAGACTTATGGGACACCCGATATATGTATTTGAATTCGTTTGAATGTCCTTGTATACGAACCATTTACTTGATCTTAACGAAAAGTGTAATGTAGCATCATTATATGATATAGATTTAGAACATCAAATTTAGATTTCCTGCTACCACCTCTTCTTAAGATAAGCCGACACCAGGTGACACAGATATACAGTCAACCGGACCAATCGCTAGAATCATGTTTTTTGAGTTCAGAGTACTTCAAAACACTAAAGTATAACAAAACTTCGATCTCGAAAATTTTGCTCAAAAATAATACTTATACTTTCCATACAATTTATGAGTAAGAGTAACGTAAAAAAAAAAAAAAAGATCATTTCTGTCACTTTACACCCTGTTTAAAGTATCTATTCAAATACACATCATATGCTAAATGAAATCTAAGGTGTCCAGTAATTCTTCAATATAAATGTGGCCCTGTACTTTAAATGGGAAATTAAATTTATGAATGTGTCAGCTTATGTCAAACATAATTAAACCGAAAATTGAGAACTACTTTAGATTAGTATTTAGACAGTATAATTCATTATTAGAGAAGGATATGCTTGAATATTTCAAAACTTTATTAATTTGTCAATAATTATGAACATTGATTCATACATTACTACTGAATTAATATTATAACAGTAAAGATTATATAGGTTATATTGATAAAGTAATTAATGCACAGGTCTTTGCATTATTACTTTCTTCTATATTCAATAGAAGAAAGTATTGGATTCGTAAAAAAATTCAACTTCCGGTTTTCGACGGATTTACACGTTTTGAGAGGTTTAGATCATTATTTCACCATTTTTAGAAAATGTCTGTCTGTTCGTCTCTCTCTCTCTGTGTGTGTGTGACAAAAATTTTGTGGCAACTGTGTCTCCGGGACTACTGCTCAGAATTGTATACAAATTTATATGTAGATACACCTTAACCTAAATTAGTGCCCATTAACTTCTGGCGTCAACTGCTCAACAGGTGACACTGCTATACAGCGCTTTCCGCAATTTAAGGGGAGGCTATATCTCAGGTTCTATTGCGTATCATCAAACAAAACTTGATATATGAGAAACTATTATCAGATATTATGCTGATTCAATTTGGATGCTTATCGGCCAACAAGTGGCGCTGCTATACAGAAATTTCCGCAATTTAAAGGAAGGCTATATCTCAGAAATTACTGCACAGAATTGCACATAAATTTATGTAGACGCACCTTGACCTTAATTAGTACCGGTAAACTTTTGGTGTCAACCGCTCAACAGGTGGCGCTCTTACACAGCGATTTCTGCAATTTAAGAGAAGGCTGTATCTCAGGTTCTATTGCGTATAATCAAACAAAACTTGATATGTGATAAGGCCATTATGAGACATTATGCTGATTCATGTTGGATGCTTATAGGCCAATAGATAGCACTGCTATACTGGAAATTTCCTCGATAACGGGAATGCTATATCTCAACTTCTATAGCATATAAGAATACGAAACTTGATACGTTAGATAAACATTATAAAAACGCATTTTTTATGATGGTATTTATAGACAATGAAATTGTCTTTCTTTGGATATTTAATGTTAATTTTCTCTAAGATGAAAATCATTTGCATTCATCATGTTAGATATTTTTAATAAATTATATTTTTAATAAATTATTTGCCCTTAGTGAATTTGTATAGGAAAATATAGAAGAAAATCTTGTGGTGGCCACAACATACTAGTTTTTAAAAGGGGTTTTATGCAAAAATTCATTGTATTGTAATAATTATTATGAAAAGATGTCTTATAATAAGTGTTCAATTATATAATATTCGATTTTAAACTAGTTTGAAAAGATTTAGTATACGAGGGGTGTTGAAAAAGCATTAAAACTTATTTTTTCTCGCGTAAACCAATGAAGCGAGAGAGATACTTTCTTCTGTGCAGATGTAGATGGGACACTCATGCGCAATCGTGATTAATTTCCTGCTCACAGAAAGCGTCAGTCATTGGCAGTCGGCCAATAAGTGAAGACGTGTAGTGAATGGTCGTCGGATTTTAGTGTTTGTAAAGTTAGAGGAAAACTTGAGCAGCGATATTGCATCAAATTTTACCAAAAGCTCCAAAAACCACGCTCCCCAGCTGTTTCCAACAATGACAGGAACGCTGGGCGAAGTGTGTATAATACCTAGGTAGATTGACGGTGTCAATCAATCACGGTGTACCTAGAAGGGGATTAATGTTTTGGATTTTCAAATCAATAAATATATTTTTGCCAACTAAAGGTTCGATACTTTTTTAACACAACACGTATTTAAGCTCACTAAAATTTATCAAAGTTAATATTCTCATTCAACATTTGTGATTTTTGTAACATTCTTCAAGTTATGACGTCTTGATATTTCTTTTCGGTTATTTTAATATATTAGTATAATAGTAACAGAAATTTTACTAAAATTTTGTTTTGTATATAAATGTTATAAAAATAACGACGGATTTTATTGAAATACACTAACGTTCCAGATAAATTAGTTTTTTAATCTACTAAGTGTATACTTAGAATACTTAATTAAGCATATAATATGTATGTATGTAAGTGTGTGTAATCTTTGTCCAGATGTATAAAAAGAAAAAAAAAAACTAAAAGAAAGATAAGAAGAAGAAATTGCAACTACTTCTATAAATAGTTACATTAAATTAAAATTAAACCTTTTAGTGAGTTAATGGACTAAGAGATGGTGCCAAATATATAGTTTCATACTGCTGAATTATAATGACCTCTCTCTCTCTCTCTCTCTCTCACACACACACACACACACACACACACACACACACACGCACACACACACACACACACACAAAAAAAAAAAAAAAAAAAAAAAAAAAGACGACAATAATTTTCTTATAATTTTCTAAAAGCCCAACCTTATAATCAATACAAAATAAAAATTATTTGAAATTAAATTACTTAATTATTGCGTTCTTAACTAATCATTAATTCAGACATGTATTAATATATTTTAATACCAATATGCAAATAAAAGTTGGATAAAAAATAAATCTAAATTAATTTTACATGTTAAATAATTCACTTTGATTAACATTTAAGTATCCCTTTTAGAATATAAAAATTTCAAACACATTAGAATCAGATTCTAAATAGTATTAAATACATGCAAGTAATTTTTTTCCAGAAGGAATTAAAGATCTTGAATTCCATTTAGTATTGTTTAATTTACCGAATTCTTTAACCCATTTTTTGCAATCTTCTAAATTTTTAATATTGCTGCACATAATGATGACATTCAACTACATTAGAAAAGGAAAATGGCAGATTTGTTTCTAAAAAGACAGATCTTTTGGCTTTAAAAATATAAAATCTTCAAGACAAGGATAATTTTGTTTATGTATGGCATGACGTCAGAACCGATAGTTAAGGAAACAGCGAATCAGGAATGCCGAAACGTTTCCGTGACCGAAATCATGTAAAGGTAGTTAATATGCTACCCGGCTAGATACATGAAGGAGTCGTCCTTTTCGTGGATGATGAAGATTGTCATGGTCACTAACAACCGCATTTTCACAGTGAAAAACAGTGGAAAAAACGCTCAATCACAAGTGTGGATGGATGGATGGATGGATGGTTGGGTTTTACGTCGCACTAGTGCTGCGCAGATAGGCAATTGGTGACGGTCTGGGACACACCCCTAGAGATGGTCCGGAGACATGCCATCACAATTTTGATCCTTCACGGAAAGGATGGCTTTCCCGCTTCGTTGACCCCTAGAGGTATAGTTTTTGATGGGAACATGGAGGACATTGAAGCTACGGCGGATTTTACGTACACCAGCCACCATTAGTGTACACGACGGTCTTTGGCCGGCTCAAGTACCGAACCCGCAATCTTTCAATTACGAGGCCGGCGCTCTATTGGCAGGGCAACCGCGGCCCCACAAGTGTGAAAAAAAAAAAAAAAAAAAAAAAAAAAAATCCAGCTACTGCACGCGTGGTAGAATAGGGAAAGAAAATCTCAAAAATTCAGGAGGGGTGGGGGTGGCATTCAGTATAATATAAGATATTATGAGTGACTCTTCGATCGTCGACAATAGTAAAATGTGTACTTCTAATTCGTTGTTTTCCACTCATAATCGATCTTCAATGGAAGTATTAATTAACACTATCACTTACCTTATATCGAATAATAGTAGGTTTGAACGCAATGAATGTGATAAAAAAATTACAAATATGCAAAATCAATTCAAAGAATTTTATCCAGACTAAAAGGAAAATGTCTTTGTAAAGTAAAAGATGTTTTTTAACGTCATTTCCATTTTTATTGAATCTGTTATTACATTCCATCTCTGTTAGATTATAAAGACTAGAAATATGCATGCAAATTAATCGAAGTCATAAATAGTTTTGCAAATTTCTCATATTTGATGTTTTTTATTTTTACGTTTCTTCAGTTTATTTTCTTTCTTTCTTTTTTATTTATTTATTTATTTTTTTTACAGTGATTTAAAAAAAAAATTACTTTTGTTGATATTTTCTTCTCTGTTTTGACTTTTTCTATGGAATCTAGCTCTGAGAAAATGAATATAGGATGAGTAAAGGCAGAAATAAACAAATTAACTTTATAGAAATCATAAAAGCATTTTGAAATTATTTTGTTTTTCATTTATTTGTATATGTATAAATATACATTTTATTAAATGTAGATACATCATCTTGTAACAAATTCTGTTTCCGATTTGATTTCTTATTTATTTATTTTTATTTTTTCGCCTTTAATTTAACATTATTACAAATTTTAAAGTATATTTGAATATTTTCGTCGTTCAAGCACAAGAAAATGGTTAAACTATATACACTAAAATTTTGTGTCTAGGTACCCAGGTAAAAAAATCTTCAGAAAAACTGTAAAATATATGCAGATTATCTAAAGGTATTTGGAACGTATAACTGCGGAGAACTCTAGTTTAGAAAACAAAATCTGCAGAAAACTGTAAAAAACATTCAGATTATCTGAAGGTGTTTGGAAAATATAACTGGGGAAAAACTGTAGTTTAGAAAACAAAATCTGCAGAAAAATTTCAGTTTGGTACAAAAAGTCTTAAAAAATCTGCAAATAAAAGGGTTTTATTACATGCATTTTTCCTTTGTTCCAAATACCTTTAAATTATCTGTAGTTTTTTTTTACTTTACTTTTCTTTTTTTTTTCTTTTTTGTTGTTGTTGATGGGTAAGATTAAAATCCCTGTAATAATGCAATCTGACGCATCAGCCGCCATCTATTACCTCGGAATACGCCAACCTTTCCAGTTGGTGCATTTATCGTATCTAAATATGTTCTTCATCTCCTAGAATCTGAGAGCACTCTAAACTTTTTTTTTTTTTTTTTTTTTTTAAATGCTCTTTTCTAAAGTTATTTGAGCATTTTATTCCTGATCAACCACTTATACCAGATTTTGTAAAACTAAAACTGCATGAAAAAAAAAGAAAAGGAATTTAGTAGTAACACATGATGACAGAAACAATAGCTACCGCTTGATAATTTACCAATTCACTAGGTACATGTGACAACCCTAAGACAAAAAAAAAAAAAAAAAAAAAAAAAACTTCCGATGCGTCAGGTCGTATATATAGAGAGAGTAAGTCGGGAATAAGATGCCACCTTGGATAAAATGCCTTGTCACGGGGTTTTCTAATACGAAGGCGACGCAAGGGAGAAATCGGCCATTCGTCGGAGAAGTACACCAGTAACGAGACGTATGTTACTTTTTTTCGAATTTTTAGGAATTTATTAGATTAGTTTGGATCGATAATCTATCTCTCTTCATCTGATAAGTGTTAGAAAATTTGACATGTCCTTTGTTTAGTTAGTTATGTAAAACTTAGTTTAAATAGCAAAAAACTAATTAGGATATTTTTTTTAAGTACACTGTTTGGCCTTCTCACCAAATTTTCAAAGGGTACCTGTTCTCCCTTTTGTAAGTTAATTTGCGGTCTGACGATAAAAATAAAAATAAAAGGACATATTAATCTTGACTATCAGTGAAAATGTCTTAAAACGTTTTCCATGTCATTTTCAGCACCAGAATGAACAACATTTTTTATACTATTACCAGCTGACATAGCTACTTTTTATGACCTTAAATGTAATATATATCTATATATATATAATAATAACAACTTCTGGCATTAAAAATCGATATAAATTTTCTTTCAAGCATAAACATAAGCAGCTGTCAATGTTAATTATCTTCTTTCATGACGTTTCTGGCAAGATAATTAACTCATTCTTACATGCGTGCAGAAATCGAGCGGAATTATATGTACTAGGATTTTCATATCCAAGTCACTTTTTTTTTTTTTTTTAGAGTAAAAACTGCATAAAACATAAAACAACGAAAGAATACAAATAAAAATACCACTTGAACCCCTCCCCCCCCCTTTTTTAAGAAGGGTTAGAAATAAACAGTTTAAATAAATAAATAAAACTGATTATTACATATCCAGCGCGATCAATGTAAGGTTAAATGACAAAATTGGTCAAAAATTTCCCCCATCATTTTCAGTACCGTACCTAAAGGAACAAATGTGTTTATACCAGCAAATGATGACTTACAAGGAAACATTCAAAAGATGTCGTCATCAGAAAATGTTGAAAAAAATTTATATATGTGATTCTACTCTTTATAAAACAACATAAAGTGAAAAAATTATCGGCTGAAATGAATTACAGCGACCACAAAAAATTATCAAAATTAAACATTTTTGCCGATTTAGCGCTGTTAGGCGATAAGTTCACTAGTACCGAGATTGCCGTGCACGAACAAAACCGTGTTTTGCTTCTCCACCAAGGACTCAAAATCAATCGCCAAACAGTATTCTCTTCCAAGCTGGCAAATTCACCCAGCACAGGACATTGCTTCTTTAATTACTCAATGTACAAAAAATAGTTTCTCTTCGTCGGTTCTAGTGGCGGTCTACACCGATGGATCTAAAACGGAACATGAGGTCGCGGCTGCTTTCTGTGTTCTCAAAAATAACGAATGCATCCATCGGTGAGCATGCAGACTCGAGAACTTTAATTCAGTTTTTCAAGCGGAGCTTTTCCCAATAGAAAAGGCTCTGGATTGGATCACAGCCCAAACATGTACAAACCAAAAAATCCATTTCTTTAGTGATAGTCTGTAGGGTAGGGTCTGCAGGCCATTGTCCGTCACAGAGCTATACACCCTCAAGCAATGAAAATAAAGTTGCGTTTAAAAGACCTAAATTTACAAATTTCCCTGGCACATATTTCTGCCCATAGGGGTGTGATCGGTAATGAACTGGCAGATTCCTTAGAAAAGAGTGCCACAGAGAACTACTGTATTAACTATTCTCTTCCAACACCTCCTTCGTACATTAATAGAATACTTAAACAATGTATGCTACTGGATTGGCAGACCTGGTGGCAGGGCCGTGCCTACACTTTTAGCCGCCCTGGTCGAAAGGTTTTTCCGCCCTCCTAGGCAAAAGATTTTAGCCGCCATACTAGGCACTAAAATTATTTCCCTCCTTCTGCTTCTGAAAACTATCCTTTAAAGCCAAAAACTGCCGGGTTGCCACAGATGAAAAGTTATCAAGTTTTTTTTTCTGTGTTTTAAAAATAAGCCTCCAGCGGCCGAGTGGTTATGCGCTCAAAGCTGGTAGACATGAGGTGCCGGGTTCAATCCCAAGTCGCGCTTGTCGGCCTAGCCGATCGGAGTTTTCCATGGTTTTCTCCGAAACTTGCGTAAATACGGGTTAGGACCCCTTAGAAAGACCCCCCATGGAGGGCACTCCTCCTCAGGTCTAGGACCTATAGCAGTCAATCGGCCTTATTCCCAAATCCAATCCAATCCTGTTTTTAAAAAAATCTAACAATTTTAGTAAACCTAATTTTTAGCTGAAATTTTGTCATTTTTAGCCGCCCCTAGCTGTTAGCCGCCCTGGGCGACCGCCCCGGTCGCCCCCCCTTAAGCACGGCCCTGCCTGGTGGGAAGAATCAGAAAATGGTGGATATACCTTTTCCCTGATAACAAATGCGACTGTCAGTGATTGGTCACTTACTCCAGAATCAACAGCCTTCCTATCGGGTCATGGGCCATGCCCGAAATATATTCATAGATTCCATTGCCGACGCACGCCCCTATGCTCTTGTGGAGAGGAGGGTACACCGGACCATTATTATTTCAGTTGCCCTCTTACTACTTCCTTCCACATTAGAAATCCTGCGCTTAAGCCTGAATGATGGCTCGAGAATATTGTTTCTCGTCCATCCCTCACGATCAAATTGAAAAGAAAATACTCTATTTTCTGAAAAGCTTCTTAAACTATTAATTTATATTGAGGTTTAATTAAATTTAAGGCTCTTCTTAAAAAAAAAAAAAAAAAAAAAAAAAAAGGAAAGAGGTAGTGTGTGTCTGAGTGTGTTTGAGTGTGTTTTAATCTACGTATGTCAAATGAATTCTGGTACTTTTCCCCTCTGTGCTGCTTTCAGCTTAGATGAAGGATTTGACTAGAAGAATAATACTCTTCTTTCTTCGAGTTTACAATCGCTAAAGCATATTTTCCAATCAACGAATGCGAGCATTACTTCAATAGTGTTTTGTGATACAACAGAGTGTTACAGTCATCACTTCACTGCAACAATAAAAGTATGAATGCGTTTCTGCATAAATTCATTACATAAAAGCACCCCTTGTCACGAAGGGTTAATTCCCGGCGCAAGTTCAGACAAAACATATGGACTAATAAGTAATACAAGTCTTTCAAATAGGACAGTTCTCACCAACTATCATATCTGTTTTCAACCTCTGTTATTTATCAATTAACGCCCATTGTCGGTATGGTTTAATTCCGGCGTGACTATCAATTTGTACGGTGTCCCTCTCCAAGTTCAATCATTTCAAGTCACTACAGTGCCCCTTGTCGCGAAGGGCTAATCCCCGGCGCAACTTTGAGCTATAACCATGGACTCCTCGTTATATAAGACTCTCAAATTAGACATTTTTCATCAACAATCATCTCTGTTTTTAATCTCTGTTGCCCTCCTCATTAGAAGCCTATTTTTTTTTTATTAACTGCTGCCCTCTGTCGAGTGGGATTTTATATCTGGCAGCAATTGTAATTTTTTTTTTAATGTTTATGCAATAAACAACAAGGGAGACTTAACCTCTAGAAACGGGCTCTTTCAGAATTTCACATTGTTATGTGACATTTGTCGTCAGAGCCCCTCTTTGGAGGTGGAAATCGCTCAAAACCGTTGCATAGTGGTGAGCGGCCTCCTTCCGTCCTTGAATCTTTGAGTCTTTGAATCTCCAAACAGTTTGAAATCGCCAAGTATTCTTAATTTTGATAATTTTTTGTGGTCGCTGTAATTCATTTCAGCCGGTAATGTTTTCACTTTCTGGTGTTTTATGAAGAGTAGAATCACATATGTTTTTTTCAATATTTTTTGAAGACGACAACTTTCGAATGTTTCCTTTGTTAGTTATTTTTTGTAACCCTTTAGGAAAAATAAATAAATAAATATATGAATAAATAAATAAAATAAAACAAACAAAAAATAATAAAATAAAATAAAATAGAATAAAAATAAAAATAAAAATAAAAATAAAATAAATTCTGGTGTTAAAAACTGATATCAGGTTTTCGGTCTCGCGTAATTGTAAACAGCTTTCGATGTCTCTTATCCTTGTTTATATTCTGACAAATAATGTAATTACATGACAGCTATTGTCAAAAGCATTTACACACCGCTAAAAATAAAAATTAAAAAATTAAAAATTATATTAGGTATAACAATAAGTGAAAAAGTCTTAAAACTTTTTTTTTTTTTCATTTGAAATACCAAAAATGCAAATATGAATAAATGACATACTAGTAAATCATGATTTAGTTATTTTTTGTGACTTAAAAAAAAAAAAAAAAAAAAAAAAAATGAAATTAAAAAGTACATTTTGGCATTAAAAATCGTTATTAATTGTCGTTTTCCCTCATAAACGTAAATTTATGATTCTGGCAAGATAATGGCATTAAATGACAGCTTTTGTCAAAAGCATTTATTGGTGAGATGGAAAAAAAAAATGTTGTATTTGTCTTAACAGTCAGTGAAAATGTTCTGAAACTTTTCGCTTGGTATTTCAACTACCAGAAGGAACAAATTTGCTTATATCAGCAAGTGATGACCAGGGATTTTTCCGTGATCTGAAATATAATAATAATAGTAATCCTTTATAACGGTTATTTTAATATTATAACATGATTTCATGCATATTTTACACTAACTTTTATTTTTTGACAATAAAAATGAAATATAGTAAAGTTTTTAATTATCAAAAAGCTTTTTTATTAAAAAACATGCTTATATTTTCAAAATAAATCGAGATAGTTAAAAAAAAAATGTAAAATAGATTACTTTTATGCAAAGCATATATGTAAAAAGTTAATTATATGTTAGACAGATTACTTTCTTTTCAATGTTATAACCTATAAGTCTTAATTAAAATTTTTTTAGAAATAGTTCTTTTAAAAAAATATATTCTCTCTCTCTTTTTACAGACATGTTGTTTATCTTAAAATATCACACACATATACACCAATTTTTCAGTTTTTCTTTTTCTTTTTTGTAATTTTGTGATATAATACACTTTTTATGTATGTTCAAACATTAAAATTATAATAATAATTATCAACTTAGTAGTACAAATAATTTTTATAATTAAAAATATGCATATTTATCCAGAAATTTTTCTTCGAGTTTCCTTTTCTCAAGATTAATTTATAAAGGTTATTTTTCTATTTACTCAAAATTACACAGTTACGTTAATTTAAAAGAAGACATGCATATTCAGATCTCATAAATGGAATTTTCCTTCGACATAAGAATTCACTTATGTCGGATTATAAAACAGAATAAGGCAAAACTTATAGAATTTTTAAATTATTTATTATTAGTTAGTCTACCCTACGCTGCTCAGTTTTAAGTAGTGCTTATAAAATTTTTGAATCAAAGGAAAAACAAAGTAGAGAAAGTATGTGATGGAATTAAAATTAAGTTAAAATAAAATAAAAATCTTTCAGATTTATGAATAAATGGATTCCAAACCCAAACCAGTAGGTCGATAAAAACATGTTGACGGTTCTATAGAGCTTATAGAACTTCAGTGTAAACAATAATTTTATTTTTTCCTGAAGGAGCATATACGTAAATATAGGAATAGACAGAAGTTAGTTATTTTAACACTACCTAGAAATAAGTATTTGGACACTTTCGAATTTAGACGTTTTGTCAAATATCTACAAAGGTTGTTTTGGAATCATCTTGAGGCTTTGGTAGTGTAAAGAAAATGTTATTTCTCATACATTTCAGCAAAAGTTGTGCCCTGACGAGGAAAATTGGATAAATAGAAAATTAAACAAAAGTCAAAATATTTTGCATGACCCAGTAAAAAGTAACGCTTGAAATGTGGTTTAGATGTAACATGTTATTATGAGAATTTTTTCTAATTATCTCTCTAAATTATTATGAAGCTACCACATATATGTTCATGAAGATATAACGGTTTCTTAAAAAAAAAAAAAAAAAAAAAAAAAAAAAAAATACTACTTTTTATATATAACACGTAGGGTATTAAACCTAGTATAAAGTCATTTTAGGAAACTTGGTGTCCTACGTCACAGCATACAATAGTCAGAATACAAAAATTTTAAATATCTTACGAAATAGGAGCATTTGTACTAAATAATTTTTAACTACGAATGTGCAAGCTTTTAAAAAATTTCATTTACTAAATTTAATAGCCAAAAGTACTGAGCTACTTGTATGAAAAACCCAAACAAATATCGTGTAAATTCAAAAAGTTATGAGAGGTAGAACAAACAAAATTTCAGTTTTTCTCAAAAAAAAAAAAAAAAAAAAGAAAAGAAAAAAAAAAAAAAAAGGGAAAATGATGGGGGGGGGGGGGTTGTCAATGTTTATTTACAATAAGCGAACACTGAAATGCTATTGGCCACTGATTCCTATGCGATGAAATTATATATATGTATCCCATTAATATTTATTGTCCTTGTTGTGTTGTTGAATGCATTGTAAAAAAGTAATTTTATAACTAAGCGCTATCTGATGGAAAAAAAATTACACTAATTTGGCAATAAATCTTTTATTACTTAAAAAAATCCCATGTTTTTCTGTGCATTTCAGTAAAAACTGCATAATGCTACGGTCAATACTTTTTGAATAACATATTGCGAACAAAAATAGATATATTATGTATGTAAATTACATATATACATAAAAATACATACAGTTTTTAAAAATAATTTAATAGTAAAAATATGTCAAAAGAATAAATACTAGGTTACTTTTCTCGCCTTAAAAAATTTGTGATTCCCGAAATTTCTGTTTATTTAAATGCACTCTATTATACATATACATATCTTTTGTGAAATATTTGATGAAATGTTACATTACTAAAGCTTCGAAAAGAAACCAGTTTAGTAACAACATTCTTATGAATACAATCATCGATCATTTTACGTCTCTTTATTCTCTATAATATAAATATTTATTCATTCTAGCTTAGACGTATTGTGTTTATTCATTACCAGATCGATGTTTCTGTCTTGTATTATTAGGTGTTAACATGTGTATATTGAACCACAGGCTCAATCTCGTATAAAAATGTTCAGATTTTTAGAGTATTTATTTCTAATAACTTATCATGACTTGTCTTTTGTTTTTTCTCGATAAATTTTAAGATTTTAATTAGAATATTTGTTGTTGTACGTTCACAGTATTACATTAGCATACTTATTTATTTATTTTGACAACATGCATATTTGTCAGCTTCGATTTTTAAAACAATTTGCATAACCTTTATATTTTCAAAATTGCAGTTAAATATATTGGGTGAGTGCAAAAGTTTTACCCGTTTTTATTACCCATAAAAAAGAGCAAATAAACAGTACCTATTATTGTGCATTATCCCCATTGCTATCTATGACCTCTTGACATCTTTCTGGTAGGAGATAAATCCCACGGCGGTAAAATTCAGGTGGTTTCGATTAAAAAAAGTCTTGGATGCCAGTTTTCATATCATCAAGATCATGAAAGATTTTCTGACTGATGGAATTGTTCACCGCACGGAATAGGTGATAGTCAGTTGGTGCCAAGTCAGGAGAGTAGGGAGGTTTGTGCAAAACCTCTCAACCAAAGCCCAGTAACTTTTGGCAAGTGATAAGAGCAGCATGTGACCTGGCGTTATCGTGATGAAGGATGACACTGCGACGATTGATGAGACCTGGCCGCTTTGCTACCAAATTTGAATGCAACCTGTCTAACTGTAGAAAGTAGAAGGCAGCATTGATGGTTTGGTTGAGTGGCAGGACCTCCCAGTGAATTATACCCTGCACATCCCCCCCTCCACACACACACACTCAATAACGTCTTCTTGGGATGAAGTTCAGCTTTCGAAGTCGATGCAGGCGGATCAGAAGCGGCGACACATAGTCTTACGATGCTTTACGTTACGGTACATAACCCACTTCTCATCTCCTGTCACAATTCGTGAAAAGAATGGGCCAATTTTGCACCGGGAAAACAAGGAAACACAGGTGGCGATTGTGTCATCCCGTTGATTAGCTGTCAGGTTACGTGGAACCCAACGATCCAACTTTCTCGTAAAACCCAACTTAACCAGCCGTCTCTCGACCGTTGTTCGGTATGCGTTGAAGGTCTCCGCTAATTCTTGAACGGTTGGGTTCAGGTTGTTCCTTATGGCTTGTTCAATATCGTCGTCTCCAATGTGTAATAGCCGTCCACTCCTAGCCTGATCTTGACAACTTCTGTCCCCTTCCCTAAATTTACGAAACCATCGACGACATGTTCTTTCGTCTACTGAATCCTCCCCATAAACTTGACAAGCATTTCGACATGCTGCGGCCACCGTACTCTTTGTATCGAACTCGTATAACAAACAATGCCTTATATGCTCCTTCTCTCTTTCCATGTTGCACCCTCTGATACTTTTTTTGAGATGATTAACTTTGTGAGACACGATGCATTTATATTTGAAGAATTCACACGTTTGGTTGGCCGACGATTTGCGTCATTACAATGTTATGTGTGACGTCAATTCCATTGCAAATTTGCATATCCAAAAACGGGTAGAACTTCCGCACTCGTACAATAGTTGCATAAAATACTATTTTCTAACGTATAGAATAAGAGCTTAAATTTCAAATGTTAAAATTCAGAAGTGCAAAATTGCTTTTGCTCATGCTATATTTCATATTAAAAATGAAAACGGAAAAATGTTTTCAAAAATAATTCTAAGCAAAGCATTCTGATCTGTTCAATTCTAACGCCCTTTTAATATTGCGTATATATATATACATGATTCTACGTTGAATCATTGCACTAGGCTTGACTGTATATAATCTTAATGAAACTAAAGTTATGGACAAAAGTATTTAGATTTATTTAAGTTTTGTCGTTTTATTGAACATCTAACTAAATATTTTACGATTACTCTTAGAATTTCAGATGTGGAAAAAATATGTATTTGTGTTCAACATTGGTTTAAAAAATTTCGTAATGTAGAAGAGAGCCCTTAAGGTGAGGAATATCGTGAATGTCCATCTGCAATTGATGAAAAACAACTGAAGATTATTATCGAAGTTAACGTACATAAAATAACTCTAGAGATGGCAGAAGAACCAAACTTTATTTATTTAACAATTTTTCGACATCTGAAAAAAAAAAAAAAAAAAAAAAAAAAAAAAAAAACCTTGAAAGAAGAATGTATTACGAAAAACAGTAACTTCGCCAACATGAAATTTGCTCTGTTTTTCTTCTTGAAACGAAAGTTATTCGTTTCACAATTTAATTTTAACAAGCAATGGGAAATGGATTCTGTGCGACAAATGATGCCGTTCCGTGCAGTGGTAAGATAGAGATGAAGCGCCAAAACACTTCTCCAAACCGAAGCTGCATGAAAAGGAAATTATGGTTACTGTTTGGTGGTCAGCACGAATAATCATTTATTACAATTTTTTGAACCCTAGTAAAACTATCACAACAGAGAAACATTGTCAGTAAGTCGGCAAAATTGCACCAAAAAAACTGCAATACTTATTATGTCCTGCACTAATCAGCCGAAAAGAAACAATTTTTCCACATGACATGACAATACCAGTTTAGACATCTCACAAATGACTGCTCAAAATGATTACCATTTTTTCAAACACATTGACAACTTATGGTAAAATAAGGTCTTTAACAATCAAGCAGGAGCTCAAAACGCCTTCGAAGAGTTCATTCTTTCTAGAAATCCAAAATACTATGCTATCGCAATAAATAGACAATTTTATTGTTTACTAAATTCCATAGCTTGTAATGGATTTTATTTTGATTAATAAAATTAATTCTAATATGAGATAAACTGCTTTAAATTTGATATTAGAAAATCACATTTATTTTTGCGC
The DNA here is from genome assembly GCA_963930645.1 of Salticus scenicus. Classification (NCBI taxonomy): domain Eukaryota; kingdom Metazoa; phylum Arthropoda; class Arachnida; order Araneae; family Salticidae; genus Salticus; species Salticus scenicus. The sequence continues at coordinate 51,844,101 of OZ005659.1, forward strand.
CAACTTCATAAATACTTCTGTCCGTGCAATGTATACATATTTAAATTAAACACATGCTGATTTGTTAAAACCCGAATAAACTACTACGTCAGAAACGCCAAAGAAAAGTATTTGAGATGCAGCTGTTTCGGTAGCCTTAAGCGTGCCGTCTTCAGTGTATTCTTTTTGCACTGAAGACGGTACGCTTAAGGCTACCGAAACAGCTGTATGCATCTCAAATATTTTTCTTTGGCGTTTTTGACGTAGTTGTTTATTCGGGTTTTAATATTCCAATGGCAAGTCTCCTGTTATTACATTCTGATTTGGTAATAAATACTGGGGGTCCCATAAGTCTATAGGCATTTTAAAAATTCATAAAAATTAAAGGAATTGGTAGAATTGAATACCGTTTGCGAAAAAAATATTTTCGTGAAAGGGGATTTTTCTTTCTTTTTTTTTTTTTTTTGTTAAAAAGAAGTTTATTTTTTTGCAGATAGAGGTCGCTGTACGAATGTGTAAAGAGAATTATGCAAACCACAGTCCGGTAAATTGCACGGTTATTTGATTAACACAGTTTATTTCTTATTTTTTCTCCTACTTGTGCATACATGAATTATTAATTCCGATGATGACTTGATGGATAAAGCGTTATTGGTGAAGATGTTTTACTTCACGTAAGAACCGATGACTGAAGCTGAAGTTAACGGTGTTGTAACTTGTTTCCAAACAGTACATTGTGGTAATGACGGACACATAGAATAAAATTTATATGCTGTAGACATTTGCATGGAAATAAATATAGTTATTCACGGATATGTTTGATTTTCTCACGTACAGCGCCCTCTATCGACGAAAAATTTAACTATTATTATTTCTTTGCCCCCCCCCCCCCCCCAAAAAAAAAAAAAAAAAAAAAAAAAAATATCTTTTTTTGAGAATAGCTTCTGAGCAAACCGTGTTTAATTCTGTCATTTCTTTCAACTTTTATGAATTTTTGGAATGTGTACAGACTTATGGGACACCCAGTATAAAAAAAAGAAAAAATACTACATCCAAAATAATGAGAAGAAAATTTGCCTCAGTCAAAGTTCAAAAATTATATTTTTAAGAAAGTTTGTTGGATATAAACAAAAAATCATAACGATTGTTGATTTATGAAACAAAATTTATATTTAAATCAATGGTAATAATTTTTCCGTTGCATAAAACATGACTTTTCTAATATCTGTCCATAATTTATTATTTAAAATCTAAAATTAAAATAGTAATAGTAATCCAGATAAATGTTATTTATAGTTGTTATTAATTTATTTACAAAGCCACTTAGCTAGCAAACAATATACACAAATATTGAGAATTTTAAAGTTATTATGACTATTTTTCTTCTTTTAATAAGAATAACTGAACAAACAAATAAATAATTCTCACACTCTAATAGTACAGTATAAGGTATCTGGAGCCTATTTTCAGAAAAGTCAAATGAATTTTCCAAGTGATTTTTTCACAGAGCAATCAGTTTGGCGACATTTATAACTAGTCTATATGTATATACATATGTAAATGCCATTGAAAATAGTAAAATTGGAAAAGCAGAAATTATATCATTAAAAATAATTTCCTGATTCGGCCAAAAGGTCGTTTTTGTAGTACTGTTACGCTTATTCTAAAGAAATGTACAAGCTGTTTATAATTACGGTAAATAATAAGAAACGTAATTGAAGAAGCGAAAACTTAAATTAAGAAAAAAATTAAGAAGTTTATTATTTAATTAGTGGATAGGTTGCCAAACATTTAAAGTAGTATTGCAAAACTTATAAAAAATACACATGTGAAATATAATTATTTATAATACGTATAGGAAGTGGTGTTTGAAGAAAAATATGGTGTTTCTTAGAAGATGGAGCTTGAAGTCTAGGTTTGGGTAAAGTACCCTTTGAGGGGGTATTTTTAAGGATTCTTAGACCGTATTTACGTAAAACCACGTAAAACTTCAAAGGCTACGTCGAGCCTCGAAACATCGGTTCGAAAACCTCTTATTTACCAGCTTCTAGAATAGAACCTCTCGAGCATTAGCGGGGTGTGAATACGAAAGAGGAAGTATTTGTAGTAGATACAAAATAAGAATCTACAACTGCATGCTCAAAATTTTAAGTATACACTGCAAAAAATACTTTTTTTTATTTTTTATTATAAAGGTGTAGATGTGCATATTACTTATACACACACCTTTACAAAAACTATTTGTAGGGTATGGTGTTCCAAAGAAGAAAGTGTTTGAAGTCTAGGACAGGGTAGAGTACCTTTTGTGGGGGTAATTTGAAGGATTCTTAGATCGTGTAAAACCACGTAAAACATTAACGGCTAGGTTGATGATTAAGACATGGGTTCGAAAACAGAACCTCCTATTTACCAGCTTCGAGAACAGAACTTCTCGAGCACTGGTGGGGTGTGAATACGAAGGAGAAAATATTAGTATCAGATATATAATGAGGAATCTGCAACTGTTGTTGGGGTGGGAATATGAAGGAGAAAGTATTGGTATTAGATATATAATAAGGAATCTATATCTGCATGCTCAAAATTTTAAGTATACCCTGCAACAAATACTTTTTTATAAAAGTGTAGATGTGCATGTTACACATACTCACCAGCATCTTTACAAAAAGTGTTTGTAGTATATGGTGTTCTCTAGAAGATGATGTTTCAAGTCGAGGCCAGGGGTATTTTTAAGAATTCTTAGACCGTATTCACGTAAAGCTTCAACGGCTTGAGAATTTGATTCAAACCCAGAACCTCCTATTTACCAGCTTCGAGAAGAGAACCTCCAGACCATTGGTTGGGTATGAATAAGGAGGAGAATGTATTATTATTAGATACATATTAAGGGATATACAACCGCATGCTCAAAATTTTAAGTATACACTGCAATAAACATTATTTTGTTTGTATATATTACACATAAACACCTACACCATTATAGAAAGTGTTTATAGGGTTTAAACCTATTAACTGTACTTGTGTTATCTATCCGGGTGGAATGCCCTCCGTTAGGTGTCTTTTTAAGGGGTTCTAGACTGTATTTGTGCGAGTTTCGCAGAAAAACCACAAAAATTTCCGAAAGCTCTAAAGTATAAAAAATGCATTTAGTTTTATTTATTTATTTATTCTTTTCATTTTAGAGCTTTAAAACGAAATAATAGTTTTAGAAACTAAATTTTGGGAAAAGAGAATCACTTCAACGGTAATAATTTCAGAGTGTGAAAGGAAAAAAAAAAAAAAAAAAAAAAAAAAATACAAAAGGGAATGGGTATTTTGCAAAATGAATTTTCCTGTAGAAAAACATGAAGTTAAACTGCTGGTCACGCAAAGAGCCGAAACCCATGTTATTCTGTTGCGAAACTTGTTTGCACAATGACTCATTGCCTAGTGTATTTTTTTTTTTTTTTCGTTTTCACATTTAGAAAATTCACAATCGTTGAATTAGTATTCATTTTTTTAAAACTGATTTTTCACATTTCTTTTTTTAGTTAAATAACCGTAAAATGCACTTACTTTTCTCTTTCTTTCTTTCTTTCTTTATTATTTAGACTCAAAATAAAACATTATATATAATATGAGTGGTAGAAATTAAGATAATTAAGTCACTGGTTCACTTAATTAAGTCAAACATTTTCACATGTCTGTTCACTCATTCTATTACACTTTTACATATTTGTAAGATAAAATAAATTTACATGACCAATATGATAATTAAATATATTTGTAATTAATTTTAAAATATAGATGAAGTCTTATATAAATCAAAAATGTTTCTTTTAATATGTGAGTTAAATATCATATATTTACCATAATAGTGTAACCATACATTAAGTACTATATATTAAATATTAAAAAAAAAAAAAAAAAAGTTATTAAAGTGACATTAAGTGAAAAATTACAGAGAATGTGTAACATTAATAATTGTAATAAAGTACACTTACTAATATTAAAACAAAGACAATCTTGAAAGTACTGAACACCAAAGAGGAAAAACACTGAAAAGCAGACAACTGTTTCGGTAGCATTTAGTATACCATCTTCAGTGCATGATTTTTTTTTTTCGTACCGTCTTCAGTGCATTTTTACTTCCTTGTACAAAGTATAAGGAAGTATAGTAACGAGGGTGTGGCGGTGTCTAGTCCTCGTTAATCTGTGCTGCATCGTCAAGTGCTCGATGGGGTCGTTTAGCAGTCATCGGGCTACCAACGCGGGGTATCATCCCCCCGTGGTGGATCAAAATTGCGATGGTCCCTCTTTCTCTTCTCCATTCGGCCTCCCTGCGCATAGTAATTTCCCTCCCAATTAGGATTATTTAGGCCTTGTCACTTCAAAAACTTCAAAATTTTCGCTATGTGCCCAAAACTATCTTCTATCCCCCAGTGGCTTCACGTAATATATATATATATATATATATATATATTAATAATCTCATTGTTCCTTCCTCGTTCAGCTTGTCTTTCTCAATTCTTAAGTCCCTTCCTCTTTTCAAATGGCCACCTCTTTCGGTTTTAATTATTGTGTGCACTACTAACCTTAGCGGCTCCCCCAGCGTTTTTTTTTCTCCCTCCCTGCCTAAATTCAAAATTGTTTTAATTTTGTATAATTCCGGCTATTTCGACTCTCAGATAGTAAGTGCACTTATTCCAAATTCCTTAACATCCTGGAGCGTGTCTGTGCGTTTCCACCGTAGCTATCTTGGAGGGTGTGGTGTACAAATCGAGCTGTGTGTCCAAAGCAGAAGTCGATACCCTGCAATTCCTGAGCAATTCCTGCAATTCCTGCAATCTGGCGATTTATTCGCTCCGGCGGACGGCATCTAACCCGTTAAGCTTGGCCGAGCCCAGGCAGGCAGGGGCCGTCCAAAGGTTTCAAAAGAAGTATAGTAATCCTGATTTGCGAAAAGGATTTTGTATTTCCCATAGCTCGAAAATGAATGATCGTAGAATGTTGCAAATTTATATGTGTGACTATTATGATGTCTAGTTGTACACCTGCAACTTTGCTTTTAATACGAGTTCTCATTTCAGAGATATCAACGACTTTCCACGAATTTTCGTGACGTCTGTATGTAAGTATGTGTGTGTGTATCTCGCATAACGGAAAAAGGTTAAACGTAGAACGTTGCAAATTGGTATATAGGTTTGTTATAACATCTAGTTGTGCACTTCCCTTTTTGGACTTTCTATGATTTTCCGTTTTGGAGATATTTAGAAAAATTATATTTATAATAACCAAAAAAATACAAAGGTTTTGGCCATTATATATGACCTACCATCATAGAAATTTCAAAAGAAGCTAATGCTAGAGCCAGTAATGATATTGTCATAAATGCTGAAGACATTTTTGCGTGTAGAAAGTTATGCTTAAAGATATAAGCAGGTTCTAGTCGATGAATGAATTTTATTTAATGAATATTCAGCATGTAGATAGAGCCCGTAATGTATCTCGCATAACTCAAAAAATGGTTGGACGTAGAGCGTTGCAAATTGGTATATAGGTTTCTTATAACACCTAGTTGTGCACCTGGATTTTCTATGACTTTCCGTTTTGGATTTATTTAGGAAAATTATATTCATAATGACCAAAAAACAAAGGATTTGGCCATTATATATGACGTACTAGCATAGGGATTTCAAAAGAAGCTAATGATAGAGCTAGAATTGATATTGTAATGATATTGTTACGTTTTTTGCGTGTAGAAAACTATGCTTAAAGACATAAACAGGTTCTTGCCGACAAATGCATTTTATTTAATGAATATTTAGCTCGTAGATAGAGCCTGTAATTTTATTGTTGTGAAAGTTGTTGACATATTCGCTTGTAGAAATCAATTCTTTAAGACAGAAGTAGGTTCTAGTCGACGAATGTATTTCATTTAATGAATATTCAGTCCGTAGATAGATCCTGTAATGATACTGATAAAAAACGTTGTTAACATTTTAGCGTGTAGAAAGTAATTTTTCCAGAAATAAGCAAGGTCTAGTCGACGAATGCACTTTATTTAATTAATATTCAATAAACAGTTGAATGAATCTCTTTTTTGTGCTACAAAAATTAATATTCTTGAAACAATCCAATGAAATGATCACTTTTACAACAGAAATCAAATAAATATTATTAAATGCGCTGCAAAGCATAAATCTCGTTAAATCAGGAACAACCGAATATTTCGATGTGTCAATGGAATTTGAATTCATCGAAAGTATTGTCAGTGGTTTAGGAAATTTTGAAGGTAGTTCTGCGCAAGAAACCAATGCGTTATTACAAGATTTCTACAACTAGACTCCTATTAAGGTAAATTTTCCAAATTTTGTAAATCCCTTACTACCATTTTTTGCCACATTTGAATGGCAAACTTGACCCTAAGTCAAAGCCCCCCTTTGTGGAAATGAAAAACCTTATCTGTTTCCACTTTTACTGCAATACCGTGTAGAAAGTAACACGTAAATATATAGGCAAATTCTAGTCTACAATAATCAACTATCACTCTTTCGTTTTTATAGTCTTGTGAGTCATTTATAGAACTTTCGAAGAAATTAGTTCTGCGCAATAAACCAATGAATTTTTCTAGAGTATTCCAGAACTCTGTTATTTATTAAGTTAGAGCTTCCAAACTTTGGCAACCCTAAACTATAAATATTCGCCAAATTCGTTCTCCAAGTCGCCAAATTCGATGCTAAGACCAAAAATCTACGCTGGCTACTAAGCAAGATTAGCGATAAAATTTTGCAGGAAATGTTGTTTCAGGATAGCCAGAAATCCTTTCTCAATTTTAATTGAGTTAATTATTTTGATAAAATTTATCGTTTCTAGTCACTGATTTTCGTGATTTTCGTTCTAAGCTGTGCATTTGCCAATGTGATATTCTGTAACAAGCCGTTGAATACTATTCCTGAAAAAACTAGTATATATTGTTTCGGCGGCATATAATCGTGTTATCGTGACATTTTTAGTTCGAGTAGAAGTTTTTTTTTTTTTTAAAGGAATGTTTATGGACTGGAACTTGCCTGCTTATTTACGAATCTGTTACCTCACAAAAAACTGTCAATATTTTCATAAGATTATGTATATTCCTATGATTGTATAAGGAAGTCATGTGGTGTGCACATAAAATTTTTCTTTATGCTCTGAAGACGATACGCTAAATGCTACCAAAACAGGTGTCTGCTTTTCAGTTTTTTCTTTTTGACGTTCAACACGTTGAACATTTTTCTGGTTTATATAATCCGGCGCCAAGTCTCCTTCTAATATTAATACACTTTCTAATGTTATGACACACTGTATTCTGTGAAAGGTTCGTAGGCAATTTTTGTAAATAATAAAATAAAATAAACTGAAAAGCCTTACTGGTCCGGTGAACTACTATAATTTATATTTTACCAGTCCGTTGAATGTTTTTGTGGTCCCGGACCAACTGATCATTGTTAATTTTGAGCCTTGTATATATATATATATATATAATATACGTATGTATGTATATAATAATAATAATAATAATAATAATAATAATAATAATAAAGAATGCTAATTTAACGTTTGTGAATTTTCTGAATACGAAAACGGAATTAAAAGAAAAAAAAAAAAAAAAAAAAAAAAAAAGAATTAGGTAATGAGTTATTGTGGAAACAAATTTTATCATAGAATAACATGAGCATTGACTGCTGGCGAGATTAGGTAGGTATTGTACTCTTGTAAGTGGAAGATGTTAAAGTGATGAATACAATTCTTATATCCACTTGGAGTTTTCTAAGATAATTTCGTAAAAATTTCTGTATTTTCCAAAAATAACGAATTATTCCTAAATAATGATCAATGCTTTCTGAATAAACGATAGAAACAATAGAAAATGTTAGCTACATTTAACATGCGGTAATTTTTTCCCCGCTTTCAAGCTTTAAGGGAAGAATGATTTTGATGGTTGCAGTTATTTATCACTTACAACCCCATTCTTCTTCTTTAAATCATTTTAGCATTGCATTATTCATTTATTATTTGAATGATCATTATTTTTTGTAGCCGCACTCTTACATTATTTGTTTGAATATCTGAGTTAGAGTGCTTTTCCAGTCTAAAATATTTTTCCATCAACTCTAAGATAGATTGCATGTATGAGAGATTAAAATATTTTTTCCTCTTCTCCTTCACTGTAAAGGCGTCACAATTTTCACCGAATCATATTCTTCTTCTTCTTTATATAAACATAATAATAATAATAATTATTATTATTGTTGTTGTTGTTGTTTTTGTTGTTATAGGTGCGTAATTTTTGTATAAATTAGGAAAGACATTTAGTAAAAATCTAAGCACAGAAAAGAAAAAAAAGTATGGTTTTTATTAACTCAAAAAGAAAAAAGAGCTGTTCTAAATAATAAATAAATATGCTTCAAATTTAAACGATGTATAAAAATAAAATGCAATAAATAAATAAATAAATAAATAAATAATTGTTTGTTTGGGGTTGTCACTGTGTGTCTCTAAACATACATGCTCACTAAACCGGAGCTACAACAGCAGCGAAGAAATTTTAAAATGTATACGAAAAGAAAAATGTGTAAAACCATAAATGAATATGCTTCAAATTTGAAAGGTGCATAAAAAAAAAAAAAAAAAAAAAAAAAAAAAAAACAGAAATGAGAAATTGTTTGTTTAGGGTTACCACTGTGTGTTTTACGAATAAATGCTCATCAGACCGGGATTCGACCCCGGCACCTGCTAGCTTAGAGTGCTAACTATTTATGTACTAAATGACAACTTGAATAAGAAAGCAAGATATATAATAATGAATGGTTGGTTGGTTGGGATTTACGTTGCACTAGTGCTGCGCAGATGGGCAATTGGCGACGGTCTGGGACTCACCCCTAGAAGTGGTCCGGAGACAAGCCATCGCAATTTTGATCCTCCACGGAAGGGATGGCTCTCCCGCTTCGGTAACCCCCAGAGGTATAATTTTTGATGGGAACATGGAGGACATTGCGGCCACGACAGATTTTACGTGCACCAGCCACCATTAGTGTATACGACGGTCTTTGGCCGGCTCGAATACCGAACCCGCAATCTTCCAATTGCGAGGCCAGCGCTCTACCGACTGGGCTACCGCGGCCCATAATAATGAATGGAAGAAATGGATAAAAGGACTAGCTAAAAATGTGTTTTCAATGCTGTGAGAAAAGTAGAAAATTAGTCGTAGAATAAGAAGATAATTGCTCTGTGACTAAGTCATTGGAGTAACGACAGGTCGTACCAAGGTAAAATTGGAAGTGTACAACTAGACATAATGAGTGTAACAAATATAAATTTGCAGTATTCTACGGCCAATTGTTTTTGAGTTTTCCATGATATATAATCCATTTCGTAATTTGGTTTTACAAAGCTTCCTTATATCTTATATAAAGAAGTAAAAAGTACTGCTTTATCTACCCTTTCAGTCACATATTTATTCCTAAATTAACCTGTACTACGTAAATCAATTGCCCCTCATTGCGTGTTCATGCAAATCCCTGAAGCAATTAAGCATGCTCTTTCATTTCAGTATATATGTCCTGCATGAGTAAGGCATTATTAATGTATTAAGAATTTGGATTAAAAATATAATAATAATCCTTTTCTGTTTGATCAGTGTGTAATATTTGTTGATAAACAAATAACATGTACTCAGATGGCTGCGAGAAATTTATATTACGAATTTAATCTATGTAATTAAAAAGAGAAATTGCGATATAACCATTAATATATCTCGCTATAAATGGAATTAGTGCATACATTCATATTCATGAAATATTTCTCATCTATGTTTACAGAAATTATTTGGTGTATTACTTAAATGTATGGATATATTGCTTAAATCAATGTTTTAAATATTATTTTATTAACAGTTGTTACGATTTACAATGATAGTTATGTTCTGCTTGGCTACCAATATTTCGTATTTTTTAAAGTGTTTAAAGCTTTTAAATACTTACATTTACCCCTTTCATCTCTCTCTCTCTCATTCTTAAAAGGAAAAAAAAAAAAAAAAAAAAAAGGATATATTTGTAATTAGGAATAGTGTCACATAATATTCCCTTAATAGTTCGAATGCACTTCATAAAATTACTTTAAATTAAATGTAGTAAAATAGTAATTAAATGAGCAAAAATGTAATAAAAGAATAACATAAAATGACCTTTTTAAGTATACAGTGCAATTTAAATCATGTAAATCAAGACATATAAATAATTAGGAAATGTAAATTATACAATGTAAATTTAGAAAATATAAATTAAGATAATGTAAATCAAGACTTTTTTTTTTTTTAATCAATTATTTATTTTATAGTTGCGTTTTATTATAGCTACAAATATACTTTTATACTAATTATTAAAATTCATTAGTTTTTAAAAAAAATTATTTCAAAAAATAAATTAACAAAATAACAGTGCAATAATTTTTTATACATAAAAAGAAAGATTTATAATACAAACTGGGCTTACTTTTGCACGCATAAATATTTAGCCAGCATTTTTAAACTATTGCATGATATTCATAATTTTTAAATAACCGAATAAATACCTGAAAAAAAAATATTAATAAAAAACTTAGAAGCCCTATTTCGCCTCATACATAGAAACAAATTCTAAATATTGCTATTACTTTAACATTTACGGTTTCATGGATTATTTCTGAAGTGGTGCCTCTACTCTTTTGAAAACGTATGGTTACATGAGCATCCCTAAAGCAAATCCAACATGGAGAAAGATTTATGTCTTCAAACATCTATTCTGAAACTTATGATTCCACCTACATAACTTAAGGGCACTTTCTCGCCCACAGGTAGCCTTTTCAGTAGCCAATGCGAGTACAGTTACCTGGGCAACGGTTAGGATGAAATTCCCACTCATGGTGAATATAGAGTTTTGGAAGATGTGATAAAGTGGATGAAAGGGTATTACGAAAGCGAATGTCTCTATATTAGAGAGATAAATATGAATTTTACTGGACGAACCTAAACCGACTAAACTGTGTTTATAAAAGAAAGAATGTGGAAGAAAATCGATGCATAGGTGATCATTTTAATTGTTTCTTCTTTCATCTTGTGAAGAAGAAAGCATTGTTTATTATTTTACAGTTAATAAACAATACTTCAAAATAATTACAGTAAGGTTAACATTGATTTGTTTATTTTTGTTAATAAGACAATTGAAAACGTTGACAAACTTTCACAAGAAAGACAAATATATAAGAATTTTAACAGACCAAGCCTAAATCGACTAAACTGGGATAAAAAAAAAAAAAAAAAAAAAAAAAAAAAAAAAAGATTTGTAATGAAAGGGATGAGACGAAATCATTTTCATTATTTCTTCTTTCATCTTGTAAAAAAAAAAAAAAAAAATGTTATTTATTATTTTATAGTTAATAAACAGTAATTTTAAACCATTACTGCAAGGTTAACAATTATCTAAATTAATAAGACAATAGAAAATGCCAAAAACCTTACCCAAGATAAAGTATTGTTTTTCACAATTTGTATATAATCCGTTTTATTTTACAAATTTCTTGTGCAAATTAATTGATTTAGGGGTGTGACAGATTCAGTAACATAGAAGGCATCACTTCAATTACAACTTTAGTTAAAATTCAAACTTATTATTTTAGTGAAACTAAAAAAATACTCTTGTTAAGTAACATAGCAAAGTTTTAATAATAAGAAGAAATAGTACAAAAAAAAAAATCTATTTAACCTCCTGTTCATGCAGTACAATCATAAAACCATGCATACCGTACATATGTAATTCCTAGCATGTGTAAAAATTACAGAGAAGTTCAGGAAAACCACTTCTCTCTACACTGTACATAATCCACTGTACATAATCCAAGAGTTTTTTTCTGATTTTTCAGTCCTTCAAAATTTTGATGATGCAAAGGGGGAGAAGAACCATTTTCACACACGATGACTTCAAATCAGAAAGTTTTTGGTCACGTGAGATACATAAGTTCACACCTAGTTTAATAGTTCATTGTTGCTTGCTAGGCGTCAAAATATCTTGGTACAACCTCCGCCTGGGAGCGCAAGACGGCAACTTCAAAGTGGACCGTGAAATTTCGGCGTCTTTGCATCTGAGAGTGTGAAAGGATGCACGGAATGCCCGTTTTCATGATCCTGCAGATAGAGAGGTACCTAGGACCTCACACTGGCAGTCGAGTACAAAAGAACAATCTTGACGATGTCACAGGGGAAAAGAATAAATTATCGAATTTCGAAGAAATATTTGAATTTTTGAATTGTTTATTTTAAAAGATTACAGTCATGGAATGTGACAAAGTAATAAGCAGTTTGAGGTCTGTAATGTCACTCTGAGATCATGTTTAACACGAGCACAATCATTAAATTAATACCAGCGGCTTTATATGGGTTTCGAACCACAACAAACACCCCTGTTACACCAGGATTCGAATTCGACACCTAACACCTGACAACTGAAGATAGACATAAATTTGCTTTGCATGCTGATGTGCCATGTGTGCCAACTCTTCTTATATCACTGTTCCAAGGAAGGGCCAGAAGTAACTGAGACAACTGGAATAATGAATGAAATTTTAATAAATAAATAATAAATATTTAAATATATATTTCATTTATTGTTAAACAAAAGCATAATGTAATATGCATTATGGGCTATGACGGTAAAACTGAGATAGCAAGTGGAAAAGAAACATAAACTTATAGACAATTTAATATTAATAATATTTCAATTCTTAAAATTAATATTCGTTTTTTAATTGTTACAGCTATTAAAATAAATTATACTTTACAAAAATCTTGCAAACTTTAATATTTATGTGTATAAGTACACGCTACTTTAAATATGAAATCTTAAATCGATGCTTGTATATTTGAATCAGTTTTAGAAGAAATTAAGTAATTATACGGACACTATAGAATAGGGCACGGAAACTGATACAAATCGGTTCAAAATTAACATATTTCCTGTGAAGAGCAAATCAATAAATAGGTTACAAATACCAATAAATAAAAATGAAGTCAAAATATTTAATTGGGACGTATGTTCATTTCTCTACGTCAGTGATTCTCAACCACTCTGTGCCGTGGCACTTTTGTGTGCTGCAAAATTCTTAAAGTGTGCCGCCAAATTTTAAAAATGTATATAGTAAAAATTATAATTCTTTTTTTTTTTTATTACGAGTAAAGTTTGTTTAAATTAAAGAAAAGTACACTATAAAAGAAAACTGTTGTTTTTACAGTTAAATAACATATTTTTAACTGTTTTTATCTTCAATAACTGTGACCTTTCATAAAGTGAAACACTTGCCCCAAGTGAAATGTGTACCGCCAAATTTTGAAATCGTTAAAAGTGTGCCACGACAAAAGAAAAAAAAAAAAAAAAGGTTAAGAATCACTGCTCTACCTAATCGTTATTTACATATTATTATACACATCTAATCTTTTATTCAGTTTCCAAAAGTGTTGCCAACTCAGATTTTTCTGATTTTGCACTGATAGCTCTAAATATACCTATACCTTTATGATAATAGTTTATGTATGATACACTTTAGCGAAATTTTAGAAACTCCTGTAAAAAATGTCTCTACGCGTAGGGATAAATGATCCTGTGTATGGCAACACAAGTTTTCGATAACTGTAGTCTTAGCTTAGCCATTTATGTACCATACGTTCGGCGTTTGCGTTAGTTGCAAAACGTTTACAATACAGGTTCAATTTTAGCAGACTAAACAGATGATAATTGCCTGGATAGAAGTCTGAATGTATATTTGAGAAGTTGTCACCGGAACCTTTTATTTTTTCTTGAGATCATTAAGCTGCACAAGGCATGACATTGCCGTTATGGAGCATGATTTGTCAAGTCTGGACGTTTTCATTAAATTAAAAACCGAAATTGTGACAGAATCTTATATTAGAATTTAGAGGTTAGAAGACAAGAGTTACAGCATCCTCCTGTTCCCGAAAATAAGCAGGAAAATTTCTTGAAAATTCCAAAAACAGTCAATAAAACCTTAGTAGCTTAAGATGTCACCTTGAGTTTGTGTATTGAAGGGGAAGAAAGATCTTCTATATTATTGAGGTGTTGATAATGCAACAATATGCTGTACTCATTCCTACTTCTTACTTTATCTTACCCATAAGGTAGAAAAAATATTGTTTTTTGGGTCAAATTTTCGAAAGTGAGATTTTGTTATATTTACACGTTTTGAGGTCTCCTGAATACGAAAAATCATGTTTTTAGCAGTTGGTCTGTGTGTCTGTGTGTGTGTCTGTCTGTTATCAGCATATCTCAAGAACAAATAGTAGCAGACATTCCAAACTTGGTATTCTAAATGTGTATCATATAGGGATGCTACAGTAAGCTTTTCGTTAAGATCAAGCAAATGGTTCGTGTACAGAGACAATCAAGATAATTCTAATACATTACATCTATGGGGGAAATTGCAGGTAAGTAGAGTTTAACGTCTATAGACTGCACTAAACCAAATGAAACGAAAATATATATTTTGTAATAGAGATAGTCAACTGGGAAAATTTTTTTGTGTATGTAGGAGGCTCGCCTCCCCCCTGGGGGGGGGGGAGTCCCCCCCTCGAGGGGAGTAAATTTTCATGATGGGTATCTTTTAAAAGAGCTCGCCAATACCTTTAAAACGAATGGTTGAAGCATCGATCTGCGATAATTTAAAACAAAGTTATCGATTTTGTTTACTTTTAACGAAAAAAAAAAAAAAAAAAAAAAAAAAACTGAAAAAAAAAAAAAAAAATCTTATTTTCTTTTTAATATTGATAATAAAATAGACTTCTTTTGGATATTTAGTGTTATACTACTTCTCTAATATGAAAATCCCCTGCATTATCATAAAAGATTTTTTTTTTTTAATAATAATTTTAATAAATTATTTTTTAATAACCGAATTAAATTCTATATAAATGTAGGTGCATAATGAAACGGGGGGTGTAGTGGGGCGGCAGCCCCCCTCCCACAGAATTAATTATCATATAAAACTCTTCCGAAGCCTAATTTGAATTGTTTAACATAGGTTTGCATAACAGTACTCGTTATCTTACCTCTTAATCTCCAACCTGTATTTATAGTATTAAATTTCAGGGTAAGAGAAAGTCGTGTGAGTGACACACCAGATTATTTCTTTTGAAGAAGTGCTGTGCTTAGTTATTTAGACATAGAAAAATTTAAAATCTTTTAAAATTTATGGTGTTTCATTTGAAAATTTTCATTTATTACCATTTAGAAACTGTATGTCAGTGCAATTTTCATCTCAATTTTCTGTTTACATTTTTATTACCGCTTCTTATCATAAGTTTCGTTCGGAAAATGTTTAACATTTATTTTCTGATGAGTTTATTGGATTTTTGAATGTGTTGATGTGTTGACGAACTCTCTCTCTTGATTGTTTTTGAAATTTCCTGTCTTATCGTCTGAGCAGTTGCACATTCGAGACATTCGGTTGATACTCTGGTTTAAAAAATAGTTTATGGAATTTTGCGAAAAATTATTCTAATATTTATTCTGAAAATTTTAGTATTTATTTATTTTTTTAAATTTTATTACCCAATATATCGAGTTGTTATCCCATTTTTTACGTGATATTTGAAATTCACCTTCTATGGAATGTAATTAAACCCATGCAATCAAATTACCTGTGGCATTTATGATTAAAAAAAAAAAGAAAGAAAAAAAAAAACTTGATGATTTTAATCGATTTGATTCTCTCAACTGGGGACGCATTTGTACTATACATTTAATAAACATTATTGGAAATGTTTCTCAGTAGCTATCGAACAGAAACGAGCTAAATTTATAACTAATATCAACCGTAATGAGAATAAACCACTGCACTTCATATATTAGAACTGACAAAAAATAAGATGTACAGATTACACTAGATTTATTTATATAAATTTTATATTTCAAATGAGGCAAACAACATAATATGGTGTAATCATTTTCTTTAAAATGTAAATAAATATAGTAGGATTGAAGGAACTTAGTGTCCACAAATTATTAATTCGGTAACCTGTATAACACAGGTTCTTTCTACATTGAAACCGGTATTTAACCTATCCCTATACTGTTAAAACAGCAATCATTTAAACAAACTCTATGGTTTTGAAGACTAATATATTATTTAAGTGACAATAATTATCACTTTGCCCAGTTCGTATTGTGGTAGTAAATCGTTAGCATGTTGAACCTTATAGTAAGTTTCTGGTGTTGTTAATGTCAAAACGACAGAAACTGTAATATATGCTCCGCTATTAACCCCATAAGATTCGCTATTCATAAATTACTGAAAGAAAATTTACTATATAATGTAACCACATTTCTCGCGCCTAAAACTGATGTCGACTCTAAAAGCTTGGAAGGGTTCCAAATTGACCGCAGGTTAAGATTTGTTAAACATCTAGTCATTCGGCGTTCTCTTATTGCTATTTTCTCTCAACCACAAGGGTTATCACCCCTATTTTAACACTGGACTCGGTGAATCAGTACTTGCGCAGAAGCTCCCATGGTCAGAAAAAAGTGGTTAAAGAATACATTCTTCTGCTAACGGTACTAGCCTTTTCCGAACTTGTTTTAGTACAAGAAAAAAAAATCATAAAAAGACACCTTACTTTAAATTGCACCTGTTTTTTTTTTTTTTTTTCAGATTTATAGGTAAAAAGTAAGTCATAAAATATTTTTTTTACAAGTAATTAGTAAAGTGAAAACATAAAAACGTTATGAATAAGTAAAATGTACTGAAGCCATATCCAGAATTTCATTTCACCGGCTTTTTTCTTTCTTTCTTTTCTTTTCTTTTTCTTTCTTTACAAACCTTTCCTTAGTTTTATTCATTCTAAAGTGCGGTTCCCGTCCGCCTACTGCGGGGTCTTATATTACACAAGACGTAGTTAAGCCTCGACGATAGTCTCAGGTCTCTATACCCGACCGTTCCCCAGCTTCGGTTACTTTTCCTTGTTTATTTTGACCTTGTTTTCATTCTGCTGTTAGTTTTGTTGGTTTCCTCCCATGCTATTTTCTATAGATTTTTGGTTCCCTCTCTCGATTTTTGGCAAAGTTTTTAATCAGTGATTGAAAAGTTAAAAATGTATGAAATTATTCATAATATATATACGTCCTTTGCATCCAAAGTCCATTCATATCTTACTTTTTAAAATATCTTTAATTTTTGTTATAAATTTATCGATGTTTTAAATATACTTTTACCATTTTTCATTTTCAATTTACATATCAAAAGAAGGTAACTATGCTATTTAAATAAAGTTATTTCTCAACGAAAAACATATCCTTTAAAAGAGTCGCGTGCAGTAAGCTTAAAAAGTTAAAATATCCTATTTGGCCTTCATTCAATGCATAAAAAAATTATGTATAAATATTTATGATTTGCTTATTGAATAAATTCAACTGAAAATTCATTATTGAATTCTTTTTGATATTTGAATCGATAAAAAAAAAAAAAAAAAAAAAAAAAAAAGAAATATTCGTTTACTATGACTTTTAAAGAAAATAAAAATTCTCGCTTTTTTGGTTTCAGGATTTTAACGATTTTAAATCTACAACGTACAAAACAGGCGTGGTATTATTTTAGAAGTTTAATATATGCAAAACTCTTCTGGTCAAAATTAATATACATAGAAACTGAATTTTATGTCGTTTTAAGACTTGGAGGATCTTTGTGGAAATTTATCATTCGAAATTAGCATTTAATACTGTGATAATTTATTAAATGCTTATTGGTTCATCATTAATTCTACAATGATTTAAGATACGTATTTGATCATTAATTTTTATGAAAGATTTAAGGCGATTAACATTACTAAGGATGTACTGGTAAATTTTCACTGAAAATGAATTTCATTGGTGATTTGGATATTTATTTCCCTTAAAATCTTTTTTCAATTTAATGGAATTTTTCTCTATTTAAAGTTTTTAAAAACATTCTTATATTGCATTATCAACCTGGTAACACTAAGCTATGTTCAGTGAATTTGGTCGAATTTCAGATCTGAATTCTATAAGGGTGGGATAGGGCTTTGACGATCATTGTGGGCAAGTGCTCTTTTGGTTCATCCGTGACAAATCGTTTCACCCAAACCACATCATGTATTTTTATTAGTCATTTATCAATGTTAGCTAAACGTTTTTCTCCTAATCTGAAACCATCCTTCCAAGAGTCTTTATGTTTTTTGGCATGGTTTGTTCTTAATTTGATCGAACTTCTTATCCGAATTCTATAAGGGAAGTAATACTGCTTTGACAATCCTTATGGGTAAAGGATCTTATGGTTCAACTTTGACACCTTATTTTTCCCAAACCAATTAATGCATTTTGATGATTTATTTTTATTTATTATTATTATTTTTAAGGGATTTATTCGATAAAAGTTACTTAACAGCCTTAGCTAATTGTTTTTGCCCCAAGCTCAAATCTTCAAATATAAGGGAAAACCAGCCTTTCAAGAGGTTTCTTTTTTAACGGATTTATTCGATAAAAGTTACTTAACAGCATTAGCTAATTGTTTTTGCCCCAAGCTCAAATCTTCAAATATAAGGGAAAACCAGCCTTTCAAGTGGTTTCTTTTTTAAGGGATTTATTCGATAAAAGTTACTTAACAGCATTAGCTAATTGTTTTTGCCCCAAGCTCAAATCTTCAAATATAAGGGAAAACCAGCCTTTCAAGAGGTTTCTTTTTTAAGGGATTTATTCGATAAAAGTTACTTAACAGCCTTAGCTAATTGTTTTTGCCCCAAGCTCAAATCTTCAAATATAAGGAAAAACCAGTCTTTCAAGAGGTTTTTTTTTAAGGGATTTATTCGATAAAAGTTACTTAACAGCATTAGCTAATTGTTTTTGCCCCAAGCTCAAATCTTCAAATATAGGGGAAAACCAGCCTTTCAGGAAGTTTTTTTTTTTTTTTTTTTTTTTTTCTTTGTCGAGATGGCAAATTTGGAGCCCTTCGTGTCCAAGTGATTATATCACCACACTGCGAATCGCCTTCGAGCGTAGGAGAGTGGGTTTGATTCCCGTGCTGATCCTGTTTTTCTTTTTTTTTTTCTAATTCTAACTGTTCTAGTTCTAATCGCAACTTTCTAATTCTAACTGTGCAACAACTAACTGTGCAACAACTTTCTAATTCTAACTGTGCAATTTCCAACTGTGTGTTTTTCTAATTCTAACTGTTCTAATTCTAATCGCAACTTTCTAATTCTAACTGTTGCTGATCCTGTTTTTCTTTTTTTTTTTCTAATTCTAACTGTTCTAATTCTAATCGCAACTTTCTAATTCTAACTGTTGCTGATCCTGTTTTTCTTTTTTTTTTCTAATTCTAACTGTATTCTAACTGTTTTCTAATTTTTTGTATTGTCATGTGCTATCTGTCTTTATCTGACGAATAGTTAGAAGCGCACTTCAAGTGAAGCATACCAGTCTGACGTATACGTGTAATCAATAAATGGTAAAGAATGGTGTATTGGGGCTCTTTTTCAAATTATAAATTCCATGATATAATCACCATTTTAACTTTTGTCTTTTTTTTTCTAAAATGGAAAATTTTTATTTTCAATAATAGGGTGAGGTTGTTTAAGTATAACACCTTTTTGTCATTGTTTGACATTGAAATCACTTTTCTTTGTTGCTATTACATTTACGATTCTTATTATTGAATTCTTTTTGATATTTGAATCGATAAAAAAAAAAAAAAAAAAAAAAAGAAATATTCGTTTACTATGACTTTTAAAGAAAATAAAAATTCTCGCTTTTTTGGTTTCAGGATTTTAACGATTTTAAATCTACAACGTACAAAACAGGCGTGGTATTATTTTAGAAGTTTAATATATGCAAAACTCTTCTGGTCAAAATTAATATACATAGAAACTGAATTTTATGTCGTTTTAAGACTTGGAGGATCTTTGTGGAAATTTATCATTCGAAATTAGCATTTAATATTGTGATAATTTATTAAATGCTTATTGGTTCATCATTAATTCTACAATGATTTAAGATACGTATTTGATCATTAATTTTTATGAAAGATTTAAGGCGATTAACATTACTAAGGATGTACTGGTAAATTTTCACTGAAAATGAATTTCATTGGTGATTTGGATATTTATTTCCCTTAAAATCTTTCTTCAATTTAATGGAATTTTTCTCTATTTAAAGTTTTTAAAAACATTCTTATATTGCATTATCAACCTGGTAAAACTAAGCTATGTTCAGTGAATTTGGTCGAATTTCAGATCTGAATTCTATAAGGGTGGGATAGGGCTTTGACGATCATTGTGGGCAAGTGCTCTTTTGGTTCATCTGTGACAAATCGTTTCACCCAAACCACATCATGTATTTTTATTTATTTTTTATTTTTTATTGAGATTTGTTAAATAATAGTCATTTATCAATGTTAGCTAAACGTTTTTCTCCTAATCTGAAATCATCCTTCCAAGAGTCTTTATGTTTTTTGGCATGGTTTGTTCTTAATTTGATCGAACTTCTTATCCGAATTCTATAAGGGAAGTAATACTGCTTTGACAATCCTTATGGGTAAAGGATCTTATGGTTCAACTTTGACACCTTATTTTTCCCAAACCAATTAATGCATTTTGATGATTTATTTTTATTTATTATTATTATTTTTAAGGGATTTATTCGATAAAAGTTACTTAACAGCCTTAGCTAATTGTTTTTGCCCCAAGCTCAAATCTTCAAATATAAGGGAAAACCAGCCTTTCAAGAGGTTTCTTTTTTAACGGATTTATTCGATAAAAGTTACTTAACAGCATTAGCTAATTGTTTTTGCCCCAAGCTCAAATCTTCAAATATAAGGGAAAACCAGCCTTTCAAGTGGTTTCTTTTTTAAGGGATTTATTCGATAAAAGTTACTTAACAGCATTAGCTAATTGTTTTTGCCCCAAGCTCAAATCTTCAAATATAAGGGAAAACCAGCCTTTCAAGAGGTTTCTTTTTTAAGGGATTTATTCGATAAAAGTTACTTAACAGCCTTAGCTAATTGTTTTTGCCCCAAGCTCAAATCTTCAAATATAAGGAAAAACCAGTCTTTCAAGAGGTTTTTTTTTAAGGGATTTATTCGATAAAAGTTACTTAACAGCATTAGCTAATTGTTTTTGCCCCAAGCTCAAATCTTCAAATATAGGGGAAAACCAGCCTTTCAGGAGGTTTTTTTTTTTTTTTTTTTTTTTTTTTTTTTTTTTTTCTTTGTCGAGATGGCAAATTTGGAGCCCTTCGTGTCCAAGTGATTATATCACCACACTGCTAATCGCCTTCGAGCGTAGGAGAGTGGGTTTGATTCCCGTGCTGATCCTGTTTTTCTTTTTTTTTTTCTAATTCTAACTGTTCTAGTTCTAATCGCAACTTTCTAATTCTAACTGTGCAACAACTAACTGTGCAACAACTTTCTAATTCTAACTGTGCAATTTCCAACTGTGTGTTTTTCTAATTCTAACTGTTCTAATTCTAATCGCAACTTTCTAATTCTAACTGTTGCTGATCCTGTTTTCTTTTTTTTTTTTCTAATTCTAACTGTTCTAATTCTAATCGCAACTTTCTAATTCTAACTGTTGCTGATCCTGTTTTTCTTTTTTTTTTCTAATTCTAACTGTATTCTAACTGTTTTCTAATTTTTTGTATTGTCATGTGCTATCTGTCTTTATCTGACGAATAGTTAGAAGCGCACTTCAAGTGAAGCATACCAGTCTGACGTATACGTGTAATCAATAAATGGTAAAGAATGGTGTATTGGGGCTCTTTTTCAAATTATAAATTCCATGATATAATCACCATTTTAACTTTTGTCTTTTTTTTTCTAAAATGGAAAATTTTTATTTTCAATAATAGGGTGAGGTTGTTTAAGTATAACACCTTTTTGTCATTGTTTGACATTGAAATCACTTTTCTTTGTTGCTATTACATTTACGATTCTTATTATTGAATTCTTTTTGATATTTGAATCGATAAAAAAAAAAAAAAAAAAAAAAAAAAAAAGAAATATTCGTTTACTATGACTTTTAAAGAAAATAAAAATTCTCGCTTTTTTGGTTTCAGGATTTTAACGATTTTAAATCTACAACGTACAAAACAGGCGTGGTATTATTTTAGAAGTTTAATATATGCAAAACTCTTCTGGTCAAAATTAATATACATAGAAACTGAATTTTATGTCGTTTTAAGACTTGGAGGATCTTTGTGGAAATTTATCATTCGAAATTAGCATTTAATATTGTGATAATTTATTAAATGCTTATTGGTTCATCATTAATTCTACAATGATTTAAGATACGTATTTGATCATTAATTTTTATGAAAGATTTAAGGCGATTAACATTACTAAGGATGTACTGGTAAATTTTCACTGAAAATGAATTTCATTGGTGATTTGGATATTTATTTCCCTTAAAATCTTTTTTCAATTTAATGGAATTTTTCTCTATTTAAAGTTTTTAAAAACATTCTTATATTGCATTATCAACCTGGTAACACTAAGCTATGTTCAGTGAATTTGGTCGAATTTCAGATCTGAATTCTATAAGGGTGGGATAGGGCTTTGACGATCATTGTGGGCAAGTGCTCTTTTGGTTCATCTGTGAATAATCGTTTCACCCAAACCACATCATGTATTTTTATTTATTTTTTATTTTTTATTGAGATTTGTTAAATAATAGTCATTTATCAATGTTAGCTAAACGTTTTTCTCCTAATCTGAAACCATCCTTCCAAGAGTCTTTATGTTTTTTGGCATGGTTTGTTCTTAATTTGATCGAACTTCTTATCCGAATTCTATAAGGGAAGTAATACTGCTTTGACAATCCTTATGGGTAAAGGATCTTATGGTTCAACTTTGACACCTTATTTTTCCCAAACCAATTAATGCATTTTGATGATTTATTTTTATTTATTATTATTATTTTTAAGGGATTTATTCGATAAAAGTTACTTAACAGCCTTAGCTAATTGTTTTTGCCCCAAGCTCAAATCTTCAAATATAAGGGAAAACCAGCCTTTCAAGAGGTTTCTTTTTTAACGGATTTATTCGATAAAAGTTACTTAACAGCATTAGCTAATTGTTTTTGCCCCAAGCTCAAATCTTCAAATATAAGGGAAAACCAGCCTTTCAAGTGGTTTCTTTTTTAAGGGATTTATTCGATAAAAGTTACTTAACAGCATTAGCTAATTGTTTTTGCCCCAAGCTCAAATCTTCAAATATAAGGGAAAACCAGCCTTTCAAGAGATTTCTTTTTTAAGGGATTTATTCGATAAAAGTTACTTAACAGCCTTAGCTAATTGTTTTTGACCCAAGCTCAAATCTTCAAATATAAGGAAAAACCAGTCTTTCAAGAGGTTTTTTTTAAGGGATTTATTCGATAAAAGTTACTTAACAGCATTAGCTAATTGTTTTTGCCCCAAGCTCAAATCTTCAAATATAGGGGAAAACCAGCCTTTCAGGAGGTTTTTTTTTTTTTTTTTCTTTGTCGAGATGGCAAATTTGGAGCCCTTCGTGTCCAAGTGATTATATCACCACACTGCTAATCGCCTTCGAGCGTAGGAGAGTGGGTTTGATTCCCGTGCTGATCCTGTTTTTCTTTTTTTTTTTTTTCTAATTCTAACTGTTCTAGTTCTAATCGCAACTTTCTAATTCTAACTGTGCAACAACTAACTGTGCAACAACTTTCTAATTCTAACTGTGCAATTTCCAACTGTGTGTTTTTCTAATTCTAACTGTTCTAATTCTAATCGCAACTTTCTAATTCTAACTGTTGCTGATCCTGTTTTTCTTTTTTTTTTTTCTAATTCTAACTGTTCTAATTCTAATCGCAACTTTCTAATTCTAACTGTTGCTGATCCTGTTTTTCTTTTTTTTTTCTAATTCTAACTGTATTCTAACTGTTTTCTAATTTTTTGTATTGTCATGTGCTATCTGTCTTTATCTGACGAATAGTTAGAAGCGCACTTCAAGTGAAGCATACCAGTCTGACGTATACGTGTAATCAATAAATGGTAAAGAATGGTGTATTGGGGCTCTTTTTCAAATTATAAATTCCATGATATAATCACCATTTTAACTTTTGTCTTTTTTTTTTCTAAAATGGAAAATTTTTATTTTCAATAATAGGGTGAGGTTGTTTAAGTATAACACCTTTTTGTCATTGTTTGACATTGAAATCACTTTTCTTTGTTGCTATTACATTTACGATTCTGAAAATTTTAAGCATAAAATTATAGGTAACTGGCTTTTAAAAAGTGTAATCTTTTAATAATTTAACAATGTGCCACTTAAAGAAATAAAATGATGAATTGTTTATTTTTCATGGTTTAACTTATCTCATTGTTTGGGGGCAAATATGACCGCGAATAAAATAGCTAAATTCTTTAAAAAATATATTTTTGAGTTATTTTATTAAATAACTAGCAGGCTACGCCCGCTTCGCTGGTCACTATTTTTAAATGAATCACAACAGTTAATGAATTCTCAAAATTGCATTATTTTTTTTATCATGCGTGAAAAAAAAAAAAAAAAAAAAAAAAAGAAAGAGAGAAAAAAAATGTTGCACCGAGTCCCCACTGCCTTCGGCAACGCAGGCCATTGTGCGCTGCGCGCGTGCATTTATGTTCGACACTCTTAATGAATCACTATATTATCGTAAGGGAAAAACATAAATAAAAAATACAAAAAAAAGTCTACTCCCATTGGTGGAATAATCGGTCCGGAACCCCACTGCCTGCGATAGCGTATACAGGCGCGCACGGCGCGCATGTTCCTTTACCTACCGTTCCCGCCCCTTTATTTTAGACTTTAAAAAATACTTGCAATCGTTCTTTCGGGCTTTTAAACCTAATAATAATAATTTCCAACATTCTATCTGAATTTCTTTATTTTTACCTCTGCTCCCGTCCCCCTTCCTTCCCCACGTAATAATTCTGTACTTTTGAAAATATCCTCAATCGATTTATCGGGCCTCATAACCTAATAACACCACTTTTCAGCGCTCTAACTCTTATTTATAT